>CM062819.1:1026373260-1026722152 GCA_031772625.1 Pinus tabuliformis | reverse complement strand
CACATTTAAAGGATCAAGTCTTACAGGTAGGACAACAAGATGATAGGAACCAACAACTTAAGCACAGGTTACAGTAGCAAGGTACAAGTGAATAGGATGTGGATTATCATCTCATAGCAAATGGTTTGGTAAGATTTAGGGATAGGATCTATGCGTCAGACAAAAATGAGCTCAACAATCTTATCTTGAGGGAATTTCATGTTAAGATGTATTCAATACATCCAAGATATCAAAAGACTCTAATAACTGTCAATAAATTCTACTACTGGTTGAACCTAAACAAAGAGGTAGTTGAGCTTGTCGCAAGGTGTTTTGATTGTCAATAGGTAAAAGAAGATTGTAAGCATCCATGTGGTTTACTACATTCGATTCTAATTCCAAAGTGGAAATGGGAGGTCATTTCCATGGATTTCATTACAGGTTTCCAAAGACATCTAAATAGCATGATTCCATCATGGTTTTGTTTGACAGGTTGACTAAGGTAGCTCACTTCATTCCAATGAAGTCTACTAATTCAACTAGTGAGTTAGCTCAGGTCTTCATCGGGGAGATAATGAGATTGCATGGTATTCCTAGGAAGATTGTGTCAGACAATGATTCCAAGTTTACTTCTAGGTTTTGAAAGGAGTTATTTGCAGGTTTGGGTACAAAGTTGGATTTTAGTCAATCCTATCATCTGTAGACATAGAGGGTCAACAAGATTTTGGAGGACATGTTGAGGATGTACATTACACAACAATAGAGGAAGTGGGAGGAGTATCTTCCACTGGTAAATTTTTCTTACAACAATGGGTATCAAGAGTCATTGAGCATGAGTCCATTTGAGGCACTTTATGAGTGGATTTGTAATACTCCCATAAGTTGGAGTGATCAAGTGAAAATGGTACTTATAGGACCAGACATGTTGGTAGAGATGGAATAAGAAATGGGGGTTATCAAGAATAATCTAGAGGAAACATAGGATAAGCAGGATAGCTATTCATACTAACACATGGTGTTTAAGGAGTTTCAGGTTGGGGAGTATGTGTACTTGTGCATCAATCTAAAGAGGAGCTCCTTTAAGATTGGTTCATGTGCTAAGTTGGCACCTCATTATCGCAAGCCTTTCAAGATCCATGGGAGGATTGGAATAGTAACCTACATACTTTCACTGCCTCTGGCAGTGAAATTCCATGATGTTTTCCATGTTTCATTGCCTAAAAGACATGTAAAGGATGTTGATCATGTGATTGACTAGGCTATATTGCAAGTGGATCCAGAAGGAGAATTCCAGCTGAAACCTCAATGCATATTGCAGTGGAAACAACTCATTCTTTGCAACAGAGCAATCGAGCAAGTTCAAGTGCATTGGAAGAACTTTGGGCTCAATGAAGCCACATGGGAGATGTTTGATCAGGTGTGGGTTATGTATCCTTCATTATTTGTCAATTTAGGCAAATGAGTTTTGTTATATGTGCATATTTATGTATGGTTGTTATTTTAAATACCACAAAGAGTTTTTGTAACAACCCCAGTTAAAATACATGCAATAAAGTTAATAAAGGTAAAATAATACCAAGGTCGTGGGACATGTATTCCAAGCTGAAGGTTTGGAAAAAAATCCTAGGGGGTGTTCATTTGGTTTATTATGGCTAGGGGAAATTTGAAAAGGAAAAGGAAAAGAGGCATTTATTGGCACTTATTTATGAAAATAATGGAAAATAGGAGAAAAGGATGGTGAAAGGTCACACATTTGCATGAGGAGGAAAATGAAGGAAAATAATGGAAAATAAAGAAAATAGAGGCCTCAATGAAAAGATGCTTCTAAGGATTAGTTCATGGCTCTTATCATTTCAGTTTTGGATATCTCTCTCTCTTGTCACTCTCTTTCTCATACTATCATACACTGAGAGAATTCTTGAAGCATTCTAGAATTGGATAAAGGAAGGACAAGAAAGCAAAGGGAAATAAAGATCAAGAAAGGAGGAGTTGGATCAAATTGCTATGGCGGGATTACTTGCAGGTATCAAGTTGCATGTATGATTTCCTTGTTAATTTTTGCATGCATAGTACATGCATGTGTGCATTTGGTTCTCTTGTTCTCATTGGCATGTGTTTTGCTAGGTGTGACAATGGTTTCCAGCCTTTCCTTGCCATTTACAGATATCCATGGTGTGATGGGGTTCTTTTACTTGGTTGAATAGGATTTTTCAAATGGTTTTGAAACTGAGAGAGGTGGTCTTAGGAAAAATCACAAGGCCTAGAAATACCTAGACCGATAAAAGTGGGATTGTGGTAAAGCCTAGTTGTGTATACCCTTTTTGGGCCTAGGAATATTTAACCAGTAAATAGAGGGATATATGGTAAAGTCTGAGGGTGGAGATGAGAAAATTCCTCATGGTTTAGGTGGACAGATCTATAAGAATCCATGCTTGTTTAAGGCCTAGTGATCCCTGGATCGGTAATGGTGGGATTGTGGTAAAGCCTAGTAGTGTATGTTTCTTGTTTGGGCCTAGGAATCATTGATCAGTATATGGGGGAATATATGGTAAAGCCTGGTTGTATAGTTGCTTTCTTTGGATCTAGAAATCCTTAACCATTTTTAGCGGAATATGTGGTAAAGCCTGAGAAGCATGGTCGGTTTTGTTGTGTCCCACATTCATGCTTGGAATATGGCACGGGGCTGATTAGCTGAAAGAAATATTTGTTTTAGCCCAATCTATGGTCGGGTGGTACATGGAAGTCCCTGACTTGGTTGGATTTTCATATGTTAATAAGAGCTCTTTTCCTCTTATATTTTATGAGTAAATGTACTTGTTATTATGTAGTTGTAGTGGTTGTTCTATCATTGATGTTTCTTTGGTTATATGTTGGTTATAAGCATGGTTTATGTCAAGCTTCAGTTATGGATCTCATCATGTTTTGGTTAGTAAATGAAATTTTAAAGAATTCATGACCTAATAGATGATAATGCATTTATTATGAGAGGGCATCAGACCTGCTTAACATTCTAAAATAAGTATGAGTTCCCTATTTTCAGATGGGTTTTTATGACCTATACATTACATGTTTATGATGTGTTTGATAGAATGGATGTCATAGATAGGCCTTATTAGGTCAATTTCTTATCTAAGTTTTATATGGAAGGCCTTTTCCTTGTGTCTTTTATCATTCCTTAGAGTTTCCTTAAGTTCTGGGCAGTGGTCTGGAGACTAGCCCTGAAAACGTGCCTCAAATCGCGCAGTCGCGAGCATAGAAATTAGTGAAAAAGACATCAGTTGCTCCCTTGCAAGCTTGTGTATGTGACTGGAGGGTTACAGTCAAATTCTATTACTGTTGTGCCAAGATTTGGGGGTCCAAGACACAAAAATAGAGGATTAACTCAAGGTCTGGGCACTTGGATGGGTTGTTTAGCCCTTGGGGGTCCTATAGCACCTGAGGGAGATCATTAAGGTTTTGGTTTTGTCGATTCCACTTCCTTAAGGTGATCTAGGAGGTTGAATCATATCACAGTAACTATTCATCACATATTTACCCCGGTGGACTTTTGTAAGTGTGGGAGGAGGGTGTTCTAGTTGTATTATAAAGCTCCAATAAGCGGTATGGTTGTCATGTTGTCATGTTTTTCATGTTGGTTTTTCTTTTCAGCGTGTTGTTCATTGTAAATATTGCATTAAGCTAAGTTATAAAGCTCCATGGGAAATATTTTTTGGTTTTCAGTGGTATTACTGGTCATAGGTGTCATAGAACACCTAGGATGGTGTTCCCCTAAGGGGGAGGGGTTTGTAACGACCCCAGGTTAAAAGTTCATGTAATAAATTAAATAAAGGAAAAAAAAAAGACTAAGGTAATGGGACATGCATTCCAAGCTGAATGTTGGGAAAAACATCCTAGTAGGTGTCACTTTTTTAGTTTATTATGGCTAAGGAAATTGGCAAAGGCATTGGAAAATACAAAGAGGCATTAATTGGCACTTATTTATGAGAATAAAGGAAAGTAGGAGAAAAGGGAGATTAAATATCACATGTTTGCATGAGAGGAAAAATGAAGGAAAATAGAGGAAAATAAAGAAAATAGGGACCTCAAAAATAAAAAGGCTTTCGAGTATAAGTTCACAACCTTTTGTCAGTTCAATTTTAGAGATCTCTCTATTCTCTCATACTATTACACACTTAGATCATTCTTGGAGTATTCTAGCATTGGAGAAAGCAAGCAAAGGAAGGAAAAGGAAGGAGAAGGGAAGAAAAGGACAAGAAAATAAGGTTGGATCAGTAAGCTTCAATAGGAATACTTGTAGGTAACAGGTTGCACTTGTGATTTCCTAACTGGTTTCTGAATGCATGGTACATGCATTTGTGTATTTGGTTCTTTTTTTGTCATTGGCATGGGTTTTCCCGGGTTTGACAGTGGATTCAAAATGCCTTACCATTTTTTGATAGCCATGGTGTGATGGGAGTCTTTTCTTGGTTAATATTTTGATTTTTGAAAGGTTTTGGAACTGGGTGACGTGATCTCAAGAAAAATCCCAAGGGTTGGGAGTGGAGGTGGTTTAATCTCTGGGAAGCCCTCGACAAGTGGGTGGAGCCAGGAAAATTCCTCAAGGCAATGGTGAAGAAACTTTCAGGCATCCAAGCTTATTTTTTGGCTTATTGATCTCTTGACCAACTTTGGTGGGATTGCAGTAGCCTGATGGTGGAGGTGGTTTAATCTCTTGGAATCCCTGGTTGTTTATGTCTTGGTTTTCTTATGTGATCTCTTTACCAGTTTTGGCGAGATCACAGGAGAATGAGAGTGAAGGATGTTCAATCTCTGAGAAGCCTTGATTGTTTATGCCTTGGTTTGCTGATGTGATCTCATGACTGGTTTTAGTGAGATAGTGGGAGAATGATAGTGGAGGTGGTCTAATATTTGGGAATTCCTGGATGTTTATGTCTTGAGATCCCACATTCATGCTTGTAAGATGGCACAAGGGTGATTTGTTGAAATAAAGATTTTTTTTAGCCCAATCTATGGTCAGGTGGTATGTGGAAGTCCCTGACTTGGTTTGATATTTCATCAATTAATAAGATTTATTTTCCTAATTTGTTATGTTATCACTGTAAAACTTCCTTAAAAAAATTTGGACAACTTACATGGTTTCTCAATTCTTGTATCAGTCATGGTCAAGTCATGGTGTTAAAGGGTCTCTAGGTCATTTCTTGCTTTAAGGGTTAGGTCATAAGGTTAGAAGTCTTTTAAGATCATATCTCTTTTCCAAATAATGTTTGACAGCCTCATTTCATGTTTTACAAGTCTTACCAGGTGTTTATAAGTCATATCTCACATATTTTTGGAGAAATTTTTAAAGTAGCTACGAAATCACTGAACTAGGAGTTTTCGTAGCGTGCTACGAACCCCTGTAGCAGCCTGTTTCAGCAGAAAAAACTTTGTTTTCTGCGTTTACTAGTAAATTTCCAGAAGGGGTTCTGAGTATCTGAAAACTTAATTTTGAAAAATGAAAGAGGCTTTTATTCCTAACATAACAAACTACAAAAACCTCTTTTAGTTTCTTCAAATCCATTCTGAGGTAGGAGGAATGTATGATAAAACTTGCGCTACGAAACTGCTGTAGGTGCAAGTTTTCCACAGGCATATTTCTCTGTTTTAGCAGCCTTTTTCAAGATCAGTTTCTGGTCACATGAAAGGGTATTTTGGAATTCTAAAGGAGGTTTATCTTCATCAACTCTCCTACTACAATAACCTATCTCAATGGTTTCATAAGTGTTTTCAGTTGGGAGATAATAGGCTTTCTTTGAAACCCTAATTTCAGAAAACGGATTTTTCCTGTTTGCCACGTGTTTTTCAAGGACAGTTTCTGGACAGCTGGAGTAATTTTTTCAAAAACCAGGAGAGGTTTTTGTTTTGGACAGCATGGGATACAAAAAACTCCTTCAATTGCGTAAAATGTGTCATGGATGAAGAGATAAAGGCTCTGTCCCACGTGCCAATTTTCAAGGATCTAAACCTAAAAACAGGGAAACATGTTCCCTAATTTCTAGGGTTTGTCTTCAGCAGTCAGATGACCACGTGGGAGGCTTCATCAAATTCGACTTCTTGAGGTTGCAAGTTGTCAAATAATGCTTTAAATACTTAGATAAGGTTGTTGAATCATGATAAGGAGTTACACTCCTAGTTGCATTAGGTCTCTAGGACTGCTAGTTAGGTGTCATTTGCATTTAATAATTAGTTTTATGTATCAATAGGTGTCATAGTAGGATGAATTCGAATTCCCCTCATGCTGGAGGAGGAATCTCAGTTATGTAAAGAGCTCTATATATAGAAGAAGATCTGATGTACAAAGGGTTGGAAAACTTTATAACAAAGCTTGTATTTGGCTTATGTAAAGACTCATTTTCAGTAATATAATTTTGACTTTACTTCTCAGGATTCATGAAGGATTTCTTATGTTCAGAATATGTGATCTTGTCCTTTCCATAATTTTTACAGTGGTATAGATGTATAATCACTCAGAATTCACTGAATTTGCTCTGATTTCCTGTATGTATTTATAAACTGTGGTCCCATATGAGTTATGTTCTGAATGTCTAAATGCTGAGTGCCCTGACTTCTATGTAAGGTTGAGTTCACTGTTATATTGAGGTGTTGTTGACTCCATAAGCCCAATGGATAGTTGTTTAATGTATTTCCAGCATTCATATTTTTCACAGTTGTTCTATAAGAGTTAGCCATCTTATCTTTAATCAAAATCATTAACCTATCAAGAGAGAGCCCTCTCATGTTGAGGAGGCTAAGCCTCAGCCTAAAGTCGGTTTGAAATAGTTACTTGAAGTCTTCCTGGTCTGCAGCCTTCCAGGGCCTGATTTTGAGATAACACTTTGGTGCATCTGCCGGGAGCCTGAAGTCTATTCATTCCCGAAATTTAGAGGCTGAACTTCTGAAGGTAGCAGGAGCTCAGACATCTTTTTGAGGCTGCAAAACTACCTTGGCGACTCCACACATCAAATAATAAATTGGAAGGTGACTCCACTGCTAGAAGATCAGTAGATTGATGAACTTACAAGATGAATTCCACTGTAAGAATGAATGCCAGGTATGCTCCTATGAATCGGTCTCATATCCCTGGTTTTCCAAATCCTATGCCAAAGGTTGATTGGTTAGAGGATCTTTCAATATTCAAAGATGAAAAGAAAGACGATGCTGCTCTTCATTTGGTTAGGTTTCATATACATGTGCGCAGTCTTAAGGTTCATTTCCCTGAAGATTGTCTCATGAAGATGTTTATGACCACTTTAGAAGGAAAAGCATGGTCTTGGTATAAAAGTTTGGAAAATGGTTCAATATATTCGCTTGCTAGTTTTCATGATGAATTCTATGAGATGTATAAAGAATGTTATCCTTCCTTATTTTTGCTTAAAGATTGTTGTAGGCATTCTTTAAGAATTATTCAGTACTTGGAGGATTTTTATGATGATGATGAATTTATGGATGAAGAAATTTTAGAGGCTCTTCATAACAATGCATTTCAACACCAAGAAGAAAGTATAACATCTCATGAAACGCAGCGTGAAGATCAGCAGGGGTTTACTTATGAAAACCATGTTACATCCTTTGATATAAATGAGAAGATGCAGCAAACTTGCCAAGATTTTGATCACAATGAGTATGAAATTGATTGCAAACACCAAGAAGAAGTACCGGAAGATAGCTTTTATAACCCTTAGGCAGAGGAAAAGGTTGTTCATTTTTGTAATTCCTTGCAGCAGCTTGCATCAAAGAATGATCTTTATAATGAAGAAAATTACATTGTTTGTATGCATCATGCAGAAAGGCAGTTGGATAGCACATCAAAGGGGTCTTGTGTGGTTGAGAATCAGTTGTCTGAGGATTTAGAGTGTTATGATGGTCATCAAAATAATCATGTCTTCTTTGACCCTATAAGTGAATACATGGCAAAGCTTTGCACACCAGTATTTCATTTTCATTTGCATTATGAAGATCAGGTACATTATAAGTTGATTTGGTCATCTCACTATCATGGTTATTTTGAGGTTGAATGCAGTCAAGAACCTCCAATATCATAAAGAACAATTGATTGGCTTTATTGGAAATATCATGTTGCTTGACCTAAAGTGAAAATTGGAGCTAGTAGGTAGGTAGGAAAATGCAAATAAGCTCAGGGTAGGTTGACTGAGCATCTATTTCAGTAGGTGCAGTTTGAATTCTTCTTAAAAAAAATTATTCAAGGCTTGAGGAGTAGATTGGGCAGAAGTTCAAAGTTTTCTTCTGGAGGATGGATAGCGGCACTGGAGCTACAGGTTCTTAATGTACCACAAGGGCACACTATCCCTACTGGAGCCACTGTTATCACTGTAAAAATTCCTTAAAAAAATTTGGACAACTTACATGGTTTCTCAATTCTTGTATCAGTCATGGTCAAGTCATGGTGTTAAAGGGTCTCTAGGTCATTTCATGCTTTAAGGGTTAGGTCATAAGGTTAGAAGTCTTTTAAGATCATATCTCTTTTCCAAATAATGTTTGACAGCCTCATTTCATGTTTTATAAGTCTTACCAGGTGTTTATAAGTCATATCTCACATATTTTTGGAGAAATTTTTAAATTAGCTACGAAATCACTGAACTAGGAGTTTTCGTAGCGCGCTACGAAACACCTGTAGCAGCCTGTTTCAGCAGAAAAAACTCTGTTTTCTGCGTTTACTAGTAAATTTCCAAAAGGGGTTCTGAGTAGCTGAAAACTTAATTTTGAAAACTGAAATAGGCTTTTATTCCTAACATACAAACTACAAAAACCTCTTTCATTTTCTTCAAATCCATTCTGAGGTGGGAGAAATTAATGATCAAACTTGCGCTACGAAACTGCTGTAGGTGCAAGTTTTCCACAGGCATATTTCTCTGTTTTAGCAGCCTTTTTCAAGATCAGTTTCTGGTCACGTTAAAGGGTATTTTGGAATTCTGAATGATTTTTATCTTCATCAACTCTCCCACTACAATAACCTATCTCAAATTTTTCATAAGTGTTTACAGTTGGGAGATAATAAGCTTTCTTTGAAACCCTAATTTCAGAAAACGGATTTTTCCTGTTTGCCACGTGTTTTTCAAGGACAGTTTCTGGACATCTGGAGTAATGTTTTCAAAAACGAGGAGAGGTTTTTGTTATGGAAAAGATGGGCTACAAAAACCTCCTTCAGTTTCGTAACATGTGTCATGGATGAAGAGATAAAGGCTCTGTTCCACGTGCGAATTTTCAAGGATCTAAACCTAAAAACAGGGAAACATGTTCCCTAATTTCTAGGGTTTGTCTTCAGCAGTCAGATGACCACGTGGGAGGCTTCATCAAATTCGACTTCTTGAGGTTGCAAGTTGTCAAATAATTCTTTAAATACTTAGATAAGGTTGTTGAATCATGATAAGGAGTTACACTCCTAGTTGCATTAGGTCTCTAGGACTGCTAGTTAGGTGTCATTTGCATTTAATAATTAGTTTTATGTATCAATAGGTGTCATAGTAGGATGAATTCGAATTCCCCTCATGTTGGAGGAGGAATCTCAGTTATGTAAAGAGCTCTATATATAGAAGAATATCTGATGTACAAAGGGTTGGAAAACTTTATAACAAAGCTTGTATTTGGCTTATGTAAAGACTCATTTTCAGTAATATAGTTTTGACTTTACTTCTCAGGATTCATGAAGGATTTATTATGTTCAGAATATGTGATCTTGTCCTTCCCATAATTTTTATAGTGGTATAGATGTATAATCACTCAGAATTCACTGAATGTGCTCTGATTTCCTGTATGCATTTATAAACTGTGGTCCCATATGAGTTATGTTCTGAATGTCTAAATGTTGAGTGCCCTGACTTCTATGTAAGGTTGAGTTCACTGTTATATTGAGGTGTTGTTGACTCCATAAGCCCAATGGATAGTTGTTTAATGTATTTCCAACATTCATATTTTTCACAGTTGTTCTATAAGAGTTAGCCATCTTATCTTTAATCAAAATCATTAACCTATCAAGAGAGAGCCCTCTCAGGTTGAGGAGGCTAAGCCTCAGCCTAAAGTCGGTTTGAAATAGTTACTTGAAGTCTTCCTAGTCTGCAGCCTTCCAGGGCCTGATTTTGAGATAACATGTTCCATGAAAATTTGTACATTTTATTATGGTGATTTTATGGTTGTTTTGTCATGGCTAATACTTTGGTTATGTGTTGGTTATAAGCATGGATTTACAATGTACTCTAGCTATCGCTTGTTCAAGATTCAATAAGTATGTGATGTTTAATGAATTCATGGCTTAAAAAATGTTATTGCATCTATTATGAGAGGGAATTAGACCTTCTTGATGATTCTTAAATAAGTTTCATATTCCTATGTTTAAATATGCATTCATGAACTGTAGATTACATGTTCACCATATGTTTGGTGAAATGAATGTCATGGTTAGGTCTCGTTAGGTCAAATATTTGATCAAGTTTTGTATGATTGGAATTTTATTCGAGTCTTTTATCATTCTGGAAAGTTTCGATAAGTTCTGGGTAGTGTTTTGGAGGCTAACCTAAAAATTGTGGCTCTGATATTACGACCATGGTCACTAAATTGTGTAGTTTAGGTCACAATCGCTCTCAGGAAGGCTTATGCATATGGTTGGAGGGTCACAACCACACTATTTCATGTTTGTGCATGTGGTTGGGATGTTAAGTCACTGAAAAAGCAGTCTAACTCAAGGTTGGGTCACCTAGGATGGTACTTTGGCCCCTTAGTCTCCTGTAAGCCCTGTAGGATTTCAGTTTGTGGTCAATAAGTTCTAGTTTTCAGCCCCACTTCCATAACTGAAGCTTGGATGTCGGGTCATGTCATAGTAATTGTTTGTCTCATGTTTACTCTGGTAGATTGGTGAAATTGGGTAAATGTAGGAGGGGTGTTAACAAACTTACACCCATAAGTTGTTAGCTACAAGAAGAAGGTGGTACCAATGTAATAAGTACAAATGAGTAGAAATGGATGGTAAATGAAAACATGCCTGAAGTATTCATGGAAAAATGGTTATTGAATTAAGTATCAAACCAAAAGTCTAATAATTATTCAAATAGGACCAAAGGGGCCCAAAAAGGAGTATTTTAATTCTTCTTGGAAATTTTTTTATATTGAAGAATCGAGGAGTAGATGATGAGGGGATGAACTACCAAAGTAGGCATCAATTCATCTCTTCCCCACCAAATCAAACATGGGTACCAAATTGTAAGTGTGGCATCACATTGACTAGAATATTTCAATGTTTGGTATTGATCATCAAATATATGAAATGTGTATATGTATTTCCATAAAGGCTCACAAAAAATTTCCCAATGATTGAGTGGATAATATAGCTTACGTAGAAAATTGGGGCTTAGGACAATAGTTGATAAGAACAATTTGGAAATTGGCCAAAGGTGCCATCATTTCCCCAAGCATGACATGTTGTCCCCAAATAGATGATGATGGGGCTTGGGGGCTATTAATCATGTATGCTTAATTGGGGATGATTCCCCCTATCAGTTATGTATCATATTAGGGGCATGCCCCAGGTGGTTCCAAACCATGAGGGCCAATCTCAATTATAGCTTGAGAAGTCTGTTAACCCTATAAACTAGATGAATAAAAGTTTGCAATTAGAGGAGAAGAGGATCCACTATAAGAATAAATCAACGTCCACACAATAATAAGTGTATCACAAAATTTTGAAATCTTAAGACAACGGTGAGAGTAGTAACCATTCATATTGCACAAAGTGTATGGGTGGTTTGCATGTAAATATTTTTTTCTTTTTGGGTGACCTAGGAAGAATGACATGAACCACTTGAATGGATGGGTCATCTAAAATGATGGGACCCTTGAGTTGAGGGAAAGAAAGATACAGTATTATTAGTGTAGCCAAGGAGATCGCATAAAGTACGTGGAAGTGGTGCTTTAGGGGCACCAATTTGAGAATCCATAGCTTGGTATGTATTATTAGTGCCCCCTTTCTTCTTGTATTTTCCCCTTTTTTCAACCACTTTCCCAATGGGAGCGAACTTGGACGAGGGTTGCGTAAGAATTGTAGGTGGAGGTTAAATTGCAATGGGTCTAACTAGTGTTAAATCTAAATAAGTTGTTTATTGAGAGAGTAGGGTAGGGGATGGAGGATCCAAGTTCCAAATTGGAATCCCCAATTTGAATTAAGAAAATTCAACATGGCCATTACTGAAGTACTAATTATTCCTATAGCTGGGAACAAGAAAGGTATCTAGCCAAAGTAATAGTGTCTAGGGGGACTGCCCTTGGTCCTAGTTCTTGGAGCTATAGTGTAGGCTGCTAAGGTGTTGGCCGCGAAAACTATCTTGTAATTAATTGAGAACCTTGGGACGTAGACACCATGCAAACTTCACACAATCTTGGTGTATAAAATATAGGTGATGGGCCATAATAGGAACCAATCAAGGAAAACTATTTGTATACCTTTGGGCTAATGTCAAAATGAAAGGATGACTTGCTTCCCAACCATGGAGTAAATCACATTTTTAACATTAACCTGAGCCTTGCAGTTGTATTAGGTGAGTTGGCCAATGGTGACAATTTTCCTATTATATGCAAATTACATGGTCCAATGAATGGATGACTAAAATACCTTCCTGGCATACATGAAGCTATGAACTGGGAGGAGGTTATAGTCCAAAGGTGCAACAATAACCTCTATATCAAGAAATACATGTTTGTCTTCTACCTGAATAGGATAGTTCTAGTACAACCCTTTAGGTTTTGAAGTACAGACATAATATGCACAGAGGTTATCTTAGAACCATTTTATGGCATTCAAGATTTTTGTGGACGTGGGTAGACATCACACATATGGCTACACCGTTTTCAACAATGCATCACTAGATAACAATATTCCTGATTGAAATTAGGATTTGGAAAGCTATAGAAGGAGGTAATTATGGAGATTCATATTTGTCGGCATCAAAGATAATCATGTGATATTATAAGGGATCCATAAAACCCAAAGTAGATAGTAAAGCCTTCCTATGTGAAGGGAATGTTTTAAGGACTTCAAATGTTGGCATAGTTACACGGGATTACGCAAATTCATCTGCTATACTATAATTATGGGTGCCTTGTGGATGGGTATTGGGTGTATTTCATCACAATGAAATATTAGGGATATTGGGTTTGATTTCAACTAATGGTTGAGTGATGGATAATTTTCTGTTAGTTAAAGAAAGAATATTTGAAAATGGCATTAGTTGAAAATGAAGTGGAAGACCATATTGACACAATCGAGTTGTAATGTTAACATCACTTAAATCCAACAAAATTTGGTAAGTTTCATTCCCAGGTTGGTTGGGAATTGGATTTGGTGCAGAGGATGACATTCATTGGTGGCCACTTGCCCTTGATTAGAAAAATGTTTCCTAAGCATAGTTGATTGTGAAGCTATAATTTGAGTGAAATATGGGTTTGGTTGATTACCGAATTTGATTTTTTTTATATTGCCTCCCATGCACAAAACATTTATGGGAAGAGAGAGCACTCATAAGTATAATGAATGTATATACCACAATAGGAAAAAGGCTTATTCATTCAAATGGCCTTACTTTTCTTAGGTTGATTACCATGGTGTTAGGTAGTGTTGTTAGATTTTCCCCTAGTATTGGCATTAGGTTACTAACCCTAATTTTTGGGGTGCCCTTGGTTTGGGAATTATTTTTTCCCTTCCCCTTATTCATTTTCTTAAAAATGGGGGGATTTTAAAGATTTTTTTATATATACACTTACCCTTATGGGGGTGATGTGGGCTAACCAATGGAACCCTAAAGTGTTGATGTTGGAGGGTCTAGAGAACTACGTTTCGTAAAGGGATAATAATGGTTTGATATGTCAAAATGGCTAGAAAAACATTTGTCATACACATGTTGATGTGGTTGAGGATGCATGTATGATGCGTCGATTCCTATTTTTTATACAATGCAAGGATCTAGGAGTGGGTACAATAAGAGTGTTGGCTTGATGGGCCCTCACCCAAGTTCAACATTAAGCAACCAAGCAAATCCCTACACTACTGGCCCTTTCAGCACCAATCTGTGGAGCGCAGACTGAATTCTCACACAAAGCAGTATGGGGGGATGCAGGAACCAAGTTTCTGCACCCTGAGATGGCTGTGATGTCGGTTATTTTCCCTAACCTTCCTTCACACAGTTTGATAAGCCATTTAGGGCTTATCAAAGTACTTCTCTTATTTGTCCTCGAAGCCTCCGCAAAAGTCTTCGGTCATCCTTTGTAGGCCCTAAATAGATAGATCAGACACTTATGCGCCCCTATAGTAATCTTACTTCTGTATATACCCAGATTCGCTTAAGTATTGATTACTTTAACATGCATTACAGTTATCTTCACGTAAATAGATATTCCTACTTGAATTCATATGACAAAGTAAAATAAATAGATTCGTGCATCAATATAGCATTACTTCATACTCCAGTATTCAATATAACATAATCGCAACATTCATAACAGAAGTAAAATAGCGCATACACAGATAATTTCATAATATTCCTCTTTATTAATAATCCATATTTCCAGTATAGACTTTGACTGCCCTGCACACACAACTGCAGGGGTCTACCCACTTAGCTGCGGACTTCTACCCTAGGCCTCTGCACACTCAGCTACAGAGTATCTTCCTATTCTAAGACTCTTTTCCCTTAACTCTCATAGACCCATACACAAAACATAGCACCAAAACCTACTCTAATTCAAACTTGCCTTAGAATCTTCTAAGACTCCCTTTTTATACAATCCCATTGTCCGCGGACCATGGGTAGATCTCTAAAGCCAACATGACTTATACAAAAGAAGGGTAGAAAACCCTTAGTAACTCTTTACATCTTCATGCTCCACAACCACAAAATGTAGATACTTCACATTATTTACACAAAACTTGGACCTTTAGCCCAAAAACGTGGGGTTTTAACCCCAAAATTCACCCCAGGGGACCCGTTCCCAACAAGCCCCCAACATAAATCTAGTGACTTTCCCCTAAGTCACTCAGTTGGTGCAGATATCTCGTCATGAATACCTCCCAACTCCACTTGTATCACTGCGACCTCGGCGATGCACTATGTTGTTGCTTGCTTCATCTGCTCGACCAACTACTCCATCGTTAGCCCTGTGCCATATGCCTGTACCTTCTGTTGTTTTCCCTACAGACTATCTAGTTTTCCTTTGATGGTGGTTGTGATCACATAAGCTTCATCAAGCCAAGACCCTATTATAGCCTTGAGGATGCCCTATTTGCATTGTGCTACATCCACTTGTTCCTTTAGCACCTTTTCCTCTTGCATTTTTGCTAGCCTCTACGTCGCGCTGTCGCTTTGACTTCATCATATCTCTGTTGTAGCTCCCAGGCCTCCGTTTCCAACCTTTGCAAGGTGGGATCCTCCTGCAAATTGGTAACCACTTAGAGCACCTGCTCGAAGATCACCGTGCACTCCTTCACTGCACTATCTACAGTGGCTACTACATCTCTGACAGCGGCCTCGCACTACTCCTTTACCTCTGGTGGAGTTGAGGGTTGGTCCTTCAATGAAAGTTTTGTGATCTTAAGGTTCAATTCCAATTGAACCTTGGCTAGCTTTGATCTCGCTTCATACACTCCAGCATCGAGCTTCGGAATTTGTTCATCCATGGGTGCATCTTTAAGATTATCCAGCTTAGGGACATACCTACATGCCTCCACCACTACCTTGGTAGTGCGCTCATTCTTCGTCTTGATAGCCTTAAAGAGCTCGATGGTAGAGGTATTCTCGGCAAAAATTTGGGCATTGTTTGCCTTATGCTCACTGATGGTGTTCAATGTGCATTATTGCCAAGACCGAAGTTATGTGATCACACCATCATGCAAGGTGTCAAGGGCTTCTCTCGGAAGCACGACCAAGTCTAGCCCGACCTTCTGAAGGGTGCAGATAGTGGCCCGATCATCTTCTGCTTCCATGGTCAGTGCTCCATTTGGTAGTGTGATAAATAGGGGGTCCAAGGGGTGGACCATTTCTACTGCTTCAGGTGTCCCAGGCGCCAAGCTGGTTGATGCCACGCTACTTCGACCCACACTAGTCTGCACTTGTGATGCCTGGATCTGCAACTCGCATAGACCCATCTGAATGGCGCCCAAGGCCTACTTCTGATGTTGCTTGAACTACTATAACAGTTCCGCAGTGGCATCCCTCACCATATCACCAATGTCATTCAAATCACCTTCTGTCAAGGTGATCAGGTCGAGGGAATTCTTGTTGTTCTTCTAATTCTTCAGCGGGCCTACTTTCTTCGATTCCCTGTTGCACTTAATCTGGAATGGAGTAGTCTCTGGGTCCGCTCCTCCCTGCCCTGTCTGTTGTTCCTCCTCCTCTTTTGTTTTCGAGGAAGGCGACTTATGACTCCTGTCAGATTCACAGTCCTCTTCTTTCTCTTTCTGATTTTTGGTAGTGAGCTCTGTACTAGCTTTGTCCTGAGCCTCCTTCTTCCTCTTTTCTGCTAGTTGTTCCATCTTCCGCTTGGCCTCTTCCTTCTTTCGATGCATTGTATACTTGCTAGACCCAGTTGTCAAGTTCAAAGCGGTGCACCAATCTACCGACCAGTGGTCAAGGACCGCTGTGATCGCATCATCTGTGGCCAGGTATGGAAGGTCATACCACTTTTGTTCATGATCCTTCTGCGTGCACAAGAAGACCCAGTAGAAGTCCGCCTTGAACTCCACATACTCTGCCAGCTGATCATAGACGGTCAGTGACAACTGCGGTTTGTGGTTGATGGCCATGTGGATATTCATCTCCATCAAGATCCAAAAGGCCTTGTTTTCCTTGACCCTTTGGGGGTCCTTCATAGCCCAGAGTGAAGCGAACTTTGCCGCTTCCGGTAGGTCCTGCATGACCAGAGGAAACTGACTATCCTCTGGTAACTCCCACATGGCCAACGCTATGGATAGCAATAGCCATGCATAGTGAAACATCTTGCTTTGATCCTGCACCTCTCTGTAGTTAGCAAGAAACTCGCTGTAGACGGGGTGCACCCAGTTGAACTGTACGCCCTCTGCGCATTTGGCCATTAAAGACTCCACTGGTTTCTTCACTTCATCTGTGCAACACTTCCGCATAATCTTGCCTACCAAGATCTAAGCGGCTACCTTGACCGCGGGTTTGGTTATGCTAGTGATGGAGTACCCACGCAGCTTCTTTGTGAGCTTATGTGTATCCTTCATTGCTTCAGTGAGGTTACGCTCACCTATATTTTCGCTAAATGCCATGGCCGAATTTTCTCATGCATGCAACAACTGAGTGATCCTATGGATCAGCATGTCAATGATTGGTATTGACTCCTCTAGCCACAGGCACGCATCGTGTGTTGGCATTATGTTTCTGGTATGGCTATATGTTATAGATGTTGTACTTGATGGCAACTCCCGTGGCAAGGCTCTCAATTTGTTGAAAATTAAGAAGCATGCAGGAAATCAGTTCAGAAGGTGCGTACCCGCAGGTACACCATGCAGGGACCGCGTCCAAATACGCAGGCCAGCCGTTCAGGAGGTGCGTCCCCCCAGTGCACACATTTCAAGGCAGAGAAAAGCACACGTGGGATTTCTTATGTTTTACTCTTGGTATTTAGCCGACGGTATTGGGTTATTATGGTGTCGGCTCGTGGTATTGTTCCATGATTTTAGGAGGAGCTTGCCTATATAAAGAAAAGGAGATCACTTGGCTAAGTATCTTTTCCAATTGAATATCTTTAGATCTGAAATATTGGGTTATGGTCTTAAAAGCTTGATCTATATGAAAGGGAAGTTGAAGGCGAATCTGTGAAGGGTGATCTCTCGAGCGCATGATCAGATCTGAGCAACTGTGCCACTCTGGTGGACTGCCTATTCGGCCCTAATCAGAAGGACGCAGGTGTTTAACAGAAGAACTGCGTGGGTACGCAGTGCAGAAACAGGAGACCTACATCGGTACACAGAGCAGAAGAAGGAGAGCTGTGTCGGTACGCAGAGCAGAAGAAGGAGAGCTGTGTCGGTACGCAGAGCAACTAAGGTTCAGGTGCGTCCGCATAGTAAAAGTACGCAGCGCGATAGTATTTTTGGGTGCGTCCCTGCAGTAACAGTACGCGGCGCAATAATGTCTCTGGGTACGTCCCTGCAGTAATAGTACGCAGTGCAGTTGAAGGAACAGTGCGTGGGCACGCAGTGCAGCAGAAGGATCTCTGCGGGTATACGCAGGGAAGCAGAAGGTGAACTGCATAGCGACGCGGGCCACAGAAGGGAAAACTGCGTATCTGTTCTGTTGATTGAATTTTTCTGTTGATAAGGTGTTCTGGGTTAGTTCTGTTATTGCTGATCTGATAACTGTAGTGGACTGTAACTCTTATGTACTTGATGATCATTTGATGCTTTATGAAAAGAAGCAGGGGGTTGTAGCTCCCTTCCAGGAGAGACTGGAAAACGAGAGAGAGAGAGAGTTGTAGCTCTCTGCAGGTTGCAGCCTGCGTACTGGTAAAGGACTACACCAGTACAAACCATTGTAAAAGAAGTTTCTAAATTGAAAGAAGATAGAGACATATTGCAGCAGGTGGTTTTCACCCACATTGGGTTTCCACCTTACATCTTGTGTTCTTTGGTGTGACTATCTGTTTTTCTTTGTTCATGCTCACTATTTTATGGTACTGACATGCAAAAATAATTCAAAGAACAAATAAGGAAGATTTATTAAAAGAATTAGATAATACTGATTCACCCCCCCTCTCAGTATTACTTTCAACAATTGGTATCAGAGCAGGTCCTTCAAAGAAGCTTGATCACTTGAAGGTAGATCGTTCATCATGAGCAACTACGAGAGAGAAGCATCAATCAGGCCACCGGTTTTTGATGGGACAAACTTCAATTATTGGAAGGTAAGAGTTACTGCCTATCTTCAATCTCTTGGTACAGAAGTTTGGGACATCGTAGAGACAGGCTATGATTTTCATTCAGCTACTCCTACAGATGCAGCCGAGAAAAAGAAGTATGAAACAAATGTGAAAGCAGTCAGTACTCTATTAGGATGTATATCTCAATCAGAATTCATGAAGGTAATGCACTATAAATCCGCAAAAGAGATATGGGACAAAATTGTCACGAGCTATGAAGGAGATGAACAGGTAAAGCGTGCTAAACTTCAAACTCTCAGAATTCAGTATGAGACTCTCAAAATGTATAATGATGAAAGTGTGGCTAACTATTTTCTTTGGTAGATGAGGTTATTAATTGTATGAAAAATTTGGGGTGAAGAAATAAAAGAGGCTATTGTGGTTGAAAAGGTTCTAAGATCATTGTCCCCCAAGTTTGAATCTAAAGTATCTGCAATAGAAGAAAAGGAAAATCTACGAATTCTTACTATGTCTCAACTACATGGAATTCTAACTGCTTATGAAATGAGAAAGGGAGGTCCATCAGACAGAAGAGAAGCTGCTTTCAAGGCATCAGGCAAAGGAGATTATTATGAAGCAAGCCACGTCCCAGAAGAAGAGGAAGAAGAATCAAATTTTGTCAGAAATCTTCAAAGGGGTTCTGGAAGGTTCAGAGGTAAGTTACCTTTTAAATGCTTTGCTTGCGGAAGAGTAGGTCATTATGCTGCAAAATGTCCTTATAAGGATAAAGGAAAGGAACCTGCTATATGGAACAAGAAACAGAATGCAAATAAGAAAAGCTACTACACTCATGAAGATAGTGATGGTCTATCAAACAGTGATGAAGATGAACAAGGTAATGAATATAAGTTGTTAATGGCATTTGAAGATGATGATTATATGGATGCTATAGATGTGGATAACCTTTATGATGAAATTACTAGACTCAAGAGATGTATAGAAGAAAAGAGCATGACCATTGATACTCTACAATTTCAAATTGATGAAAAGGAAAAACATCTTGAAAAATTAGAAGGTGAAATTTTTGGTCTTAGAAAAGAGATTGAGAAAACAAAAGCTATTAATCTCAAGTTTGTCAAAGGATCTGAAACTTTGGATGAGATTATCAATGTGCAGTGGTCTCCACTAAACAAGACAGGTCTGGGCTATAATGGAGAAACTTCTCAAGCATCCACCTCAAAAAGTTATCTTGATGCAACAAGAAGAAATGAGCAAAAGCAAAATGAAGATCATCAGGTAAAGCAGGGACGAATTACAAACAGAAACTATCAGGGGCAATCCATCTTAAGGGTGAACAAAAGCTACAACTAGCCACAGGTAAAATCTTCTCAATTTGGTTCAAGAATGGATGACAATAGAAATTACAATCATTTGGCCGGTAGATTTGATAACCGCAGAAGTTTCTTCAATGGACAATGCTTTTCTTGCCATAACTTTGGTCACAAAGTAGCTCAATGTGTTGCATATAAAACAATCATGACTAGGGAAGCTCAAAAACAAAGAAGTATGACCGGGATTACAAAAAGGACCTATAACAACTTTTCGGTTCTTGAAAATGAAGTTGAATGTTCTATTTGCAATAAATTTGGTCATGAAGACTCTGAATGCAGGAGCAGATTTCAGCAGAAAAACGAACAAGCCTCAAGCACCAAAACATGGAGAATAAAGGAACCACAAACAGAAAGATGTGGGATAGCATTTTATGCAGAGGGACAGGAAAATCTATGGTACATTGACAGTGGATGTTCGAAGCATATGACAGGTGATAAAGAAAAACTTGAGTCTTATTCTACTCTAGAAAAGGGTAAGAAAGTCTCTTTTGGAAATGATACTCCTGCAACTATAAAAGGAAAGGGCATTGCTCAGTTAAAGAAAAAGGTCAAGGCTGGAAATGTTTTGTATGTTGATGGATTGAAGCATAATCTTCTAAGTGTCAGCCAGATGTGTGATCAAAGAACCGAGGTTATATTCAGATCAAATGGATGTCTTGTTCGTGATCTTGATACAGGTAAAACATTGATCAAAGGCAAAAGAACTCCAAATAATCTGTACATATTTGAAGAAGGACAACAACAATGCTATCTGAGCAAGGATGATGAGCACTGGTTATGGCATCGGAGGTTGGGGCATCTAAGCTTTTCACAAATAAGGAAAGCATGCAAATATCAGGCAGTTCGTGATCTTCCAGATATCAAAATTCCTGACAACACCATATGCAAATCATGTCAGTTTGGAAAATAAACCAGAACTAACTTTCCAGAGAAGGAAGGATCAGCTAGCATGCCTCTTGACCTAGTTCATACAGATACATGCGGTCCATTCAGGAAAAGAACACCTAGAGGAGAAGAATACTTGATATTATTCATTGACGATTTCTCCAGGTTTTTCTGGCTAGGACTTATGAAGCACAAAGATGAAGCATTCGAAAAATTCAAATCCTTCAAAGCCTTGGTTGAAAAGGAATCAGGTCACAAAATTAAGTGCCTCAGATCCGACAGAGGTGGGGAGTTTACCTCAAATGAATTTTTTGATTTCTGTGAAGAACATGGGATAAGAAGAGAATTCTCTACAGCTAGAACTCCTCAGCAAAATGGAGTTGTGGAAAGAATGAACAGAACAGTCCAACAAATGGCTCGTGCTATGCTTGATGAATCAGGAACTCCCGCAACTTTCTGGGGTGAAGCTGCACATGCTGCGGTTGTTATTCTCAACAAAAAAAATGTCCGGGTGAACAGCACTCAAACTCCTCATGAGCTCTGGAGTGGTAAGACTCCTTCGGTAAAGCACTTCAAAATCTTTGGGAGCAAATGCTATATCAAGAATACTGATGAGCAGCTTGGAAAACTTGAACCTAGAGCAGATGAAGGCATTCTTCTTGGTTAATCTCCACATAGCAAAGCATACAAATGCTACAATAAAAAACTTGGCAGAATTGTTGACAGCATTGATGTAGTGGTTGATGAGAAGGGATACATTCCTAGGCAAGTACATCATGAAGACATCGAAGAAGATGAAGGCTACCCTCAAAGACAGAATGATGAAGAAGAAGAACCTCAAGAAGAACCAGAGGAGCAGACAAGAATAGAAGAAAAGACTCCATCCAGATATGTTCAGAAGAATCATCCAAAATCTCAGATTATGGGGCAGAAAGAAGCAGGTGTACAAACAAGAAGAACAGTTGCAGAAGCTTCAAGCTATTTGGCATTACTCTCCTCTACTGAACCACATAGTGTGAAAGAGGCATGCAAAGATGAATGTTGGGTGAAAGCAATGGATGAAGAACTTGAGCAAATCGAAAAGAACAACACTTGGGAGATGGTTCCTAGACCAAAGGATAAGAATGTTATCGGAACAAAATGGGTCTTCAAAAACAAATTGAATGAAAATGGAGAAGTAATTAGAAACAAAGCCAGACTTGTTTGTAAAGGGTATGCGCAGCAAGAAGGAATAGACTTTGAAGAAACCTTTGCTCCTGTTGCAAGACTTGAGGCCATCCGAATGTTCCTTGCTCTCTCAAGTTTTCAAAACTTCAAAGTATTTCAAATGGACGTAAAATCAGCCTTTCTGAATGGAGACCTAGAAGAAGAAGTATACATTGAACAGCCAGATGGGTTCATTCTTGGAAATGATCCAAATCTTGTATGCAGATTGAAAAAGGCTCTCTACGGTCTCAAACAAGCTCCAAGGGCTTGGTACTACCATTTGGACAAATATCTTCATCAACAAGGTTTTTCAAAAGGATCAGCAGATAGCAATCTTTATATAAAAGTTGAAAATGACAAATTGCTAATACTTGTTGTGTATGTAGATGACATTATTTTTGGGAGCAATGAAGAAGCTATGAGTCAAAGCTTTGCCTCGGTCATGCAGAAAGAATTTGAAATGTCTTTGCTAGGAGAACTGACATATTTCCTTGGTTTGCAAATCCAACAAAAAGAAGGAGGAATATTTTTATCTCAAGCCAAGTATCTCAAACAGATTTTGAAGAAATATGGTATGGAAGATGCAAAACCAGTATGTACACCCATGGTCACAGGATGTAGCCTCAGTGCAAATGATGAATTTGTAGCAGTACATCAACCAACCTACAGATCTATGATTGGAAGTTTACTTTATTTGACAGGTACCCGACCGGACATCATGCATGCAGTTGGAATAGTTGGAAGATTTCAGGCAAATCTGAAGGAGACTCATTTTCAGGCAGTGAAGAGAATTTTCAAATATCTTCAAGGGACTCAAAATTATGGCTTATGGTATCCTAGAGATACAGATCTTACACTTCATGCTTATACAGATGCAGATTGGGCCGGAGCGTGGATGACAGGAAAAGCACAAGTGGTGGTGCGTTCTTTATGGGTTCCAGACTGGTATCTTGGTTCAGCAAGAAACAGAGTTCGATTGCCTTGTCTACAGCTGAAGTGGAATATGTTGCTGCTGCATCTTGTTGCACTCAACTCCTTTGGATGATGCAGACTTTGCAGGATTTTCAAATCACTTGTACACCACCTATCCCCATCTTATGTGATAACACAAGTGCAATCAGCATCTCAAAGAATCCGGTTATGCATTCAAAAACCAAGCACATACCAATCAAGTACCATTTTCTCCGGGAACAGGTACTTGAACAGAAGGTCAAGTTGGAGTATGTTCCTTCTAAGGAACAAGTTGCTGATATTCTCACCAAACCATTGCCCAGGGACACTTTTGAATACCTCAGGCAAAAGCTGGGGGTTGTTGATGCATCATCTTATTGTTGAACCTTTTCTGATTGATGGTACAGGTTCAGGGAGAGCATATAATTCATTGTTGGCATTATGGAGGATGGTCAGAAGGAGATCTTGGAAATAGCTGCAATATGTCTCTATCTCTTTCATGGTGGATTATGGTTCTTTGTTGCAGATTTGGTTCGTTTTCAGGGGGAGCATGATCTTAGGGGGAGCATACCCCTTTGCCCTTGATGTCAAAGGGGGAGAATGAAGCTGAAGTTTGTGAGTTGCCATCAAGTCCAAAGGGGGAGATTGTTGGCATTATGTTTCTGGTATGGCTATATGTTACAGATGTTGTACTTGATGGCAACTCCCGTGGCACGCAGGAAATCAGTTCAGAAGGTGCGTACCCGCAGGTACACCATGCAGGGACCGCGTCCAGATACGCAGGCCAGCCGTTCAGGAGGTGCGTCCCCCTAGTGCACACATTTCAAGGCAGAGAAAAGCACACGTGGGGTTTCTTATGTTTTACTCTTGGTATTTAGCCGACGGTATTGGGTTATTATGGTGTCGGCTCGTGGTATTGTTCCATGATTTTAGGAGGAGCTTGCCTATATAAAGCAAAGGAGATCACTTGGCTAAGTATCTTTTGCAATTGAATATCTTTAGATCTGAAATATTGGGTTATGGTCTTAAAAGCTTGATCTATATGAAAGGGAAGTTGAAGGCGAATCTGTGAAGGGTGATCTCTCGAGCGCATGATCAGATCTGAGCAACTGTGCCACTCTGGTGGACTACCTATTCGGCCCTAATCAGAAGGACGCAGGTGTTTAACAGAAGAACTGCGTGGGTACGCAGTGCAGAAACAGGAGACCTGCGTCGGTACGCAAAGCAGAAGAAGGAGAGCTGCGTCAGTACGCAGAGCAGAAGAAGGAGAGTTGCATCGGTACGCAGAGCGACTAAGGTTCAGGTGCGTCCGCATAGTAAAAGTACGCAGCGCAATAGTATTTTTGGGTGCGTCCCTGCAGTAACAGTACGCGGCGCAATAATGTCTCTGGGTGCGTCCCTGCAGTAATAGTACGCAGTGCAGTTGAAGGAACAGTGCGTGGGCACGCAGTGCAACAGAAGGATCTCTGCGGGTATACGCAGGGAAGCAGAAGGTGAACTGCGTAGCGACGCGGGCCACAGAAGGGAAAATTGCGTATCTGTTCTGTTGATTGAATTTTTCTGTTGATAAGGTGTTCTGGGTTAGTTCTGTTATTGTTGATCTGATAACTGTAGTGGACTGTAACTCTTATGTACTTGATGATCATTTGATGCTTTATGAAAAGAAGCAGGGGGTTGTAGCTCCCTTCCAGGAGAGACTGGAAAACGAGAGAGAGAGAGAGTTGTAGCTCTCTGCAGGTTGCAGCCTACGTACTGGTAAAGGACTACACCAGTACAAACCATTGTAAAAGAAGTTTCTAAATTGAAAGAAGATAGAGACATATTGCAGCAGGTGGTTTTCACCCACATTGGGTTTCCACCTTACATCTTGTGTTCTTTGGTGTGACTATCTGTTTTTCTTTGTTCATGCTCACTATTTTATGGTACTGACATGCAAAAATAATTCAAAGAACAAATAAGGAAGATTTATTAAAAGAATTAGATAATACTGATTCACCCCCCCTCTCAGTATTATTTTCAACATCGTGCACCAAGAATAGCAGTTTCTTGATCATTATCATGGTTATGGGCATGTAATTGTGATGTGGTAACCACAGCATATTTAACAGACCAACCTTATCCACCCATTTTACCCACCTTCTTGGCTCTAGCATGGTCACACCAGAGACTTTGTACAAGATGTGTTGCATGGGTTGATCTGTGGCTAAGTGGGGAAAGTGCTCCGTATCAGCGAAATCACAATCCTCCAATTTTAACAAGGGGACAAGCCCCAAATGCGGTCCTTCAAAGAAGATTTTGTCTGGCGGCAAGGGTGTATGCAGCACGACCTTGTTTTCATCAATGTCCTTCGGAACCTTTGTCTTGCCTCTATGTGGAGGAATGTACTTGAGCAACTTAGAGATAGGGTCGGACCCCTCAACGTCAACATCCTTCGCTTCCATGTCAATGTCTTCCTCATCCATAGGGATCTCCTCAACATCCTCTTCAGGTTCAAGGTCAATTAGCTTTCCCTTCTCCTGCACGGTGGGCCTTTCCTTCTGCAGGTGCCTTCTGGGTGATGTGCGCAGGAGCTGTGGTGCTTTCTGCTTATCTTTCTTTGATTTTGGACCCTCTTGGGTCAGCGTAGGCCTCGGCTTAGGCATCCTCGGTTATTTAGGAACTTCTATTTGTACTTCAATGCTATCAACTTCTATGGCAGCTCCCTTAGCTGCCATTACTACTTCTGGGGCAATTCCCTTAGCTTCCATTATTGCTCCTACACTCACGATTTCTATGGGTGCCAACATAATACTAGACAACAACTCCTGTGTCTCCTTTGGCAACTTCTCAAACACTGAACTCACTATCAAAGCTTCAAAGTACTCATAATTCATATGCGCCTCAGACCTCAACACCTCAATTCTCAAAATTCCAAGTGTTTTTTGCTGGGCAACCACCTGTAATTTATTGGCATTTTTGAATTCAAATCCAACCACTCCCCCCAAAATTCATTCATAAATGTTGGATTGGCAACAGATTTTCACAGATCTGGCCCTTAAATTCCCACTTAAATTCCACCCCCTCACTCCATTTAATTGTTTTCCCACTGTCAAGTCATGAACAGTGACCATAACGGTCACTTTCCAGCTTCCATACGTGGTTCCTTCTTAGATAGCACAGCTTCTCCCGCGTTTCTGTTGACATTGTGACATTCCTCCATTCCGCACAGTTCCCCATTTGTGTAACTCTCTAACCTAGGTAGTGTAGTTTATATTCCCACGCCTCCTTTCAGCTGTCTAGAGCGCTAAGACTGTGCTTCCACCATGTAGTCATCTAGCGAGATCGTTGATGTATGGCTTCAATCAACTGCCATTCACTAGCCCTGGGAATGGTTCTCCATTCAACTTACCAACTGAACTACTCCACCATCGGTAATCTCCTTGATGACATATGGCCCCAACCAATGCATCCAAAATTTTCCTGTAAATTTATAAAACTTTCCGTCATACAATAGAAATAAATCATTTACCTTGAACGTGCATAATTTGATGTGTCGATCGTGCCATGCCTTTTCGTGCTCCTTTTGAACTTGTTAATGGAATCCATCTAGAAATCTATCTTCTTCAATCTCTGTCAGTTGCACGAGCCTCTCCTCCAGGGCTCTACGATCTTCCATTCCTATGAATTCTGCTATGCGCAGACTAGGTACAATGTACTCCATCAGCATCACAACTTCCTTGCCATAAACCACTATGAACGACGTTTTTCCAGTCAACTTATTGCAAGTCGTTCTATAAGCCCATAGCACCGTGGGCACGCGAACATCCCTGTCATTTCATTGAGTATTGCAAACATTTGTGAGCACGCTCTCCAATATTTTATTAAATGCTTCCATCGTCCCATTAGCCTGCAGATGATATGGCATGCTCTTCTGATGGTAGACCTTAAATTCCTTTGTCATCGCACTAATCGTCTCAATAATAAAGTGTGTACTATGATCGCTCATTAAAATTTTTGGACAACCAAACCTTGTCAACATGTACTCAAAGATGAATTTGGTTTTTGTCTCGCTTGTATAGTCCTTCACAGGCTACACCTCCACCCATCTGGTTAAGTACTCAATTGCGGTCATGATGTATCTCGCACCCATCTTCTTCCCTGAAGGCTGAATTGGTCCTACAAAGTCAATCACCCACTTCTCGAAGGGTTGTAGCGATATCTGCGGATTCAACGGAAGCTCATCCCTGCGTGAGGGTCTACCCATCCTTTAGCATGCGTTGCATGCCCTAAAATACGCTTTTGAATACTTATGCAAGGTTGGCCACCTTAACCAAGAGCGTAGAATCTTCTGCACTGTTGCTTTTTCTACATAATGGCCTCTTGCGGCTCTACCATGAACCTCAGTGAGGATGTTGTTTCATTCAAAATCTGGCACATAATGTCACAATATTTCATCTGATCCCATTTTTTACAAGTTCGCTACAATGACAGAAAAGCCTATCATGCGCACCACCAGTTCCTTCTTCTGTTGGCTCGTATATCCTTCCAGAGTCATACCTATCATCAGGAAGTGTATAATATCTTCAAAGTGGATTTCCATGATGCATACTGCAAAGAGCTACGTGTCGGGTAGTCCTTCCTCCAAATTTGTAGGTTCCTCTCCTATTTCAATGCGCAACAGATGATCCAGTCCAGCATTCAAGCATCCTGGTTTCACAATAAATTCAAAATCATACTCCTGGAACAAAAAAAAGCCACCTGCATATCTTCCCCCCCAACACAGGCTTGTTGACCAGGTATTTTAATGTTGAATGGTGTGTATGCATCTTAAAATGTTTGCCAACAAATAATGCCTGAACTTCTGGAGTGCGTACACAATAGTTAGTCCTTCGCGCTCTATTGTGGAATAATTTTTCTCAGCTTAGGACAACTTCCTACTTGCGAATGCTATAGGGTGATCCAAGTCCCCTTCATCATCCTGTGTCAGTACTGCTCCTAGCACAATACATGATGTGTCCACATGCACCTAAAATTCCTTGTTCCAATCCAAGAAGACTACGATCGGCACAGTGACCATTTTCTCCTTTAGCACATCCAAGCTCTTCTTGCATTCTTCCTTCCAACAGAATGTAACATCCTTATTTAACAATTTTTCCATCGGCGCAGTGATCTAGGCATAGCTCTTGATGAATTTCCTATAGTATCTTGTATGCCCTAATGTTGCACATAGTTGTTTCACACTCTTTGGCACCTCTAAATTGATTATGACCGTGATCTTCATGGGTTCTACCACCAAGCCTTGTCTACATACCACATGGCCCAGCAAGATCCCAAAAGGGACACAAAACAAACATTTCTTTAGATTGAGCATGATCTGGTACCTCCGGCATGTATCTTGCATCAAGCGAAGACTTGCCACATGGCGCTTCACCAATCTGAACACTTTCCAATCGTAAAAGTATACTTCCAGAAATTTATGAATGAAATCGTTGAACGACGCGATGACTACGCATGAAAATAATGTTGACATGTTCTTCAACCCAAAAGGCATCATCGTATACTGGAAGCATCCCCATTCAGTCGCGAAGTTTGTCTTACTCCTATCCTCTGCTGCGATCTTGACCTGATGGTACCCAGAGAACCCATTAGTGGATGAATATGCTTCATGGCCGCCAACATTATCCAAGACCTCATCGGTGAATGGAGTTGGGAAGGGATCATGCACATATGCATCATTCAAATTCCTGATATCTACACGTATCCTTATTTCTTCCTTCTTCTTCTTTTCCTGAACCACTATTTGGCTTACCCAATCAGATTCTTCCATCGGTTCAATAATACCTGTCGCAAGCATCTTGTCTAACTCTAAGCGGACCCTTTCTTTATAATTCGGATTAAGGTGGTAAGGTCTTTGCTTCACACATTTTTCATCCGGTTTTAAGGTGATCTTCAAGACAACCAGGTCCACTATTATCCCTTTTAGATTTGAAAACTTCGTGGGGAACAGATCCTGATGTTTGTGGAGTAGTTCGGCAACCTTATCTATTGTCGTGTCATCCCAGTAATCCCCAATCTTGGAAACTTCAGCTCTACCTCGATGCCAATGTTCACCTGTCTATTTTTAAGTGGCTCTATTATGTTGGTGTTCTCTAGTTGCGGCCCTTCAACTTCACGGTGACCTTCAGTCTCTGGGATATTAATCTTCCTTGGGTCTTCATCTTCTTCTTCCATTGTTACATTGTAACACTCCAACATGTAGCTCAGCTGGGTAGTCCAATTAGGTTGAATCAAATATAGAGGATCCTGTGGTATCCGAAATATTGTTGTCTTAACCTCCTGCAACACTTCGTCGATAGATTCAAATCCATCCTCAAAACTGAATGTCATCAAAAATCCATGGTGCAAAATATCCCATTCTTCGGTGCCATGGTGGAGTTCCATATCCAAGTACCAATTCATTGGTATAACATCCAAGGTATGACAAAACAGATGAACCCATTTCGGTTGAGGCTTCGCTCCGTACACTTCAATCAATTTGGCCAAATGATCACTAGGATCGTTTCTCCCATCATATTTTTCTGTTAATCGCACCTTCGAACGACCAAAGTGTATCCTCATCATCCTCCTATAGTCACACCAATCATTAAAACTATATTTGTGCGTACCCCACCATCTTGCAGGCGTAGCGCGCAGCGCCCAATATAATGCCTGGAAGTGATGCTTCTCTCGTACTTCCCTTTCAAATGCATCCAAAAAGTGATCAACATCAGTTAACCAGTAATAGTAAGGCATATTTCTTACCTCTGATGATACACAGCGCAATGACTTGGTCATCATATTACAGCGTAGCATAGATATTTCATGCAGTTGATTCTGCTAGTGCTCTAGTTCTTCATATAAGTCTGATGTGCAAGAGCTCTTGTGGTCCCATGCAATACGTTTGTTTTTTGTTGAACTCATCCAATCTTGATCTCGTGCTGTTATCTTGTAAATCTGGTCCAAATTGTGATCACTTTCATAATCACGGGCCGGTTCAGTATAGCGTAGTTCTTCTCTAGGGTCCAATGGCACCAATACACGGAGCGATTTCTTCTCAAATATCATATTTCGCTTCTTCAAGTTTGTTACCCCATTCATGTCAATGGCCCAATCAATCCCAAGGAGCACAGGGTATGGATTGTTTTCATCCACAATCTCTATCACTTCAAAATCCATTAGTCTGCTCATGCCTTCGATATCAACTGTTAACCCTTGCAACTTCCCAATTGGAATGATTTTCTACTCATTCGCCATCCTTAACTAAATTGGATACCACTATAGTGTAGGTCTCCCCATTCTTTCCAATGTCTGTTTCAGCAAAACATTTTTGTCGGATCCTAGGTCCAAGATGACCTAGTCCATTTCGTATTCTCATATCTATGTGGTGAGTTTCATCTCACATCTAGTCCTTGCCTTATGCTTGCCAAGATTTCTGACTACGCATGGTTCGCCAGTAGTGTTTTCCTTGCCAACACCTATTTATCAGTTCCTACAGTCCCTTCACAGCCTTACTATCACGGAGCAGTTTCATGCAAGTCTCCAAGAACATGATAATCATGGACGGGTCCATTTCTTCAACCAGTTTCTCCTTACTCCCTGAGGTAGAGGCCTCAGCAAAATTTTTCTTTTCTTCCATAAATGTTTCTTTTGTGTGTTTGAGATCAAACCCGGTCTTGTTTTCTAGTGCTTTGTGTACCCACTCGCCTTCTTCAGGCTGCTTCCCCTTATCCTCACCAATCATCACTCCACTCCGCAGAACAATATTTCCCTTGGGTTCTTCCTTGTGAGGCTCAGTCCCCATCATCTATAGGCTTTGAGTCGGTTTCTGAGGTTGTGCCCCCTTCTCAGGTATTTTGACTAAAAATATAGGGTAATCCTCCATCGCATGGTCAAACTGAGTACAATAGCGGCATGACAACCGCGTTGGATTCAGGCAGTCTCGCACGTAGTGTCCTGATCCTCTGTAATTGTAACAAATAATCTGCCCTCGACCTCTACTAGGTCATCCTCCACCTCGGCCTCAGCCGTGCCCCTGATACTCGCCTCATGCTCCTCTAGCACCTTGGGCCAGAGGCCACGTTTCTGCCTACACCATGTATGCAAGTGTCCTGTCCATCATTAATACGTAACTTCGGCAATTGCGCTCATCATGACCCATAGATTGACAAAATTTGTAGAAGAGTTGTTGTGGTGTCTATATGAATTTCTGCAGTAAATGGAAATTGTCTCTCGCATGTTTCCCAGCTACCTGACAGATAGCACACCATATCGCGGGCCCTGTACTTGGCCCTGCTGTAGGTTCTGGCCTTAGAGGCATTGGTCCCCCTGATGCAGCATAATTTGCAAAAATACAATAGTGATCTTTGTCATGCCCCTAACTTTTGCACATTAGGCACCACACGTCTTCACATGCCTATGGTCGAGCTGTTATGTCTTTCTTCAGAATTTTCATTTTGAGGCAAAGGTTCTGCAACCACGCATGAATCTACTGAACCTCCATATTAGCCTCTTGCATTGGTGTCTCGTGCAATCTCATCGCGATTTTCAGAGGTTCTGCCTAGGTCCCAATCTTCTGTTGTGATAGCACAACCCTTAGGTGAGGTAGGAGTGAGGCCACAAACCATTCGCTGTGCTGCCTGTCAGTCATATTCTTGTTGGATTCATGGATCGTACACTTCAATATTTGATACAAATCCCAGGGCATCTCTCTAGGCTTCATCATGATCTCCTTAAATCCCACAACTCATTGTACCTCAGACTTAGGTATACTAAATTCCTTATTCAACGCAGTCTGGATATCGGCCAACACGAACGTCCAATTATTAGTGAAGTACTTAATGTACCAAGTTAATGCACGGTCCTGCAAAGCACTAACTAATGTTGCTTTCTTCATTTGATCATTCATGATACCCTGAGCTTCCCATACAGCCTTCACGACGAACCAAAACTAATCTAGAACTTCATTTCCTACGCCCTTGAACACAGGTAGCTCTATGGAGTTTTCCATGTTGAACGGTGGTGGAGGTGGCAGTGGTGTGGGTGAGGGGGTAAGCGGTGGAGGTGAGGATGGAGGCAGTGCGGATGGATAAGGTGAGGATGAAGGCGGTGTAAATATTCGCGGGGACCCCTGTCTTATCAACTGAATAGCGCTAAGCAGAGAAGCCTGTGCTACTCCTTCATCATCACTCAAAGGAGGCTCAATCAGTGGGCCATATTTAGGGCCTTTTCCTCCTTCGTCCCTGAAAGTCCTTCCACTTTGTGTAGCCCCAAACATCAAGGTAACTGCACAACCTGCTTTTCACACAAGAGCATCTTAATCCAAGTATTTAATGATTTCAAATACTTACCTCGTGGCCCCTTGAAGAAGCGGTGCTCTGCTTCGCTGTAACTGACCGAAGTATCGACTGTGAACTATGTCACAAACCCTTGTATGATACGGTTGAGCCAATGATCAACAGTGCATGCGATCTTATATTTAGAGGCTTTCAATTTCTGCACTAACTCTGGGGTCCAGACAATCGGACCATCAAGCCTCCACCTCCCTTGGCTATCTTCCAACTTCATGATCCACTCATATAATTCAACTAGGAAGGAACAAAGGAATATTTTATGTATCTGTGTGTATAGATATATGTCCAACCACTGTTCTTTCATCAATCACACATTCCTGTTTTCTTGCGCCACGATTTCGTGGATCTTTCTATCCAACTAGTCTTCATTCTCCTTCTTAGTTGGATTCCAATAATGCGACATCACACATCTCATGATGCAGATCCTGGTCTCAGCAACAAAACCATTTTTTGGCTTGATGGGCCCTGACCCTGGTTTATCGTTAATCAACCACAAAAATCCCTACACTATTGGCCCTTTTGGCATCAATCCGCGAAGCGCAGACTGAAGTCTCACCCGAAGCAGTATGGGGGGATGCAGGAATGAAGTATCTACACCCTGAGATGGTTGTGATGTTGGTTATTTATCCTAACTTTCCTTCACACATATCGATAAGCCCTTTAGGGTTTATCAAAGTACTTCTCTTATTCATCCTCAAAGCCTCCACAAAAGTCTCTCGTCGTCCTTTGTGGGCCCTAAATAGATAGATCAGGCACTTACGCACCCCTTTAACTACTCTTACTTCTATATCTACCTAGATTCGCTTAAGCATTGGTTACTTTAACATGCATTAGGTTATCTTCGCTTAAACAGACATTCCTACTTGAGTTCATATGACAAACTAAAATACATAGATCCGCGCATCAATATAGCATTACTTTATACTCCAGCATTCAACATAACATAATCGCAACAATCATAACAAAAGTAAAATAACACATACACAGATAATTGTAGAATATTCCTCTTTATTAATAATCCAAATTACAGTACATACTTTGACTGCCCTGCGAACACAGCTGTAGGGGTCTGCGCACTCAGCGGCAGACTTCTACCCTAAGCCTCTGCGCACTCAGTTGCAGAGCCTCTTCCGACGCTAAGACTCTTCTCTCTTAGCTCTCATAGACCCATACATAAAACATAGCAGCAAAACCTACTCTACTCCAAACTTGCCTTGGACTCTTCTAAGACTCCCTTTTTATATAATACCATGGTTCGCAGACCATGGGTAGATCTTTGTTATGAAACCAACTCACAAAAATATAGAAACGATAGATAAACGCCTTAGAATTTAGCATCTTCAAGGGGGCAACCTATTTTATATTACACAAATGAACAATTCTTGTATGATACAAATGTTACCGGGAAAAGTGTCTATTTAGAACTGCTCTATCCCATTAAGGTGTGACAGCTACCTTAGAAACAAACAGAGAAAACCACTTTTGTATTTCCTTTATGAATTAAAGATAGAGGGGGATAGAAAGAACCGACCTGTGTCTTGCGCTAATCCTTTGATCCAATCCCTCTCTTCTTTGACAGCTTCCAGCTACTTGCTCCCTTACTTGCTCAGCTTCACCAAGTTCCTGTAAGATCACAGAAGAAGAAAACTACACAAAGACATGGATCTATATTCATAAACAGCTTAGGATCAGATTTAAGCTAAACATACAAATGTAACAAGCATCAATGATACACAAGCATGTAGGAGAAACTCAAATAGTTTTTATTGATGTACAAGAAGATCCAGGAGGTGTTACAACTGATGATTCCTGACCCAGCATCAACCTCCCAGCAAAGAAGCCCCTTCTTCACCTCCAACAAAGCATAAATCACCCAATACTCTCATCTCTATCTCAAAACCAACAACAATTCCTTGCAATGTACAAAATTCCAGCCCCTGGATCTCTGGGATGAGGGATCCATATATAGATGTATGCAAGGAGGATGAGTCAGCTCATGATTTGATTAGTGTCTTCTCTCTGTTAGTTCTTTCTTCCACTTGGAGACTGAGAGCCTCTTACTCATCCTTGGTCGAATTCAGTGAGGCAAGTGTCATAGGAGAAGATTTTGGAAGCTTCCATTGTCTTTCCACCTCGTGGAATGGCACTACCATTTGTCATTTCCCACTCAACGCACCCTGATAGTGCATTTAGGTGCGTTGCAACGCACCCAGCTAGTGTATTTAGGTGTTATGCAACACAACTAGCCAGTGGAGCAATTGAAATTATCCTGATCTGACTGATTCTAAGCAGTTTCTGGTGGAGAACTTCTGGGAGAAGTTGTAATTTGTTGACCTTGTTCCTTTAGGGGTTGGAACAACACTTTTAGGGACTTAGGAGCCCTTGGTTTATAGACATTTCATGCTTGGAGCTGCAAGGCACAAAAATGTCTATAACAGTTGCCCCCTAAAGTATGAGGTCGTTAATCGGGTGAAATGCTTTATTATGAGGATCCGAAGTTCTTTCAATGCTGGGAGGAGGCCTGTAATAAGATACAATACAATACATTATCTTCATACTGTTTTTCATGATCTAGCTGAGGCGGGCATTCCCGTGCTCAGCTTTATAAATTCATTTTCATGTACATAGGATAGACAATCGTCTAAGTGTAGACTGATGATTCTGATAGAGCCATCATCCTTTTGGTAGGATGATTATCTGTGCTACAATGCTGTACATTTTAATTTTTTTATTTTCCTGAATATATATCGCAGCCCGAATGGATGAAACTAGATCCGGGATCTTCAATCTCGTCCGATCTTCACTCAAAGTACAAGTCGATCCATGTGAGAAATGTTCTGAAGTCGAACATGGAAAGACATCGCTTGATTACTAGTCAATGATGTAAACTGTTAACAAGCACGAGAGGAATCACCGATAATGATAATGACCCTCAAGGTACTACAGTACAATTCATGTGGTGTGAATAAAGGACTTGGCGTTGAACACCACGCAAAATCTTTCGGTCTAAGGTCATTGATGTAAACCTATCGCCGGAAGTGAGAAACTTGCCATTGAGGCATGCAAGCTTCAAAGTACTGAATGGGGTGTCCCTAGACCAACTTCTTGGATAATGAGCTGATGTCGACAAGAAGTGATTCGTCAAAGGAGGGCCTTAATGAATCCCACATCAATGACACGGAACGGAGCAAATGATTTTGATGGAGGTGAAAACAAGCTGATGATATACGGTTCAGGATGGCGGTCATGAAAGTATGGAGTATAATGTATGGTAGTGGGTGAGACATAGGTGACTTCTCTGGATGACTTCTCTTGAAAATGTCGGCGACACTTATGTGATGGATTGGTAGCATTAACCCCAAATGTGGATGGTATGGCGAGACCATGGCGATGTGACCAGTGAATGAAACAACCCAACCCGACTTGGACACGGAGTGGAAGTGTCGTGTTCAAGAGCGACTTGGTACCAATACGATTCTTTGAGTTTTCTTCCCAATTTTTCCCCAGTCATTGCTGACCAGTACATCTTTATTTTTGTGAAGCTTGAGGAGGATAACATATGCTTGTTCTATAATTTGCCCTTCGGGCAAACCCATCGCTATGTTTTAACGAGCCTAGCGATAGTGAAACTCGTTCTCGTCTAAAGACAAGTTTGTCGCTATTAATATTTTTAACGAGTTTAACGACAAAGATAACTTGGTCATTTTCATTTTTAGAGAGTCTGAAAAGGTACATAAAGGTAACTCCAAAATTCCTTTTTCGTCATCTAATCCCTTAAGTCCGAAAAAGTATAGAAAAATACAGAAGGGATGAATTTTCGATAGTTTTAACGAGCCGAACAAAACAAGCGCTCGATCTTTTTGTGCAATAATCCCTCAGGTCCAAAAATATTAAAATCTAGAGGAGGGATAGCACTTCCTGTCCCTTTAATGAGCTGGAAAGCCAAGGACTCGGCAATCTTTTCATATTTTACGAGTCAGTTGAAAAGAGCTTAAAGAAGACTCGTCTTTTGAGGAATGAGTGATAAAACGGGTAGCAGCTGATTCCAGGTAAGGTTTGGAATTTTCCAATCACGGCAGTGTCACAAGGATGGCTAGTGAAATCACTCTTCGCAGCTGTTCCTCAAAATGGGTAAACAATCGAGTGGAGGTGAATGATCGGCCAATGAAAAAGTGGAGGTGACGGTGCAAACACGACCAAGGCTTTAATGGCTGAAGTACTACATTCACGGTGGTTATTTACTGGGGAATAGTTCATTTTTTAATGAGCTTAAACGCGGGTGGAAACATTTACTCATGTCTTATGTTTATTTTTTAACGAGCTTGAACTATGTGCTAAAACTGCTCGATGAGGGTTTATTTTTTAACGAGCTTGAACCTTGCAGTAACACTGCTTGTGGCGAGTTTGAATGCCCCCAGCATAATAATGCAAATCGAGGTGCATGCCCCCCAAGCTTCATTGCATTCAACTCGGTGGTTGGAATGAAGGTTTACCTTTGAGATTTGGAAAGGGGATTTGTTTCATTTTTTAATGAGGTTGACACAGTAAAAGAACCATCCTCAAGACTCCTTGTTTCATTTTTTAACGAGGTCGACACGAGATAAGAACCATCCTCGAAATCCACCGTATTTACAGTATTTGATAGAAAATCAAAAACTGAAGGATGATAAAGGTCATCAGGAGTATCTTCTCCACAATCCAGAAGAAGGGAATGATGGTGGTAATCATCCCATGGTGCCCCTTCAATTACCATTGATTGAACAATTCCTTCGTCGGTGTTATGCACTCTCGACCAAGGATCTAAAGAGGCGCCATATTCCTTAGACCTATCTATCCAAACACTCGATGAGCATTGATTCAAGGTTGCCCCCCAGGCCAAGAAAATTGATTGCTACAATATTTCTAAATGGCGATGATCCATGCTGACAAAATGTTCAGGAATCTTCTGAATCCATTAGATATAGAAGATTTCATATTGTAGGTTTCCACTGTGGCCACTTCCGTCAGATTACTGGGAGGCGGTAGGGCAAAAGTACCCATTAAGGCAGGGTCTTTTAGGAGGCCTACTCCAATATTTTGAGGTGAATGATTGCTTCCATAGACCATTGGAATGCTTCTCGTAACTTGTGAACTGTTGGGGAGAAATGTTTGTTGGTCGACTATTGTAATTTTCCCTTGGAAGGGAAATGCAATCTTCCTGAAGTAGGTCGACACAACTGCGGCCATGGCATATATCCAGGGCCTTCCCAGTAGGATGTTGTAATCGAGGTTTCCGTCGATTACTTCAACATCAACTTCTACTGTTTTGCCCCCCAGTTCAACTTGCAAGTTACTTAAAATCCTGTATGGAGTGTATGAACGTCCATCAAATGCTTTTAATGTCATTCACAATCTCGACAAGGGTGGCGAGCCTAAATTTTTCAAGCAACTCATCGACATAATACATGTAGATTCCCCCTCGTCAATAATTGTTCGATGAATAGTTTTGTTGAGGGATTTCACTTGAATAAGGAAAGCTAGTTGAGCTGGTAACTGAGGGTCATATCCTTTATGATTAAAGGCCACAAGATTGGAATCCATTGGGTCAATCCCACCTATTGCTGATAATAAAGCTTGCTCTTGGGAGGGGAAATTTTGCGGTACCTCAAGTGTCGGCATAGCGGACGGCGATTGGGCCAGGTCCTATACTATATTATAATTTTGTGCTACTTTGGCACGAGGATTAAATGTCGATTTGTGTACTACTCCCTTTGGCAACTTTATCATTGGTTCAAGAATGATGGGTGACATAACTTCGGTCAAAGTTGTTGTCGAACTACTAGGTCGTTCATTAGCCTTGTTATTTGACAGCTGTGGATTCCCGTAATCTTTATTCCTTGTCAAAGCATCATTTTTCTGCTTTGAGATAGACAACATAAGCACTTGGGATCGGGAAGCATTTTGATTAGCAACCAATTTGGTTCCCGGGTTTGGAAACGGATCAGTCAATACTGCTGAGGTTTTTGAACTCTTAAAGAGTTTCTTAACTTCAACTTTATGTGGACATTCTCTCATCCAATGATCCTCATCGCATATATGACACCACGCAGGGGGTTTCCTTTGCCTAGAAGGGTTTGTAGAAGCTTTTCCAGGAGATGACTCATCCTGCTTCCTTTTTCTCCCTTTCTTTTTCTTCTTGCCCCCTGGTTGCTTCAGTTGATTGCCCTTGTCGGTGGACACGACATTTACTTTCGAGGCAAGAAGTTCCTCATTTGCATTTTCACTAGAAATCTTACGGGCCTTTTTAGATGTAGCCTTTGTCGATTTCGTGTCTGTTGCGCCAATCATGCCATCGCCGGCATGAGAGTCATTGTTTGATTTAGGAGGAGGAGGGACTGAGAATTCCGGTCTAGGAGCGTCAGGTATTTTGTCATAGAGTGTGTCGGACTGAGTGTAAATCAAGTCCAAATATTGCGCACAAGCAATAACTTGCTCTTTGGTGACGACTCCCCCTTTTGCCACATCTTATATAATGGAAGGTAACAAAGACTTAATAAACCATTCAGCTAAAAGCTGATCAGGAACATACGTTTTTACCATTCTACGACGACGTCGCCACTCATGAATATGATCAGATATGTGAGTGGCCATCGTCTGTTTGAAGTTGGTAAGAAGTTCGGTTCCTGTTTCGTACCTTATCGGTAGCTGAAAATGGGTTAAAAAGGTTGTGGCTAGGGTACTGAAGTTGTCGAATGAAGCTCTAGGCAATTCGATCTACCATTTTGCTGCCAGACCAGTTAACGTCCTCTGAAAAAGGCGAAGCCTAATCGAATCATCGTTTAGGGTGTTTGATGAACACCACAGATGAAATGTCATCACATGATTCGACGGATCTTCACCCAGATTTCAATTAAATTTAGGAATATCTAACGGAAGTTTATGTGGAATCACTGGCCACCAAGGGGCATAAGCAATTGGATCATTCGTCAGCCAGTTTAGATCTGGTAATTCTAGAGTTGCTAAAAAGGGCAACTGTTGATTCAAGTTAGGCGAAGCATACCCAGGATAAGATGGAATCGCCTGAGCAATGGGTCTTTGCATACCATCATAATGTATTTGATGCTGGCAACTTTGACAAGGTTTATGGGCATAACCATTATAATATGGTTGTTGATAACTACTTTGGAAATGCAGTTGCCCATTACTTACAAAGACTTGTTGCTCAGGTCCTTGATATGATTGCTGGAATGGTGGTTATTGAGATTGAACCAGCCCTGGTTGTTGGACCATTTGCTATTGTCCAATACTAGATAATTGACCAAGATGAGGAGCCATAGTACTTGTTTGAGCCTGAGTCGCTCCAGATAAGGAGGCACTAACCTGAGGTTGTGATTGAGTTGTTGAGACAAGAGGTTGTTGTATTGCAACCTGAGAAACTTGGGGTTGACATACAACAGGTAACACTTGTACTTGCGATGCAGTCACCATAGTAGGTATAGTGGGAATATTCGACACAGGGTGGACTGGTTGCATTGAATATACAACCCTTGGTTTCTGAGGCAGTATTGGTACCCAACCGCTGGATGTAATTCTAGTTTGACCTAAACTTTGTTGTAAACTCCCATATGGTTGTTCTCGGGAGGGAACAATGAAAAAGCATACTGCCCTCCATATGGTGGAAATACAGTACTTAAAGGGTAGATTGGCCTTTGAAGACACATTGGATCAACTTGCTGAGTTTCAACATAAGAAATACCAGATGATAATCTGGATGAAGAAATAGGAACTGACCATGTCGTCAAAACAGTCCCCGATTGGACTCCGGCTTGTTGTTGATAACTTGTCAGGACAATTGGTATACCATCGAACATCATTGGAGTAGCAGCAGGAGGCTCTGCCACTGCTGCATCGGATGACACAGTCCTGGATGTTGATGGTTGTTCAGACATATCTAGTCTATCCAAAAGATTTCCTAGCGATTCTACAAGAACTTGTGATGAAGGGAGACTAACTTCGAAGATCAACGAGGGAAAGGTGATGATTATTCTGTTTAAAATAAATTTTAGACGCTTTGACACAACTTGTTTTTTCAATTTTTAAGAGTCGAGAAAAAACAAAAGATGACTCTAGTCTCCTTCGATTTTTAATGAGCCTGAAGTGATAAGTGCTCAGATGGACCTTTTCCGTTAAGGAGTCTGAAAAGGAACGAAAGGGACTGCTCTGGAGATCTAGGTAGAGGGAGTACCAAACCAATCGCAAAACTGCAGAATACTTTTTACGGTACGGCAGTCAATCTTCCCGAATGCTGTGTTCAGTGCATTGCGATCAATAGGGTGGCAGACATGGCTTCCTATGGATAAAGGATTTAAGCCTATAGGGGTCTCCCAAAATATACTCGACGGTATGTGGGAGCACAAGTCCGTACTGGCACTTATCGTCTCAAAGTGGAGGAATCACCCAACCATCAGTGAGGATAACAGTTACCAGGCTTTACGACGCCGGAATACGTCTCTAGCCTAGACCTCTAAATGTTGTGTGTTAAGTTCCAAAGCGTTGTTAGATTCATTAAATTTATTTTAAGTTGATCTTTCTTATGAAGTTTGCCTTTTGGGTTCACCACGAGATGTAGATGTAATTCCTAAAATGCAATCTAAAGATGATAAAAAAACTTTTATCTCTTTTCTGCAATGAAAATCCTAGCTGCTAGGGGAAAAGAAAGACACAATCTTTTCACAAAGAGCAAAGAGCACACTGTAAATGCACTTTCCTAAATCAAGCCAAACATACTGTCAATATGCAAATGCACATGTGCATGTATTTGTTTTCTACTTTCTTAGTATTGATTCTTAAAAGAAAGTTGATGTACAAATATGAATTTGCTTTCAAGCGACAAACACATACAAGCTTCTTTTCGAAATCACAAGATAAAGACGATTATGACGCTTTACAATTTTGAAATAAACACTCGTTTTTGACACTAGAAAAACACAAATTCAGACCAAGGGAAAAAGTAAAAGTATAGTCGACGATCAATAGCAATCAAACTTTCTCCTATGATCAAAATCGACACTTGCGACAGATATAAATCAAAGGACGACAGTACAACTATTCTACTTTTGCAATGAAAAACTGTAAACAACTCAACAAACACACAAAAACATCTACAGTTATTTTTTACAAAGGAGGCGGAATAACAGCAAGGAAAAGGGGTTTTCAAACAGACACATATACTGATCACAGGCTGCAAAAATCAGAGATAAAACTGGAAAGAATGAAGCACAAGAACCTCAGCTGCACAGGGCTAGTCTGATCAGCGCACCTGTAACACAAAGAAACTGGATTGTAGCGCAGGTTGCCCTTTCGGGAACTATGCTGAAATGCAGGAACTCTTAACAGTACCTGCGCTGGGCCAGAAACGAGAATCTGTCCGGGTTCTGGGTCACGGTTTGCAGTTTAGTCTTTGGTTTTTGGCCGAGTAAAAGAAATCAGTAATGCACAATTAGGGGGTAGATCTAAGGAGGGTCTAAGAGCTATCACAAAGGGCAATCAGATCATTTGTGAATCAGTTTTTCAAATCATAAACAGATCCAGTGAATGGATTGAAGTAGTAGATGTCTACTTTGCATTTGTTATGGCAAATGCAGTTCGAATGCTACTTATAAGTTTATGAAACAAGCAACAAAAGATACACAAACAAACTAATTAGACAATCGAGTCCCTAGCGGAGTCGCCATTTTGTTATCGAGAAAAGTGTATATTTAGAACTGCTCTATCCCACTAAGGTGTGACAGCTGCCTTAGAAACAAATAGAGAAAACCACTTTTGTATTTCCTTTATGAATTAAAGATAGAGGGGGATAGAAAGAACCGACCTGTGTCTTGCGCTAATCCTTTGATCCAATCCCTCTCTTCTTTGACAGCTTCCAGCTACTTGCTCCCTTACTTGCTCAGCTTCACCAAGTTCCTGTAAGATCACAGAAGACGAAAACTACACAAAGACATGGATCTATATTCATAAACAGCTTAGGATCAGATTTAAGCTAAACATACAAATGTAACAAGCATCAATGATACACAAGCATGTAGGAGAAACTCAAATAGTTTTTATTGATATACAAGAAGATCCAGGAGGAGTTACAACCGATGATTCCTGACCCAGCATCAACCTCCCAGCAAAGAAGCCCCTTCTTCACCTCCAACAAAGCATAAATCACCCAATACTCTGATCTCTATCTCAAAACCAACAGCAATTCCTTGCAATGTACAAAATTCCAGCCCCTGGATCTCTAGGATGAGGGATCCATATATAGATGTATGCAAGGAGGATGAGTCAACTCATGATTTGATTAGTGTCTTCTCTCTGTCAGTTCTTGCTTCCACTTGGAGACTGAGAGCCTCTTACTCATCCTTGGTCGAATTCAGTGAGGCAAGTGTCATAGGAGAAGATTCTGGAAGCTTCCATTGTCTTTCCACCTCGTGGAATGGCACTGCCATTTGTAATTTCCCGCTCAACGCACCCTGATAGTGCATTTAGGTGCGTTGCAACGCACCCAACTAGTGTATTTAGGTGCTATGCAACGCAGCTAGCCAGTGGAGCAGCTGAAATGATCTTGATCTGACTGATTCTGAGCAGTTTCTGGTGGAGAACTTCTGGGAGAAGCTGTAATTTGTTGACCTTGTTCCTTTAGGGGTTGGAACAACACTTTTAGGGACTTAGGAGCACTTGGTTTATGGACATTTCATGCTTGGAGCTGCAAGGCACAAAAATGTCTATAACAACAAATGACAATACCTCCTTTCTATATATAGGAGTCTAAGGGTTCATAATATAATCAGAGCCAACATAACAATAATAATTTAAGGGCACAATAATAACAATAGTGGGCTTCTATGGGGAACAATAATAACAATATAGGGACTACATGGGCATAACAATATAATAAGGGGATTGTACTAATAACAATAATGGGTTACATTGGTAGTATAGGGACCTAACATGCCCCTCTCCTTCAAAAAGTGTTGTCCTCAACGCTTGAGTAGTTCTTGATGCTTCTGTATAAATTATTGTCCTCCCATGTGGAATCTTCAACAAGTAAGTTCTTCCACTTGATAAGATACTCTGAAATTGATCTATTTCATAGTTGTCGATTTCTCGGTTCTGTGACTGCTTCAGGTTCCAATATGATTTTTCCTTACTCGTCAAGTTCTTGCAATATTGTTTGAACTGGGATCCTCTGCAATTTTTGAATGAGTTCCCACTCCTTTGGGCATATGGATATCTGTAAGGCCTGATGTTTGGAGGAAAACTTCCTGGAATCAAATTAATAGCATGATCATGATCACGAATAGGTGGGAGGGCTTTGGGAGTCTCAAATACCTTGGAATGATTGTCCAAAACGTTTTGGAGATCTGGAGAAATACATGATTTCGATGTGGAATCCTCTAGTGAACATAATTGTGCAATTACACCCCGTTGTTATTTGTTTAGAAGCTTTGTCATGTTGTTAGCGTTGATTATCTTTCTCGGTTTCCCTTCGATACCCCTCAATTCAACTTCCTTTCCTTCCCAATAAAATTTCAAGAAATGTTCTTGAAAATTAAAAGCTATCATACCCAAATATTGTAGCCATTGGACTCCTAGTAAAACATCAGCACCACCCATTGGAATGGAAAGCATTGGGCTATTCAATACATATTCTCCAATGGATAGCTTGATATTATGGCACTTTCCAGAGCAATTTATGGTTCCTCCACTTGCAACCATCACATGACACTCTGGTACTGTATATAGGAAGCAATTCAATTTCTTGGCTATCTTACAATGAGTGAAATTATGGGTACTGCCTGAATAAATCAACACTATTACCTTTTTCTTCTTGATATGTCCTTTTATCTTGATAGTTTGAGGAGTCATAATTTCTTCCAATGCATTACAAGATGTGGTCAGATTCATTTTTCAATGCTCGATGTGATCTTTCACTTCTTGAACATTTTTCTTCTTGATATGTCCTTCTATATTGATAATTTTAGGAGTGATAATTCTGGCCAAAGCATTACAAGATATGGTTGGATTCATTTCTTCTTTCTCGATGTGAACTTTCACTTCTTGAACCTTTTTATTCTTGATATGTCCTTCTATCTTGAGATTTTGAGCAGTGGTAATTGTTTCCAATGCTTTACAAGATATGGTCAGTTTCATTTCTTCTTTCTCTAGGATGGGTTCCTGGTGTATACCCTCTTCTTTTGATGTTTCTCGATCCTTTTCTTCATCCTCTTCATAATCTATGTAAAATAATTTCTTCTCATCACACTTATGACCTTTAGTGTATTTGCTATCACAATTGTAACAAAGCCCTTTTTCTCTTTTTTCTTCCAATTGTTGTGGTGTAAACCTTGTAGGTTGTGGAAGGCTAGGAGAAAAAACACTTCCATAATTATAGTTGTGAATGGTGTGATTCCTTGTTTCCATAAATTCGCTTTCAATTTTTCTTGCCAACCTGAATGCCTTCTCCAATGAACGAGGTTCCCAAAAACGAACCTCGTGTTGAATGTTACCCTTTAAAGTCCCTATAAAGACATCAACCATTTTCTTCTCTGGAATATCATTTACCCTTATATTAAATTTTTGGAAGTACTCAATGTTCTCTGCCATTAAACCCTTTTGTTTGATATTTATCAATTGGATAAAGAAGGTGTTTCTCTTTGTATCCTCATAATGTGATATCATTTCCTCCATGAAAATTGACCACATGACAAGTGGTTTATGATAACAAATCCCTTTATACCATAAAACTTGATTTGATTCTAAATAATTAGATGCAATAAGTACCTTTCGTAACAATGATACACCATGTAGATAAAAAAATTTCTCCATCTATAGTATCCAATTTACCAAATCCTTTCCATCAAACTTCCTCATCTCGCTTTTTCTTGATTTTAGGAGCTCGATCCTGAAACGGCTTCAACTCTATACTTTTGGATCTTTAAGTTCTAAAATTTTGGCCTGTAATAGCCCTCAGTGTCGTCCTTCACATTCCACTACTCTGATCGAATTTTTATTCTCAAAGAAAGAGTTATGCACAATCTCCCAAGATGACCTGATTATATACCTTTTCAGAAGAGCGAACTTGTATGAATTGCCATGTGTCACTGTTTTGACCTTCGGAACTAAAAAATATACACAGAAAACTACAATCCGTCCTCTTTCTGTAACTTCTTACTGAATTTCAATTTGATGCTTAGAGAGATAGTTAAGATGATTTTCCCCAGGTCACATCTTTAGGATGTAATTCGGGCATCTTCCAAAACCCTAACTTCCTCATATCATATATCCGAAAATATAAAGAGACAAGATCTAAAATTAGAACCCGAGGTTTGGCGAGATTTCACCTCAATGGGTTTTTGTTTTATCTTCTGAAACATCGTAGAAAAAAGTGATATCGAAAATTCCACGATGACCTATTTGGAGTAGCGAAACCCTAGAATCCAAAGCTCTGAAAGCAAATGTTATGAAACCAACTCACAAAAAGATAGAAAATATAGATCAACGCCTTAGAATTTAGTCTCTTGGAGGGGGAAACCTCCTTTACATTACAAAAATGAACAATTCTTGGACGATACAAATGAAAAGTCCTCCTTTCTATATATAGGAGTCTAAGGGGTCATAATATAATCAGAGCTGACATAACAATAATAATGTAAGGGCATAGTAATAACAATAGTGGGCTTCAATGGGACACAATAATAACAATATGGGGACTACATGGGCACAAAAATATAATAAGGGGATTTTACTAATAACAATAAGGGGTTACACTAGTAGTATAGGGACCTAACAATCTCTAAAGCCAACATGACTTATACAAAAGAAGGGAGGAAAACCCTTAGTAACTCTTTACATATTCACACTCCAAGGCCACAAGATGCAGAGACTTCACATTCTTTACACAAAAATTGGGCCTTTAGCCCCAAAACTTGGGCTTTTAACCCTAAAATTGACCCTAGGGGACCCATTCCCAACAAAGACGGTTTAATACCCCCATATGGCTAACAATAAATTCTTGGTATGGTTGAACCCACATGAGGCTAGTGATATGAGAAGATTCCAATCATTATAGTGGTAACATGGGAAGCCCTTAGTGAATATGTATCACCTAAGTTGGAATGGAAATTAGGGGTGATGATGTATAAATAGCTCGATTGGGCATAAATCAGATCATATTGCATGAACTTATGAATGGGCTCTTCCTTGATTCTAGAGAATGTTGAAGTGACATTCTTGGAAATGGGAGGAAGGATATATTTGGGAATTTTATAGCCTTTACCACTTCTAGATGTGATCGGTTATATAAGTGGCAATAGTTTAGTGACAAGTACTCATAATAGTGATTCCAATTTTATGGACTGGTAATTGAATGTAAGAGAGGAAGACATTCACAATGGATGCAAATGTTTAATGGGTGTCACAAGGCTGGTCAACATACTATTTCACAATAACGCTCATGATATTGTGTTGAAATAGTTGTATATGGATTTAATCTTCCATAATGGAGCTTGAATAACGCCACATATGGAAGGACCATATGTGTTTTGATGGATCCTCCCCATATTTACATTCAAATTTTGGTATATCCAAGGGAAGTTTGGTTATAATTTAGGGCCAATTTTGATTGTGATGGAGGGGATCATTAATTAGCTAGCTTAAATATGTTAGGTTTAAATTATACATGAATGATAGAAAAGGTTGAGCCACCTTGGTTCCTGTAGTGGTTCCATTATTAGTAACTATGTTAGGACCAAGATTAGGGTTGGTATTATCTCTAGCATTGGCGCCCGAATTGGAGCTAACATTTGTGCCAAAATTAACTCCCACCATTAGGTTAGGAGGTTGGAGTGAAGTGAAACTGAAAGACAAGGAACTAAAAGTTTTTGAAGAGTTATAGCTCATATATGGGCTAAGGAATTAGACCCTAACTCATTGTGTAAACGACACGACTCATTAAAGAGGAAATTGAGGGTGGAAACCTCTCAATCTTCTCAATTGTCACCTTCAAATAACCATGGTGTAAGGAAAAGACTCACATTATGGTATGTGGTTGAACCTAGAAGGTTAAATGGACTAGATGATGGATGGCCAATGTAAACAATTACACACACAAATAGTTATTATGTGCAGTGTAAAGTGGTGCAATCCTTATCCTACAAAAGAAAACAGATTCCAACCTAAAAGATCAACTATTGATTCGATATGTACAAGGAATGAAATGAAATGCAATAAATAAAATGGAACACACATAGAGAAATATAGCAAACATTACAAAAATATGGTGAAATTCCAACTTCTATTAAAAATGAAATAACATAATATTTTATAATACAAACTAGCTAGAATGGTGGTAGTTATCTATGAACAAAGAGAGATAGTGGCTACACAAACTCACAAAATATATTACAAGAGGTAAAAATAATGTCATTTTAACATAAATAAATAATCCTTTAGGTCCAAAAACCTAACCCTATAAGATGAAATTCCAAAAGCTTTATAGCTCTGAGGTGGTTAGTTGGTACACCATATTCTAGGGGGCACAACTTTTGCATACAATATATGTTTTGGGTGCAAAATAGTTTGTTTGAAAGAATTATCCAAGGATTAAAAAATTTTAGGACCATCATATTCCATGGTAATCTTGCCCCCCCAAAATTTCCAAAAAAATTGTTTAGGGCCTCAAGATAGCCCCAAAATTGGGACCCAAAAATCATAAAAAAATTCCAAAAAGATAGAGAACGGTTGAGACTATGGAAGAGGTGGGTGGACACCAATATAAACCTATATTAGTCCTCCTCCATTATAAATAAATTATATTCATTGCATCAATTTTCCTCATGAGATAAATTTGACTGAATTTTTCTCTTAGTGAGCCACTTGCCTTAATGAAGAAGTTTCCCTAGTTTAACAATCTAGTATAGTTTTATGTGTTTCTAGTAGGCATAATTTATCTTGGTGTCCATGATATTATAAATGGTAGTTTTTTAAATTCAACCAATATTTATTTATGTGGGGTCAATTTCTCAACTACCTTCAAGGTGTCCAACATAGGTGGAAAATATGGTTGAATCGGTTCTACATTAAAAATTGGGTGCAAACCAATGAAAGGGGGGAATGCTTAATACAAAAGCATTTTCACCCACACCCTTTGTGATTTTATAAGGCCCATATAAAATTATTTTTAACCTCTATGGGGGCTTGTGAGGCACCCTTTTTTTAAATGTCACCACACCTTATCACCGACCTGAAACTTATGTGGAACCCTATGTTGTTCATATCATTGCATGTACTTGGTATTGGATTTTTGAAGGATATCATGGACCTATTATTATATGTTTTGAATGTGTTCAATAAATTTCGCTACCCTATCTACCACGACCTGATCATGGGAAGACTTTGTCAATAAATATACAATGGGAAGAGCTACATCAATTAGGGTCAATGGTTGGAACCCTAAGCACACCTAAAATGGATTGTGGCCAATGGAGTTATGGAGGGATCTATCATAGCTATGTTAAACATATGGAAGGTTTTCATCTATACATGTGAAAGATATGCATGATCATCCTATTGGCCACTTCAATTTTTCCATCTAATTGGGGATGAAATGTAGTCGATTTGATCAAGTTGGTATCCATGAGAGACCATAGGCTATACTTAAGGAACCTAATGTCCCTATCTAAAATAATGGTCTGAGGTAGCCCAAAATGAACCCAAACATTCTCAATGAAGAGTTTAACAATGGCTTCAGTTATGATACTCTTTTTGAAGGGTGTCAAATTGTCCATCTTAGAGAATTGGTTGACAACCTATTGTGGCCACAACTATAACCCCATTAAAACATGCTATGATAGAAAATTTTAAATGGGTCCCCTTGAAGTTGGATTTTTCACTTCCTCGAATGATTTGCTTTCATCTCAGAAACTCTAACTCTATGCTGGGTTAACCCTTCAATTCTTAATGTTCAAGACCTTCCTTGGAAAATATCTCTACAACATGATTTATTTATAACCTGCACTCTTGTTCCCTCATCGAACCTTTCTCAATCCTCATAAGTGTCTCTGGCAAAATAGGCCCACATATACAATCGCCCTACCCTTACTATGGTCATTCGTGCACTTAACACAAAAAACCCTCTATCGCACCTCATTTGCCTTCATAACTCTTTATCGTCGGAGTGCTTCGCAAAGCATACATGGATCATCCCTTTTCGCTCATCGCACTTCGCCTTGATCAAAGGGCAAAGGCTGGTTTATCATGAATGAATAAGAGCAATGCGAGTAAGTCCTTCACCGCATCACAAATCACCAATCGGTCAAGCCCCAAAGCTATATATAAAGGGCGCATAAATATTCCAGACCCGACGACCATATTAATAGAGGTATATTATGTTTTGGGTCTGGGACCCATCGCTCATCGCTATCGGCGGGGTCTGGAATCCATGTATATGGCACACCATAACCACCCGGACCCGCCGATGATTATAAAACTAGGCGCATTTATTTTCAAGTCCAGCCTTATAGCCGGATACACAGATTTTGTTTATATCCTTATGTCTCCGGAAAAATGTTGAATTCGAGGTTTTCCAAAGGGAAGGGTAACATTGCAGACCCAAAGGCAAAGGGATCGGGTTTCCAATGTAGAAGGCAGGCCTGTGATATCTGGATAGTGTAATTGCGCATCGGGGAAGTGGAAGGCATGGGTACTGTGACCCATGGGGGCCGATACCCGATTGCAACTAAAAGAAGCCCCCGAAAATTGTGCCAAGCCTATGGGTTGAGCAGGAAATTGTGTGTTGACTGTGTTTCAGGCATAAATCCTTTTCATACTTGTTCCGTAGTTTATGAAATGAATGAAAGCAACATTTATGTTTGATTGAACATTTATGTCTTATTGTTCACAATCATCAAGCTAATGATAACTGTCATTGCAGGTGAGAAGTAAAGGACGCGGGAGGAGATTAAAAGATCCATGTATGCATAAGCGTTGCATTTAAGGGTCTGACCGCAAGTGTTCTGGGTCGTAATCCCACACGTTGCCTGTACATTCCTAAAGGAATCGATCCGGCCATTATGCTTTGTACGTGTCAGCGGTCACGTTGACGATCTTATCTCTGTGTACTCGATTTTCATATCGGAAACAGTGGGAAGATGAAGAGGCAAGGTAGACCTAGAGTCAGGGGAATTTTCATAAGTATTACCTCCGAAGATGAGAAAGGGATTTTTATTTTTGAGAAGAATAGTTTTGCTTTATTATGAAAAAGGAGGACTATTTTGGGGGAAGAAGGAGCCTTTAGTTTCAGACTTATTTGATTGTTCTTTTATATGTTTTGGATCAGAGTGTGCTTGCTAGCATGAATGTAAATGTGATTTGTTTTTATGTATATTGATGACTTACAGTTCACTATTAGTCTTGTTAAATTGAATGTGATTTAGTTTCATGGTTAACTTGTGAATGGCCTCTGATTTGAAACTAAGTTAAACATCAGTTGCAGTTTTAATTCCATAAAAGAATGTGGATTCCTATATGAGTGATTGGATTCCAATTTATCTTTAATACAGTCTTGTCCAGTTGTGGGTTCAGTGATTGATTCATTTGGAATCGAATCTATGCATGACGTTTAATCTTCTTTATCACGCTCCTGTTGAAAATATATATGATGTTTAAACCTTTGTATTATGCTCTTGTGGGATTGATTAGGATAGCTAGGACTAGATTAGAGTAGTTAGAAGTAGTATAGATAGGATTTAACACATAGAGGTTAGCTATTTTATTTTGTTGATTTAATTGAAGTCTTCCACCCGGAAGAAATCTATCAACGCATTTAACAACTTTCAGGGTCCCTTAAAACCCGTTGGAACTAGCTATTCCAAATGAAAGTAGGCCTAATTAGGGCTTACGATCGAGTTAGCTCCCCTTGTTGGCATAGCGAACATTAGCCATGTAAACAAATTGGCGCTAGAGGGAGGGTCGAACCTCCGTCCCCAACTTTTCAAAGATTTCATCTATAAGTGCCACGCATGGATTCAAAAGGATTAATGTATGGATCGTAAAGGTCAGAGATATCCTACCACACATCTGAAAAATCCTCATTCCGGAGAAGCAGAGATCCCTCTTAGTCCCGTATCTGGATCACCCACAGAAGAGAGACTGTGGGAGTATCCTGTCACTCAGGAACAACCAATCAGAATGCTTACTCGAGCTTATGCTTATTCCCTCTCTCAGCTTCCCATCTTTCACTCTTTACCTCTGACAACTAAGAGAAAGCCAAGGATCTTTACCCTGAGCGAAGATACATCTGCAGCCACTTCTCTCAAAGATATTGTGCTAGAATCCTTGGAAAGTATCGACACCCCTTGTGAAGAAATTCCTGAGGATTCCCCTTCTAAAGGTAACTCCTTGTTCGATTTTGAGAATCCTAATGGAGAATCCTCCAACCAAAACTTCCTTGTCCATAGTATGGCCAACATTCCCCCTCCAGGTGGGAATCAGCCTCCACCTCCTCTGGGTGGGAATCAACCCCCACCTCCTCCTCCGGGTGGGAATAAACCCCCACCTCCTCTAAGAGCACTCCCTCCCTAGCTTGCACAGGATGTTGTAGTGGTACATGGGCAGCAACATTCCTTACCTAAAAATGTAGAAAGAGTGTTACCTAATTTCGATCCTGAGCAGGGAGATACCACTGATAACCATATTTCCTCTTTCTTCCTCGCCTTGCGCAGGATGGGGGTCGCCGATGAAGATGTGGTGTGCTGCCTATTCTCTTTTACTTTGACTGATGCAGCCTCCATGTGGTATTTCAGCTTGAGAATAGGGTCAATCACCTCTTGGGATGCTTTTTAGCAGGCCTTTTTAGACAAGTTTGGTGATGACAAAACACCTGCGGCCTTAGTTTTAGAATGATCCCTTCGGAAAATGGAAACCAAGGAGAAGGTTAAGGATTTTAACATCCGGTTCAACACCTTGTTCAACAGAATCCCAGCCACCACTAGACCTACTGACGAAGTGCTCATGGAGTTCTATGTCGCTGCTCTCCCTATCCCTACAATGATGTGGGTTAAAAGGAGTAATTTGCAAACCTTACAAGGTGCTATCGCTGAAGCATTAAAGGTCGAGAATGAAATGCTCAGTCTTACATCATGCCACCCTACAACTGGAGAAAAGAAAGCCTCTTAGACATCCAAGAAGAATAATGGAAATGATAACAAAGGGGTTGAAACTAAATAAAATGACATCACGGACGTGGAAGGGTTGCATCGGATCATTAAGAAACTAATGAACACATTCATTGATATGAAAAGGAATCATGGACAGAGTACTAGTGGTAATAGAGGAGACTATAACAACAAAAAGCCCTTCAAGCCTTTCTATCATAAGAAAACAGAAGGTGGTCATGGTCAACTTGCACTGCCTGCTCCACCCAATGAAGGGGCTTTGAACACAGAAGAGTTGGCTCTTATTGGATCACTCATTAACAAAGAAGAACCTGTACTAGAGCTCGAACCAGAAAAAGAAGATGAGGAGGGATACCAAGTAGAAGAACCCTCAGATGAGGAAACCCGAATTGATGTGTTGTTGGATTTCAATAGTAATGAGAATGAAGACGAAGGGGATAACACTGCAGAAATCAATGCTAATGAAATCCACACGCGAAGTAAAGGGTTGCTCCTAGATGTGACAAAGCCCTTAGATTGAACAAAGCAAGATGTTCACCCTGTGAAATCATCCACTCCCAAAGTTCCTGTCGAGAAGAGTAGACGTAGTGGTCAATCCAAGAATGCCCCTATTGCAAGTCACCCGGAGAAAGAAAATGCATCTCCCACTGCAACAAAGGCTACTCAAGACAGTAAAATCCCATCTAATAATGGAAAAACAGGTATGTTTACTCTGCCATATCATGTTTATAACATTTATTACAATATTGTGGATGTTCTCAAGAAGTATAGGGCTAATATCACATATTTTGACTTGTTAAAATTAATGCAACAAAGAGAATTGATGTTGAAAGCTATCAATGAGTGGAACTACAAAACCCCCACCACCTCTAGCGGCCAAACCGAGAAACCAGTGTCCAAACCTATAGGTACCTCTAATGCATCCCAAATACCATCATCTATGGAGGCCACTTTATCTGAAATAAATTGAAAAACCCAATATGTCAGTGCAGCCATGATAGAGAGGAAATCAAAATCTATGACTCCACCATTCCTTATCTAGTTTGAAATATTTAACATGAATGTACACAATTACCTAGTAGATTCTAGTGCCTCATCCACTGTTATGCCTTAAGCTATTGCTAAAAGACTATAGGCGGTGCCCAAGAAAACTGGAACTCGAATTATGCAATTGGATAGAACAAACGTTAAAGTAATTGGGCAATTAAAAGATGTGTTGATTTGGATGGCTACTAAACCACAGAACACACAAATCATTGATATAGTGGTGGTCGACATACCCAAGGTTTATGGAATGATACTTAGTAGGGACTGGTCATCAAATATCAATGGATATTTCTCAACTGATTGGTCCCATCTCTTGCTACCTCAAAGGGGAAAAGGTGATATGCTGAGAGTCGATAGAGAAAGATAGATGAAATATGTGGTAACGGAACTAAACAGCCCCAATGAACCTCTAATGTTATATAACTGTATCCTTGGGAATTATAGTTTCAATGTTTATGCCACGGAAACCTGTTTCAGAGAATGCCATGCAGAAACGGTCAAGGAGGCTTTGACAAAAATATAGTTTGAAGAAATAATTAAACACCCCCACAATCCAACTGATGAATTACCTTGTATTATAGTAGATGATAGGACTAATTTCATAGGAAGTAGTTATTTTAGGGTAACATTAGAGTTTATTTTCAGGACACTCCACTTTGATGACTCTAATTGTCTTGAAAGTGCAGGTGCTGGGAGCATTTTCATTGACCCACTAAGGAACCAACGTCTGATGGCTAGCCGGTTGGAATGCACACACACCAGTAACACAACAGAACATTAAGGCTTGTTGAAAAGCCTGAGAAGATCCATTGAAAGGAATGTAAAAAATATCATATTTTTTGATGACCCACAGATAATGGTGAACCAGGTAAAGAAAAAGATACACTGCAGTCTGCCACACTTGGTGAGGTACCAACATGAGGTATGGAGTTTAATTGAAAATTTCGATTCTTTAAATATCACATACATACCTCGAAAGTATAACCACGATGCCGACCTAATGGCTACTATGGCTGTGAAACTTTTGCCTAATCTTAGACTAAACAAGAATAAATTTTATGTTGAATTGATTTTCAGATCATCCGTAGCTGATAACATCTCAAATTGATAGGTGTTCAAAGGTGATAATCAAATCCTTGAGTTCCTGATTTGCGAAAGAACACTAAAAAACGTAGCCATTAAGAAAAAGGAGCATGAAAAACTTATAAATGGAAGTGAAGACGAGGTGATATCTTCCATTGAGAGGTTTATTTACTTTTCATCTCTCATTAGTGAGCCAACAGGTAAGCACACAAAATTACAACACTCATGGCTGAGCCCATTCCAAGTTGTGGAAAAAATTGGTCATGGAATTTACAGATTGAAAACCTTACAGGGAGAAACTGAAAGACTCCCTGTTAATGGCCAACATCTCAAGAGATACTTCTAGTAGCCACCACATGGTGGTTACCTCCTGAGTAGGTTAGAGGTCATTTCATTTTTATGTTAGAATAGTTGTATTCCTGTCCTTTCTTTTTGTTTTCTACAAAGTCTATTTTCCTGTTGTTTTGAATTATATTCCTTTTTAGCCAGCTGATGGTGGTCCTCCAGTCTCGTTCTACCTTTCATATTTTCCCTCATTCACCACTCTTGGCCTTTCCCTTCCTCATTAACTTGCTGATGATTCTATTGTTCCTGAATCCATAATTTCCCTGCAAATCAAACAAACTTTCTATCAGCCCATGAGCACTTGAGAATCAGCAATGAAATGAAAACTAAAACCCCCCATGGGCATCTGTTGGCAACTATGTGAGATCTGTTGATAACTTGGATATCGGTAGCATGTAAGGGCATCTTTATAAAACAAAACAATGTGTAACTACAGCTAGATTGGCATGGAGGAACACTGCATTTAAGTAAATCCCACTCAGACCTAGCCTATACTTGCTTGTAAGGTTTGCAGTCATTCTCCATGGGTCCCATCTGGTGGGCTACAGTATTGTAGCAATAATGCTACAACTCTTGGAGCTTCCTTCTCTAATTTTATTAACCCGGTAGTTCGTAACAAACTTGGAAGCGACGGTGCTGTATGCACAAGTACTAGCTCTTGCCACAGTTGTCACTTGGTCAGCTGGCACAAGTCTGCTAGGGCTCAAGCCAACTTCTATGAGCTCTTAGAAGAATCTTTTTAACCGATGAACGAAAGCTAATTCAAAGGAAATTAACCTACTGCAGAAAGGAACTAAAAGCCAACAAGAAGCACAAACCCTAGCAAAGCCTAATTCTACCAGCTAGTCCTACTGATGCAAAGATGGGAATGAAAACTACTGGAAGAGATGCCATTACTTCTGGGAAGGTGAGATGCATGTATCTAGACTACTTTGATCTGAAGAGAACATATTTTTGTATTTTTGTTCAAGTTGTTGGAATTATTATGCATGTGCTTCTAACTGGATCTTTACTGTGCAGGGGTAGATCAAGGAGGGAAATGCTTGGAAGAGATCAGGAAGGCTCAGAGAGGGTCTAAGGAGTCCCTAACATCCTTTCAGAGAAGTTCACAAAGTTTAGATGCTAAGCAACCGTGTTTATCAGCTTCTACAGGAAGTCTGCAGGGGTTCTACAAGATGTTCAGAATTTCTACAGGAAGTTCAGTAATTCCTACAGGATGTTCTACAATCAGATTTTTGGGTGATGGGTGAGTGGAAGAGGCTGCATGGATGGATAGGGAGGTAGTAGGGGAGTTTGTAATGACTCAGCGACAGAGAGATGAGATGGAGAGGGGGTGTGCTAAGCTAGGTTGTCTTGAAGAGGGCAAAGGGAATGGAAGGCCGAAAAAGGTAGAATAACGAGGGTAATAGAATAGTTGAGAGACAATGGGTCTAATTGGGGAACGATTAGTTGGCCTGGGCATGACTTAGAAAGACAAGAGAGTGAGGGAGTAGCGCTGCACAGTGTAAACGAAACAAATCATCCATGTCCTGCACACAACCGAAATATTATTAACCTATTCTAACTGTTTAACAAAACCAATGAACAACAATGTTATTCCTAAGGAGAATCATGCATGGTACTAAAACAGAGAAACATTCCAAGAGATCTGAACGCATGGACACTTCTACAAACAAGATATTGCATCAAAGATTGCATGAACATGTAAACCGATGTTTTTGGTGGGTAGCACTATCTACAATTCCAGCCCCTAGAAAGAGGTGAAAATGAGTGTGCAAGCAACCCTTTTCTGGAACTTTTATCAACTCCAATCTTCTTCAAATTATTCTAAACAGCTAAAGCAACTCTGTCTTCTACCAATGTCCTACTTAACCACACCAAGAAATCTAACTCAACAAACTGTGTTTGAATGCATGTAAAGGAAAGAAAACATAATGCTGAAAGAAAGATAACAATACAAAGGAAGGAGGCCTTAGGCTCTCAGGTTGGGCCCAACCCCGAGAGCTATGGCTCCTTTAAGAACTCAGAACTGAACTCAAATCTACCTGCTTTCCATTAAAAGATAATAATCATAAGTCAAATAACATGCCAATAATGGCTACAAAAGAGCAAAACAGAGCTAGCAGCTCGTAATCCAGAATGTGCAACAAGGTTTCAAAAGTCCTTTTCGAAGGCTAAAGCCCTATCATTTATACATCTTGAGGCCCCAAGCTGGCCTCCTAAATCAGTGGGGCTTGGCTGACCAAACTAAGAGTGAACTGCTGCTTCCTCAAAATCCGTTTGGCTGCCTGCTAGATCCGGCTGTGGTGGCTGTCAGAGCTCGGAGTTGGGGGTGAAAATCCCGAGGAAGGTCATTTAATGATGTGGACAACCCTCCTACGAATCCTCAACCCCATCTTGGCTGTCTCCTAGCCCTCATCTGCGTGGTTTTGCTCCATTAAATGTCAAAAAACCTGAAATAAGCACGTGTTAGCCACCTAGGAATAGTGACTGCCCTCATTCGTACAAATGACATAAATACACTAAAAAATGATTCATAAGTTATGAAAAATGAAGGGTTGAGCAAGGGTAGTTAGGCCAAATGAGCCCAAAATGTTACCAAATTTGGGGCTCATCATCACCCCCCGGCTAAAATAATTGCTCATCCTTGAGCAACTAATCCATCTCCTCGTCCTTCATTGCCTTCACTGCCACCCTCACATCCCAGGCCTCTGAAGTGGTCTCCTCCTCACTGGCATGGAACCCAGCCTTCCTTTCCACCTCCTCCCACTGCTTTTTCTCTTCTTTTTCTGTGCTGCCTTCCATCAATCCTAATAGCAGAGGGGGGCTTAGCTTGAGGCCAATCCAATTGGCTTGGAGGTTCTGTATGGATTTCTTGTAAAGGGGCACCCGTGCTAGAGCTTCCCTCATCCGAGTTGGAGTATGGTATTCTCTGATTTTAAGGTTGTGGGACAAAGAGTTCCATCGGCGGGTGCAAGCATGAACACAGTTGTCTGTTATGAAACCAGCTCAAGAAAAGATAGAAAAGAAAGATCAACGCCTTAGAATTCAGCCTCTTCGAGGGGGCAACCTCCTTTACATTACATAAATGAACAATTCTTGGATGATACAAATGACAAAACCTCCTTTCTATATATAGGAGTCTAAGGAGTCACAATATAATTCAGCCGACCTAACAATAATAATATAAAGCCACAAAAATAACAATAGAGGGATTCTATGGGGCACAAAAATAACAATATGGGGGTAATAGGGGCACAAAAATATATATAAGGGGTATAACTACAATAGTAATGGGGTAATCACTAGTATTATAGGTACCCAACATGCCCCTCTCCTTCAAAAAAGTGTTGTCCTCAACGCTTGAGCAGTTCTGGATACTTCTGCATAAAAATCTCATCCTCCCATGTGGAATCTTCAGCGGATAAGTTCTTCCACTTGATAAGATACTCTGAAATTGATCGATTCCGTAGCTGTCGAGTTCTTGTTTCTGTGACTGCTTCCGGTTCCAATATAATTTTTCCTTCCTCGTCAAGTTCTGGCAATATTGTTTGAATTGGGAGCTTGTCGCCTATAACCTTCTTTAAACATGAAACATGGAAAACTAGGTGCAATCGAGAAGCTGCAGGAAGCTCCAATTTGTATGCCATAGTACCAATCTTTTCCAACACCTTGTACAGACCATAATACTTTGGTGATAATTTATTATCCTTCTTAGCTTGCTTTAGGGACATTTGCTAATATGGTTGTAGCCGTAGGAATACCCAGTGACCTACATCAAAACTTCTTTTACTGCGATGTTGATCTGCCTGTTGTTTCATTCTATTTTGTGCCAACACGAGGTTATCCTTTAAGAGTTGAAGGACTTGTTGTTGATGTTCGATGTGATGTTCCACTGCCTGAACCTTAGAATTTTCTCTTAAATATGATGTGATTGATGGTGGTTGGTACCCATAAAGTGCCATAAATGGGGTCATTTTTGTTGCTGTATGGAAGGAAGTGTTATACCACCATTCAGCCAGAGGCAACCATTTGACCCATTGTGTATGTTTATCAGATACAAAGCAATGAAGATATCCTTCCAAACATTTGTTTACTATCTCAGTTTGCCCATCAGACTGAGGATGATAATATGAGCTATGAGCTAACTGAGTACCAAGACAAGAAAATAATTCTGTCCAAAAATTTCCACTGAAAATGGGATCTCTGTAACTTACAATAATCTTTGGGTTTCCATGTAGCTTTTGAACTGTTTCCATAAATGCAGTAGAAACTGTACTGGCTTTAAATGGATGTGATAATGCACAAAAGTGTGCATACTTGGTAAGTCTGTCAACTACCACCATGATGACACTCTTTCCCTCAGACTTGGGCAAACCTGTGATAAAATCCATTGAAACCTCCTCCCAACGTTGGCTTGGAATGGATAAATGTTGTAATAGACCCGGTGTCTTAATTGTTTCAACTTTATTTTGTTGGCAAACCAAACATTCCGCCACAAAATTTTGAATATCTGATTTAGGGCCATCCCAAAAAAATTCCTTCTTAACCCTGTGGTAAGTTTTTAAAAATCCTGAGTGCCCTCCTAAGGGAGAAGTGTGCAATTCCATAAGAATCTTTTTCTTTAGCTGGGAATTCTTATAGAGGTATAAGCGATCTTTGTACCATAACGAATCATTTTGCCAGCTAAATGTATCAGAAGTACTGGAATCTTGTTGTAGCTTTCGAATAAGTTCCCACACTTCTTCGTCATTCTTCCATACCTCCTTTGCTTCGTTTATCCAATCTGGTTGGATAATAGAAATGGCACACAACAATGCTTCCATATCCTCACCCTTTCTTGAGAGTGCATCTGCCACCACATTTTGCTTCCCTTTTTTGTAGATGATTTCAAAGTCATAACCCAACATCTTTGTGACCCACTTTTGTTGCTCTTCAGAGGATAATCTTTGTTCTAAAAAGTATTTAAGGTTATCATGATCCATTTTTACCTTGAAGTGTCTTCCCATTAGGTAGGGTCGCCATTTCTTAAGTGCATGGAGTATTGCCAACATTTCCTTCTCATAAATATCTTTGCTTAAAAACTTTCCCTTGATTGGATGACTTTCAAAAGCAATGGGTCTTTCATATTGCATTAGAACAGTACCAATTCCATTTCCTGAAGCATCACATTCCACAATAAAGGTTTTTGTGAAGTCCGGTGTAGCTAAGACCGGTGCTTGGCACATTGCCTCTTTAAGATGTTTAAAGGCCTTTGTTGCTTCCTGAGTCCATGAAAATGAATCTTTCTTCAATAATGTTGTTAGAGGTGCTGCTATTCTCCCATAATTCTTAACGAACTTGCGATAATACCCTGTCAACCCAAGAAATCCTCGCAGATGCTTTATGGATGTGGGGATTTTCCATTCCTTAATGGCTTTAATTTTGCTAGGGTCTACCTTAACTCCTTCATGAGATACAATATGACCCAAATATTCCACTTCCTGGACTCCAAAGAAACATTTGGATCTTTTTGCATATAATTGTTTCTCCTCCAATAGTTGTAGCACCTTGTCAACATGTTCAACATGATCCTTCCAAGACTTGTTGTAGATTAGTATATCATCAAAAAATACTAACACAAATTTTCTAAGGAATGGTTTGAAAATTGAATTCATCAAACCTTGAAATGTTGAAGGTGCATTGGTAAGGCCAAAAGGCATGACCAAAAATTCATAATGACCCTCATGAGTTCTAAATGTCGTTTTCGGAATGTCTTCAATCTTCATTCTGATTTGATGATATCCCGAACGAAGATCCAACATTGTGAAGTAAATTGATCCATGCAATTCATCCAGTAATTCATCAATGATAGGAATGGGGAACTTATCTTTAATAGTGATCTTGTTGAGCTCCCTATAATCTGGACACATGCACCATGATCCATCCTTCTTGTGCACCAATACTGCTAGAGCTGAGAAAGAACATTGACTTGGTTGAATTATACTAGCCTCTAGCATTTCTGCAACCATACGTTCAATTTCACTTTTTTGGACATATGGATATCTGTACGGCCTGATGTTTGGAGGAACACTTCCTGGAATCAGATGAATAGCATGATCATGATCACACATAGGTGGGAGACCTTTGGGAGTCTCAAATACCTTGGAATGATTGTCCAGGACTTTTTGGAGATCTGGAGAAATAGATGATTCCAATGTGGAAACATCTAGCGAACATAATTGTGCAATTACACCTCTTTGCTCCTTTTTTAGAAGCTTTGTCATGCCATTAGAGCTGATTATCTTTCTTGGTTTCCCTGCAATACCCCTTAATTCAACTTCCTTTCCTTCCACAGAAAATTTCATGAAAAGTTCTTGAAAATTAAAAGCTATTGTACCCAAGGATTGTAGCCATTGGACTCCTAGTACAACATCAGCACCTCCCATTGGAATGGAAAGCATTGGGCTAGTCAATACATATTCTCCCATGGATAGCTTGATATTATGGCACTTTCCAGAACAATTTATTGTTCCTCCATTTGCAATCATCACTTGACACTCTAGTGCTGGATATAGGAAGCAATTCAATTCTTTTGCTACCCTACAATGAATAAAATTGTGGGTGCTTCCTGAATCAATCAACACTATTACCTTTTTCTTCTTGATTTGTCCTTCTATCTTGATGGTTTGAGGAGTGGTAATTCCCGCCAATGCATTACAAGATATGGTCGGATTTATTTGTTCTTCATCTAGGCTTTGTTCCTGAAATATATCCTCTTCTTTTGACCTTTCGTTCTCCTTTTCTTCTTCCTCTTCACAATCTATGTAGAATAATTTCTTCTCAGTACACTTATGACCTTTTGTGTATTTGCTATCACAATTGTAACAAAGCCCTTTGAATTCCTTCAAAATAAATTTTCAAACCAAGCTTAAGCAAAAATTTAAGAAAATCTACACACCTTTTTTCACTTTGTAGGAGCTCGATATTGCCTCTGATGTATCTCTGTACTTTCCAATCATCTACTTCTGAATTTGTGAGCTATAGTATCCCTCTGTGTCCTCTTTCCAATGCCACAAGTCTGACCCAAATTGGATTCTCCAAGGAAGAGTTATGTGAAATCTCCCACAGTGACTTTCTTATAGACTAGTTCAGTAGAGCGAACTTGTACGACGTTCCACGAGTCACTATTTCGACCTTTGGATCTAAAACACACATAAAAAAACTACAGTCTGTTCTCTTTCTGTACCTTTTTACGAAATTTCAATCTGATCCTCAGAGAGAAAGTTATGACGATTTTCCCCAGGTCACCTGTTTTTAATGTAATTCAGGAGTCTACAAAAATACCAACTTCTTCAGATCATATCTTCAAAAATATCACGCGAAAAGCTCTGAAATTCGGATCCAAGGTTCAACGCCAATTCTTCTCAAATGGGTTTTTTTTGCGACTTCTGAAACGTCACAAAAAAAAAAAGTTATAGCAAAAATGCCACGATGACCTGTTTGGAGCAGCGAAACCCTAGAATCCAAAGCTCTGATACCAAATGTTATGAAACCAGCTCAAGAAAAGATAGAAAAGAAAGATCAACGCCTTAGAATTCAGCCTCTTCGAGGGGGCAACCTCCTTTAAATTACATAAATGAACAATTCTTGGATGATACAAATGACAAAACCTCCTTTCTATATATAGGAGTCTAAGGAGTCACAATATAATCCAGCCGACCTAACAATAATAATATAAAGCCACAAAAATAACAATAGAGGGATTCTATGGGGCACAAAAATAACAATATGGGGGTAATAGGGGCACAACAATATAAATAAGGGGTATAACTACAATAGTAATGGGGTAATCACTAGTATTATAGGGACCCAACATTGTCCCCTAATAGTCACTCCATATCCTCGAAATGGGTTATGGCCTGTGCCTGCTGATCCATATATTTCAATAAAGTTTGAGGGTTGGTGGCTAAGTGTTAGTGGGCCAATATCAACGCAGTGGGATCCCCTGGCTCTGCTCTGATCAGTAATGGCTCATGTAATTCTCGGTCCATGACCTCCTTGACTTCTGCTGCCCTATTCTCTTCATGGTTCAACCATGAGGCAAATGCCATCAATTGCATATCCCCTACAATTGTGTTGGGATCCCATGTAGTCACGTTAGGAAGGGCCAAATTATGGAGATAGAACTCCGAGAGTTTGGCCTTATCCTCTGATGAGCTGCTATTACATAATGCTGTGAACTGCTGCGGGTCTTGGAGTTGGGAGATACCCCTTTGTGCCAATGCATTTATCTGATATTGCAGCCACTAGTCTCGTAGGTACAGGCCATAAGATTTGGCCGGTTTTCTGCATTGTAGAGCATCCATGGCCCAACTGGCCATGCAAGCCAGTTGTACCTCTTTTTGCTGCAACTGCTGTTTGAGAGCTTGTATCTCAATTTGTGCTTGCAGATCCCCTTCCTGTAGATGCGAGGTTGGCTCCCCGAGACCGACTTGCAGTCCTTCTCTACCTTGTTGTTCTGTTGTAGTGTCCCCTGAGGATGTGCCCTTTTCCTTCTTCAACTCCTGTAGCTGCAGTCTAAGTTTCTCGTTTTCTTCCTGTAGGAACACTCGCTGGCAGTTTGCCATGTGTTTAGCCATAGCTAATTCTTTTCGTGCCTCCTTGAGTTGTTCCTCCAAGGGGCCTATATCCGCCACACCTTTTGATTTGGCTATTTTCATCCACGTGTGGGTTCTCACCCTTTCTTCTTCCAATGCAAAGAAAAGTGGCACAGTGAATTTCTGTGGTATAATTTTTCCAGCTTCTAAGAAGTTATAATATGAGCTCAGACTTGGCTGAGGACTAGGCTTCGGAATATGCTCTTTCTCTTCTTCTCTTGGCGGCTCTACTTCGTCTTCCCTAGGTGGTGATGAGGGTGCCTCTCCCTCCATTCTCTCTGTCTCCTTAAGCCCGGCTAAGGTTTCCTGTAGAGCAGCCTCAGCATCCTGTAGCCGGCCTTGTGAAGCCAACCTGTCCATTCTTTCTTTCCACGTGGTTGTCTTCGGGCTCCCCCGCTCATAAGTGACTGATATTTTTGAGGGGGACCTCTCCCTCGGCGAAGTAGGGGCATCCTCTATAGTAATTGGGCTGCTGGATGGAGGTTGTGGCCTCCCTGTTTTGATTCTCACACTTCTCCGGGCCTTAAAATACAGAGGGATCTCCCCCCTTCATTTTTCCTTCGGCTTAGGAGGTGTACTAAGGGCGGCCAGCACGGCTGCTGCCTCCCTTGCAAGAATGTTGGCTCTCTTTTCCTTTGGTTTTCCTTTCTCAGGGATTCCTGTAGAAGGCCCTTTATCAGTTGATTTCTGGCTTCCTGTAGAAGCCGGTTTTGGTTTTCTTGTAGAAATAGGTGGCACCGTTTTAGCTTGCTTGACTACGGGTGGTGTGCTTTTTGACTTTGCTGAAGCTACTGTCGAGCTGCCTTTACTAACATGGACGGGTTCAGTCCTGTCCACCCTACTTTGTAACCTTTTCTCCCTGGGTGTCAACGTAGATTTGTCATCCTTCTCTTTGGCAACCTTTTTCTCTTGTTTCCCATTTTTCTCTTTCTTCGATGCTTTGGCCGTGGGTTCTTGGCCTTTTCCCTTCTTCTCTGTTGGTATTGACTCCTTCTCCTCGCTGCTGGAGGAACCAAGCTCTTCGGTCAACATTTTTATATCGCCATCCTTAGTTAGATTTCGGAAGGCTTCCCATGAGAGAGGGACTTTGTATGTGTGAAGTGCATCCTCCACGAGGAGCCTAATGAGCCCATGGTGGGCTACCTGGTCTGGCGTGCCTTCTTTTAACTTGGTGGCACATTCAGTCATAGACTGCAGTAGAAAGTAGGGAATACTTAGTTTTTTTTCTACAGGTAGGTCCATCTGATGCCTTAATTCTGTGAGTAGCCGGAAATGGTACCCATATACAATGCTGAACCGTCCTTCGCAGGTGATGTATTTCATAATTTGGAGGTTGACCTCGCTCCAAAGTGGTAGTAAGCTAGTTCTGCGAACCCCGTTCTTATCCTCTGAGAATTTCTCCTCTGGTGGGAAGAACTCCTTTTTAGCCTTTTGGCCTAATTTCCTCTCCTCCTTGTCCCATGGTACCCCCATTGGGAGGTTAGTGACTCTGCTGATGAATTGTGGGGTGACCCTGAGATTCAAACCCCTGAAATTAACAATGGCCAGCATTTTTGATTTTGGTTTCAACGCGCGCAGGAACTCCTCTACCACCTCATCATCATAGCCTTGAAGTTTGTCACAGAACAACATCCATTGCACCAGAGTGAACAATTCTACCACCTCAGGGTTCTGCCTTAATTTCTTTGAGTCTGTCGGTTCTTTTCGGATGAATCCACCCGGCATGGTGAAAACCTGCTATGTTAGCTGGAGGTGGCGGGTGCGTATCAAAAACTAGCCTTTTGGGACAGAGCATAGAACTATGCCTCTGCCACGCACATAATTCGCGAAGACTATCTACAGATGAGCCTTAACAGGGCTTAATTACAAATCACATCTTGTAGAAAACCCCACATATGCTTCGACGGCAATTCATGAAAAAAGGAAGACAATGCTCGGGATGTTTATGATCAGACTGTAGTTTTACGTTTTTGAGAACGTCGACTCCGCCACCCTCGAAACCAATTGCATGGGAGGAATAGGTTTAGGCTTACCTTTTCCAATTCGCCACCTTTGACGTGAAGAGACCAATTTTCCTCGTGGCAGTGAGCTTCCTGTAGCATAGCTTTCTTGTAGAAGCAGCGCACGGGTTCTGGAGAGCACGGCAGTGGTTCTGCGCCTTCTGTGCCGCTACCAGACGTTCGAACAAGCCGAAGACTTGGAGTAACAAGCTTCAGAGAAATTTGGACGCTCACTCGACTTCAAAACGGCTGATGATAAATGCGTGTGGTGGCGATCTAGCTGATAGATTTGAATCCCGACCAAACTCGTGGCGCGGGGGTGAGCTGTCCCTGTTGGAACGTTGGACGACGTCGCCTACTCATTCACTGCAAATCTCCCCGACTGCCGCATCATTCCCCCGAAGATCTGCCGTCGCCATTTTTGTTAAATCGCGCTTCTCCCCGACTGGACGCTTCTCACGTGTCCACTACCCGTTTTTCTTTCCACGACCACCACTTTACAAATCCGCCTAGACCATCTGACTGGTCGTCATGGCCAATTGAGTGGCCATTCGACTGCTCAACCCATTCATTTCATACTTGCAAACATTCTAGAGTAGTATTCATGTAATTTGACGAAAGAAAGGGCGAGGCACTTACCTGTGCGGCCGCGACATGATTTTCCAGGTTTCAGGACGATGGTGATTAAATTTGCTCGCTGCTGCTATTTGCATAGGCCCGGGGGTCCTTCCTTGCAGACTGCCGCTGATGACGAAGCTTGTGACTCGGCTGCATGTGCCCGCTCTATTATTGCATGTTGCAGGCGATTTAATGGTGTACACCCTAGCTAGATGAACTGCTACGGGATTCCTGTAGGATGTCCTGTAGCAGTTTTTCTTCCTCGGGTGCATGCTGAGACAGCGGAGGCGGTGGCATCACAGTCACGATCGCAGGGCCTTCGGATGGCTTTGATAAGTATTGCATGGTATCTCTGCATCTTTTTCATTTATTTGAGAAGCGCTCCCTCTGATAATTCAATGTTTTGTTTTGACTGTGCAGGTTTTTTTCATTGCATGGAAACTGGGGTGGTAGAAGGAGGCGACAACAGTGTTTGATGTAGAAAATAGTAGCTTGCATGCCTCCATGTCGAACCTCTATTGTTAGATCTCCCCACACAGTTAGTTCTGGGCCGTCCAAAACTTCTACAGGAAGTTTCCTGTAGAAATACAGAACTTCCTGTAGAAAGTCTGTAGCTTCCTGTAGAAGACTAAATTGTGATCAAATCGTGCCTAGACCCTGGAAAAGCTGAGTGTTCTCGGAGGGGGTGCTGGTGAGGTCACCTGGTAGCATAATACGGACCCTTGTCTTTGAGTTTAGGGACCTCTTTTCCTTCATAGAATACCTGCAACCTGCATGCATTGCCACATTGTGAACTTGTTGTCCCTGTTTTTTTGTTTTGTTTTTTTTTTTTTTTTTTTTTTGAAAGACAACAGGGGTGCCTCAGAGAGGTTTTCACCCTTACTATCTGCCTTGTGCGCCTCAGAGAGGTTTTCACTCAAGGGACTTTTTCAAACACTTTTTTTTTTTTTGAAAGACAGCAAGGGCACCTCTATGAGGTTTTCACCCCTACCATCTGCCTTGGGAGCCTCAGAGAGGTTTTCACCCAAGGATCTTTATTATTATTATTATTATTATTTTATTTTATTTTTTATTTTTTTTAAGATCTTCAGGGTATGCCCAAAACAGAGGCAGAACCCTTCTCGATGACCAGCACTGATTTTTCCACAGTTTTGATGAATTCTTGTCTTGACAGAGGCTTTCTGTAGATCTTCAACCGATGCCCATTGACAAGCATAGGGATGGCCTCCTCATCAATGGTCCGAATAAGAACAGATCCATTGTCATTACATTTTTGCACTGCATATGGTCCCAGCCATCTGGTTCTCATCTTCCCTTTGAAATCTTTATGCCTGGAATCATACAACAGTGCCCAATCTCCCGGCTGAAATTGCTTGTCATTGAGGTGTTGGTCATGCCACACCTTCCTCTGAAGTTGAACCACTTCTGAGTGAAGAAGAGCCTGCATTCTGTGCTCATCCAATCCATTCAGCTGCAATAACCTTTCTTGTTGGGAATGGCTGAGATCTAGGTCCAGCTGAGCTGCCATCCTCAAAGTGTTGTACTCGAATTCAATTGAAAGTAGAGCTCTCTTCCCATAGACCAGCTCATAAGGTGTGAAGCCGGTTGTGGTCTTCCAAGTGGTGTTGTAAGCCCATGTGGCCTCAACCAGGTGATCTGCCCAATCTTTTCTACTGCTGATCACCACCTTAGTCGAGATCCCTTCCAATGCTCTATTGGTGACTTCCACCTGCCCATTTTCTTGAGGATGATAGGGGGTGTGTTAGGATATTCCGACACATAGGATATAGTTAAGTTCAACTTGGTCTAGTATAGAGTTAGGTTAGAGTTAGGTAAAGTGTGTTTATTTACCGTTGTACATTTTGTAACTTACAATCCGACGGTCACGATATGTAGTGATCCGACGGTTCACTCTCACCTCGGTATTACCGACACTTGATCCGTGGCTTGACACCCGATTGGTCCATGAGTTCTATTTAAAGCGCATGGAGGGTCATTTTTCGGGTAATCCGTGCATGAGAGAAGCTTATGTAAATTTTCATTCTTTGATTAATAAATTGCCTGTAGTACCCACGTTGGGACAAGCTGTGGACTGTTTCCCTCCTTGCACTTTGAGGGTTTTAACCACGTCAAAAATACTGGTGTATTGATTTGAGATCTGGTTGTGAGCGGTGTCCTTTTGGTATTCTTTCTGAGGAACTTACCCTGTAAATTCCTACATGGTATCAGAGCTATTTGAGGGCTGCGTCCGTTGGTGATCCAAATCTGAAGCCGGTAGAACTGCATGCGGCTGTTGTTTCCTAGATCTGTTGTTTCTGACTGCTTTCGGGCCGAGAGGACTGCTCTGTTGCGTTCGGAGCATCTGTTCCAGTGAGGAACCCCTTTTTTTTCACGTGAAAAGGTTTCCGGTAGCCCTAGCTACGTCATTTTTCAGATCGGGAGGTATACAGTGTTTTTTTGCAGTTTACTGTTATTTTTTCTCTGCTTATTTCGGTCTCAGTTTATTTAGCCTTTTTTTTTAACTGGATCTATACCTTTCATTTATGTGTATGCTCTTTGCCCTGCGACTCTGTGCGATCTGGGCAAATCAGAAACAGAAAGGAAGGATTTTTCTCATGCGTATGCTCTTTTCCCTACACCTTAGTGTGATCTCGGAAAATCAGAAACATTGAGAAAAATATTTAGTTTCTCGGCTAAAGCTAACTTTGAGATTTTTTATTTTTTTTATTTTTTTTAATTTCTAGTTTTTTGGCTAAAGCTAACTTCGAGCCGCAAGGTTCGTTTTTCTTTGCATATTCGTGTTGGGTTTTGTGTTTTGTGTTTTGTAGGGAAAAAGAGCTTTCTCAAGGCAAGCACGCAAACCAAGGCCCCCCCTCTCTCTCTCTCTCTCTCTCTCTCTCAAATTTTTTGTATAGATCAATTGGTTCAAAGCTATTTTAAGAGAGTAGAGGTCTTGGGTTCAAGTCTCCATTTTGTGGGGGCGGATTTTTTTCATTCCCGCACATTCGCGCACTTTGCCGGCAACATCAACAATTTTTTTTCAAAAAGCCATAACTTCTTCATCCGGAAGCCTTTTTCAGAGACGTTTTTTTTAAAACCGTCTAGTTTTTCGAGAACTATCCATTGGAACACTTACTTTCAGCATCTTCAGCTTCAGTTATTTTAAAAATGGAAAGTCCATGCCAAGTCATTCTTGACAGCACTAACTACTTCCAATGGGTAGCCTACATGGAAGATTTACTTAGAAGTAAAGGTCTCTTCAGAATAGCCACAGACCAAGAGAAGAAACCGAAAGATGAAGACAAGGCGGCAAAATGAGAAAATAGGCAAGATCAAGCACGTGGTTTGATAGGGATGTCTATTTCTCCTGATCTTAGATTCCACATTGCAGACCTTGAGACTCCTCATGAAGCATTAGAAAAACTTGCTAAAGGTTTTGGAATTAAAAATGAAATTAGAGCCCATCAACTTGAAAATGAGCTGCTTACTTTGGATCCTAATAATTTTTCTTGCATTGAAGATTTCTTGTCCAAATTCAAGACCCTTAGATATCTCTTGGAAGGTGTTAAAGTTAAGAAAGAAGATGGTAACCTTATTTATTCCATCCTTACTAAGTTGGGACTAGCCTACTCTGTATTTGTTTCCACTTTCCATTCTACAATGGAAGTTTTCATTTGTCAAGGACAAGAATACAAGGCCCCTTCCTTTGACTCCTTTTGTGATTCCTTAATAAGAGAACAAGAAAAACTCTTACACCTTGGTCTTCTTAATCTTGGAAACTCTTCCACGAAAGCGTTAGCCTCCCAGCGGCAACCAAATTCAAAGAATCCTAAGAAGTCATATCCTCAAAAGAATGGTCCTAAACCATCTCAGCCTCAAAATGAAAGATCATTTCAGCAAAATGATAAGACCAATAAAAACAAATGGAAGAAGACTGATAGACATTGTAACTTTTGTAATCGAGATAGCCACTTAGAATCTAAATGCTTTAAGAAGATGGAAGCCTTGGAAGCCGCAATGAAGAAACATAACATCCATGTGGAGCCTACTTCAACTTCAACTTCCGGAATGGCACTTTTTGCATGTCATTGTCAATCATCTCAGTCTGGTTATGCTTTAAATGTATCTTCTTCTTCTTCTCATTCTCATGAGTGGCTCATTGATTCTGGAGCCTCTTGTCACATGGCCAAAAACCAAGCCATGCTTTCTTCTTTAAATAATTGTAACACCAAAAATATATATATTGGTGATGATAGATCTCTTAATGTTGTAGGGACTGGAACTGTTCATCTAGACATTGGTCAGTTTAATGATGTATTATGTGTTCCAACCTTATCCTGCAACCTTCTATCTGTCTATCAGATAACTCATTCAGGTGAAGGTAAAATTGTTGAATTTTCACCTCATGATGTTGTAATCAAGGATCTAAAAGATCCTAAACAGATTCTAGCTACTGGTCTTGCTGATGATTCCAAAAGGTTGTATAAGTTTCACAACTTTGGGTCATCAAATCTTCCCTCAGTATTTGTTGCTCATAATGATGAAGTGAGCAAACTTTGGCATGAGCGATTTGGTCACTTAAACTATCACTCCCTTCAGCATCTATGTAAAGAAAATATGGTGACAGGTCTTCCTATGGTATCTTGCAGAGATGGTGTTTGTTCCGGATGTGTACTCGGAAAACATCATCGGGACAGTTTTGACAAACGTGCCTCTTGGCACGCCTCAGTCGCTTTACAGCTTGTGCACAGTGATTTATGTGGTACTCTTCCTGTTGCTTCATTCTCTGGTTGCAAGTACTTCTTAACTTTCATTGATGATTTCTCCAGACACACTTGGGTATACTTCTTAAAACTCAAGAGCGAAGTATTTAACACTTTTTTGGCCTTCAAAGCCTTTGTTGAAAAACAATCTGGACATCAAATTCTTAAGATAAGAACTGATAATGGTGGAGAATATGTTAAAAACACATTCATCAACTTTTGCACCGAAAATGGAATTCAAATGCAACATACTGCTCCATACACTCCACAACAAAATGGTGTAGCTGAAAGGAAAAATTGCACCTTAAAGGAAATGGCTAATTGTATGCTGCAATCTAAAGGACTCAGTCTTAGTTTTTGGGCCGAAGCAATTAATTGTGCAAATTATATAATCAATCGCACTCCTACTAAGGTTCTAGAGAATATCACTCCAGAAGAAGCTTGGAGTTCCATTAAACCAGATGTAAGTCACTTTCGTGTGTTTGGAAGTGAAGCATGGGCCCATATTCCAGATGAAAAGCATAAAGCTTTAGAACCTAAGAGTGAGAAATGTACTTTTGTTGGATATTCTGAAGATGTAAAAGGTTATATACTTATTCCATTCAAGTCCAAAAATGTTATCATTAGAAGAGATGTAAAATTTGATGAAAATAAATCGGCCTGCGAGCCTAGTCCGGCGGATGTGCCACCTCTTCCTATCTCTTCTACTTTTGGAAACATTTCTTCTTCAGATGATGAAAGCGAGGATGATAATCCTCCCCCACCTTCTCAGGATCCTCAACTTTCAAGATGGGTCCGTGCTACTCGGGATGCAGCAGGTGATCTTGCCGGTGATCCTACAGATCAGCGACGTACACGTTCTCAGTTTGAAAGAGCCTCTTCTTTACTGGCTCAAGCTCCAGTAAATCATGATCCTGACACTTTTGCAGAAGCTTCAGGCCATCCACATTGGGAAGCAGCTATGAATGAAGAATATCATTCATTGATGACGAATGATACATGGGATCTTGTTCCTCTACCAGAGGGACGCAAACTTGTTAGATGTAAATGGGTTTACAGAACCAAGTATGGACCAGATGGGAAAGTTGATAAACATAAAGCTCGTCTCATTGCTAAGGGATTTTCACAGGTTGAAGGCATTGACTACACTGAAACCTTCTCCCCTGTTGCCAAAATGAACTCTATCTGCCTTCTTCTTTCCCTTGCTGCCTCTTTAAAATGGGAAGTCCATCAGATGGATGTTAAATCTGCCTTCTTGCATGGGGACTTGCAGGAAGAAATCTATATGGAGCAACCCATTGGCTTCATACAAACAGACTCCAGCCTTGTTTGTTGACTTAAAAAATCCCTTTATGGCCTCAAGCAAGCTCCTCGGGCTTGGTATGCCAAAATGGATAGCTTTCTTTTAGAATCTGGCTTTTCTAGGTGTCATTCTGACAATACTGTCTACACCAAGAAAGTGGGCAACTCTCTTATCATCCTTGTTCTTTATGTTGATGATCTTATTCTTACTGGTAGTGATCCCAACCTTATAAACCATGTGAAGTGCAGCCTTAAAAAGAAATTTGAAATGACAGACTTAGGACACTTACACTATTTTCTCGGTCTTCAAGTCTTGCAATCCCAAGAGGGTATTTTCCTTTCCCAGTCCAAGTATGCTTGTGATATTCTTCGTCATTTTCACATGGAAGACTGTAAGCCAGCCCCTTCTCCCTTTCATTCTGGAGTCAAACTTTCAGTCTCTTGTACTTCTCCTGAATTTGATGCTACCTTATATCGTCAACTTGTCGGAAAACTCTTGTATTTAACCCATACTCGTCCTGATCTTTCCTTTGTTGTTGGCCTTGTTGCTCGTTTTATGCAAAACCCCTGTGAAAGTCATTGGAAAGCAGCTAAAAGAATACTTCGTTATGTTCGAGGTACAGTACAGTTTGGGATTCATTACAGTGCCAAAGCAGCTCCTCTGTTAGTTGGTTTCACTGATTCTGATTGGGCTGGTGACCCTGATGATTGGAAGTCTACTGCCGGTTATGTCTTCACTCTTGGTTCAGGACCTATTACATGGGCTTGTAAGAAACAGGCTGCCATTTCTCTTTCGTCAGCAGAAGCAGAGTATCGTGGTGCCGTGGAAGCTAGTAAGGAAGCCTTGTGGCTTCGTCAGATCCTATCAGAGTTTGGCTTTGAGAAGCAGAATCCAACCACACTTTGGTGTGATAATCAAAGTGCCATTCAGCTATGCAAAGATCCAGTCCAGCATCAGCGCAGCAAACACATTGAACTACACATGCACTTCATCAGAAAGCTCATTCATGACCATGTTCTTAAAGTGCAATATTGTCCAACAGATGATCAGGTTGCAGACATCTTCACAAAGGCTCTCACAGAGGCGAAGTTCACTAAACTTCGATATATGCTTGGAGTTCAGGAAGTTGTCACTAAGGCGGGATAGGCTCTAGTGCCTCCTTCCTTCTCCTATTGTGTCATATTTGTAAATCCTTCAATCCTATCCCAAGTTGTTCTTAAGGGGGGATGTTAGGATATTCCGACACATAGGATATAGTTAAGTTCAACTTGGTCTAGTATAGAGTTAGGTTAGAGTTAGGTAAAGTGTGTTTCTTTACCGTTGTACATTTTGTAACTTACAATGTCACGATATGTAGTGATCCGACGGTTCACTCTCACCTCGGTATTACCGACACTTGATCTGTGGCTTGACACCCGATTGGTCCATGAGTTCTATTTAAAGCGCATGGAGGGTCATTGTTCGGGTAATCCGTGCATGAAAGAAGCTTATGTAAATTTTCATTCTTTGATTAATAAATTTCCTGTAGTACCCACGTTGGGACAGGCCGTGGACTGTTTCCCTCCTTGCACTTTGAGGGTTTTAACCACGTCAAAAATACTGGTGTATTGATTTGAGATCTGGTTGTGAGCAGTGTCCTTTTGGTATTCTTTCTGAGGAAATTACCTTGTAAATTCCTACAGGGTGGAAGTCTTATGCTTGATTTTGTGATGAGCTAGCAGGTCTTAAATTAAGTTGGAGGTGAACTGGCTTCCTTGATCGGTGACTAGTTCTCTTGGGTAGCCAAATTTGTAGAAGATGTTTTCTCTTAAGAACTCGGCCACCTTTTCTTCTGTCGCTGCTTTGATTGCCTTGGTTTCTGCCCACTTTGTTAGGTAGTCTGTACACACAATGATGTAAGACCTCTGCCTCGAAGAAGGATTGATTGGACCCACAAAATCCATACCCCACTTCTCAAATGGCTCAAGAGTCACTTGAGGTTGGAGAGGCGTTTCACCCCTTGGAGTCGGTTTCCCCATCCTTTGGCATCGGTCACATTGACTGATATATCTTCTGACATCTTGATGAAGCGTGGGCCAATAGTAGCCTGCCTGCAGGATTTTGAAGGCAGTCCCCTTTGCTGCAAAATGTCCTCCACAAGGCCCGTCATGCCAAGTGAGGAGGATATCAAAGAATTCCTCCTCCCTTACACAACACCTTAAGATCTGATCAGGGCCAAGCTTGAACAGGTTTCCCCCGATCCAAGTGAATGAGGCACTCTTCCTAACGATTCTGCTCTTTTCTCTTGAGGATAAGTACGGAGGGAACTATGCTGAAACAAGGTAGTTTGCTATATCAGAAAACCATGGAGAGAGTACTGAAATAGCAAACAGATGTTCATCGGGCATCTGGTCATCCACTGTTCCATCCTCATCTGCAAGTAAATCCAATCTAGACAAAAAGTCAGCAACAACATTCTCTTTACCTGGTTTGTCAACGATAGTCAAATCAAACTGCTGCAACAAAAGTAACCATCTAATAATACGACCATTCACATCTGGTTTATTCATTAAATATCTAATTGCAGCATGATCAGTATGTACAAATGTTTGATAGCCAATGATATAATGTCGGAACTTGTTCAGTGCATGGACCACGGCCAAGAATTCTTTCTCAGTTACAGTGTAATTCAGTTCTGCCTTGGATAAGTTTTTGCTGACGAAGTAGATGGCATATGGAAGTTTTTGTTCAACTTTTCCTAAGGCTGCCCCTATTGTTGTTGGGAGAAGTATCCAATACGGAATGACCCTATCCCACTCTAAGGGTGATAGTACCTCAGCAACAACTGAATGCAAAGCTATTCAAGATTACTTCTTTATGAGATGTAAGAGAGAGGAGAAAGAGATCCACTAGCCGTTGTCTTCCGCTAATGATTGATCCAATCTTCCCTCTTTGCTGCTTGCTCCCAGCTCCTTGCTCTTTCACTGGCCCAGTTACACAAAGATCCTGTAAAAGCACAAGAAAGGGAGACTACAAGAAGCATACATCCATAATTGATTCAAGGATTAGAATAAATCAAATATACAAACATCAATTCGCCATTGAGACACATGCATATAGAAGAACCTCAAATACTTTATTAATGGAAGAAGTAAAGTTCTGAGAGTGTTACAACCATAAAAGGCCCAATCCAGCAGCACCTCCCAGCAGAAAGAAATCTCCTCTTCACCTCCTTCAAGCAAATCACCCAATAGTTCTATACTCAAACCAACAGCACTTCCTTACAGTCACAAGATTCCAGCCCCCCTAGACCTCATGAGAGAGCTCTATATATAGGAGATTTGGAGAAAGGATGAGTCAGCTTGTAGCTGGCATGAAGTTGACTAGTGTCCTCTCCCACTTCAGTTATTCTTCAGTTCTTGAGTCCACTTGGAGGTTCTTGCTTCCACTTGGAGATCTAGACCCTCTTACTCATCACCAGTCGAATTCTCTGACCCAAGTGTCATTTTGGAAGCTTCCTGGGCATTGACACCTTGAGGAATGAGTCTGCCACATGTCCAAACTCGTTAAGCGCAGGTAGCTAGTGTTGGAGTTGACATTCAACGCAGGTAGCCAGTGTAGCAGTTGACATTCAGTGCAGGTAGCCAGTGTAGCAGTTGACATGATCTAGAATTAGCTTGTTTTTTAAAGTTTTCAGGTGGAGAACTGATATTTAGTGCTGTGGTTTGCTGACCTTGTTCCTCTAGGGGTAGGAACAACATGTTTAGGGACTTTGGACCCTTTAGGGTGCGTTAGCACACTCGACTAATAAGGATGCGTAAGAAGGCTCGACTGTTAAGGAGAGGACCTTTAGGTACTCGACCCCAAGGACCTTTAGGTACTCGACCATAAGGGAGAGGGAGAGGAGAGGGGGATCGACTGTTAAGGAGAGGAGAGGAGAGGGAGAGGAGAGGACCCTCACCATATGAATAGTGAGTGACTCCGTCGATGGCGGCCTTGACAGTCGAGTGTGCTAACGCACCCTTTAGGGGGCTCGACTGATAAGGATTATGGACATTTCATGCTTCATGCTGTAAGGCACAAAAATGTCTATAACAGTTGCCCCCTAAAGTATGAGTTCGTTTATCGGGTGAAATGCTTTATCAGGAGGATCCGAAGTTCATTCAATCGCTGAGAGGCGCCCTGTAATAAAATACAATACAATACATTATTTTTCATTCTGCTTTCATGATCTAGCTGAGGCGGGCATTCCCATGCTCAGCTTTATAAATTCATTTTGGTACATAGAACAGATGATTGTCTGATGGTAGACTGATAATTCTCTACTGAAATTATCATCCTTTGAGTAGGATGATCATCTGCTGCAGTGATGTACATGTCAAATGTCTTTATATTTCCTGAATATATATCGCAGCCCGGATGGATGAAACTAGATCCGGGGTCTTCAAACTCGTTCGATCTTCACTCTAAGTACAAGTCGATCCATGTGAGAATTGCGCTGAAGTCGAACATGGAAAGACATCGCTTGATTACCGGTCAATGATGTAAACCGTTAACAAGCGCGAGAGGAATCACCGATAATGATAATGACCCTCAAGGTACGACAGTACAATCCACGTGGTGTGAATAAAGGACTTGGCGTCGAACACCACGCAGAATCTTTCGGTCGAAGGTCATTGATGTATACCTATCGCCGGAAGTGAGAAACTTGCCATTGAGGCATGCAAGCTTCAAAGTACTGAGGGGGGTGTTCCTAGATCAACTTCTTGGATAATGAGCTGAAGTCGACAAGAAGCGATCCGTCAAAGGAGGGCCTTAATGAATGCCACATCAGTGACACGGAACGGAGCTAATGATTTTAGTGGAGGTGAAAACAATCTGTGAAATATGATTCAGGGTGGCGATCATGGGTGGATGAAGGATAATGTATGGTAGTGGATGGGACACGGTTGACTCTTTCTGAACAACATCTCTTGAACATATAACGACACTGATGCGATGGATCGGTAGCATTACCCCAAATGTGGATGGTTTGGCGAAGACCATGGTGATGAGACCGGTGAATGAAACAACCCAACCCGATGTGATACGGAGGAAAAGTGTCATGTTCAAGAGCGACTTGCTACCATTAAAGCTTTGAGGTTCTCCCAATTTTTCCCCAGTCATTTCTGACCAGTACCTCTTTATTTTTGTCAAGCTTGAGGAGGATAACATATGCTTGTTCTATAACCTGCCCTTCGGGCAAGCCCATCGCTATGTTTTAACAAGCCTAGCGATAGGGAAACTCGTTATCGTCTAAAGACAAGTTTGTCGCTATTTAATCATTTTAACGAGTCTAACGACAAGGAAAACTCGGTCCTTTTCATTTTTAGAGAGTCTGAAAAGGTACATAAAGCTAACTCCAAAATTCCTTTTTCGTCATCTAATCCCTTAAGTCCGAAAAAGTATAAAACAATACAGAAGGGATGAGTTTTCGATAGTTTTAACAAGCCGAACAAAACAAGCGCTCGATCTTTTTGTGCAATAATCCCTCAGGTCCAAAAAGATTAAAATCTAGAGGAGGGATAGCTCTTCCGGTCGTTTAACGAGCTGGAAGGCCAAAACTCGGCAATCTTTTCATATTTTACGAGTCAGTTGAAAACAGCTTAAAGAAGACTCGTCTTTTGAGGAACGAGTGATGAACAGGGATAGCAGCTGATTCCAGGTACAGGTTGGAATTTTCCAATCACGGCAGTGTCACAAGGATGGCTAGGTGAAATCACTCTTCGCAGCTGTTCCTCAAAATGGGTAAACAATCATATGGAGGTGAACGATCGGCCAAATGAAAGTGGAGGTGGCAGGTGCAAAACACGACCAAGGCTTTTATGGTTGATCAGGTTACATACTTAATGGTTATTTACCGAGATGGGTTCATTTTCTAACGAGCTTGAATGCGCCAAAACACTGCTCAATCTTATGTTTATTTTTTAACGAGCATGAACTATGTGCTAAAACTGCTCGGTGATAAGTTCGCATGCCCCCAGCATAATAATGCAAATCGAGGTGCATGCCCCCCAAGCTTCATTGCATTCAACTCGGTGGTTGGAATGAAGGTTTACCTTTGAGAAAGGGGATTTGTTTCATTTTTTAATGAGGTTGACACAAGATAAGAGCCGTCCTTTGACTCCTTGTTTCATTTTTTAACGAGGTTGACATGAGATAAGAACCGTCCTCGGAGTCCAAATCCATTAGACATAGAAGGTTTCATATTCCACTGTGGCCACTTCCGCTAGATTACTTAGAGGCGGTAGGGCAAAATTACCCATTAAGGCAGGATCTTTTAGGAGACCTACTCCGATATTTTGGAGCGAATGATTCCTTCCATGGATCATTGGAATGCTTCCCGTAACTTGTGAACTATTGGGGAGAAAAGTTTGTTGGTCGACGATTGTAATTCCTCCTTGGAAGGGAAATGCAATCTTCCTGAAGTAGGTCGACACAACTGCGGCCATGGCATAGATCCATGGTCTTCCAAGTAGGATGTTGTAATCGAGGTTTCCATCAATTACTTCAAAATCAATTCCTATTGTTTTTCCCCCCAGTTCAACTTGCAAGTTACTTAAAATCCCGTATGGAGTGTATGATCGTCCATCAAATGCTTTTAACGTCGTTGACGATTTCGACAAGGGTGGTGAGCCTAAATCTTTCCAGCAACTCATCGACATAAGACATGTAGATGCCCCCTCATCAATAATTGTTCGATGAACAGTTTTGTTGAGGGCTTTCACTTGAATAAGGAAAGCTAGTTGAGCTGGTAACTGAGGGTCATATCCTTTATGATCAAAGGCGACAAGATTGGAATCCATTGGGTCAATTCCACCTATTGTTGATAATAAAGCTTGTTCTTGGGAGAAGCAATTTTGCGGTACCTCAAGTGTCGACATAACGGACGGCGATTGGGCCAGGTCCTCTATCTGTGCTATTTTCGCACAAGGATTAAATGTCGATTTGTGTACTGCTCCCTTTTGCGACTTTATTATTGGCTCAGGGACGATGGGTGGCACAACTTCGGTCAAAGTTGTTGTCGAACTACTAGGTTGTTCGTTAGCCTTGTTGTTCGACAGCTTTGGATTCCTGTAATCCTTATTCCTCGTCAAAGCATTATTTTGTTGCTTTGAGGTAGACAACATAAGCACTTGGGATCAGGAAGCATTTTGATTAGCAACCAGATTTTGACCTGGATTAGGAAACGGATCAGTCAATACTGCTGGGGTTTTTGAACTCTTAAAGAGTTTCTTAACTTCAGCTATATGTGGACAATCTTTCGTCCAATGATCCTCATCGCATATATGACACCTTGCCGGGGGTTTCCTTTTTCTCCCTTTCTTTTTCTTCTTGTCCCCTATTTGCTTCAGTTGTTTGCCCTTGTCGGTCGACATGGCATTTACTTCTAAGGCAAGAAGTTCTTCATTTTCATTTTGACTAGAAATTTTGTGTTTTCTAATCACGCCATCGCCGGCGTGAGAGTCATTGTTTGATTTAGGAGGAGGAGGAATTGAGAATTCCGGTCTAGGGGCGTCAGGTATTTTGTCATAGAGCGTGCCGGACTGAGTATAGACCAAGTCCACATATTGCGCACGAGCGATAACCTGCTCTTCTGTTACGACTCCCCCCTTCGCCACATCTTCCGTGATGGCAGGAAGTAATGACTTGATAAACCATTCAGCTAATAGCTGATCGGGAACGTACGTTTTTACCATCCTACGACGACGTCGCCACTCATGTATATGATCAGATATGTGGGTGGCAGTCGTCTGTTTGAAGTTGGTAAGGAGTTCTTTTCCCGTTTCATACCTTATTGGTAATTGAAAATGGGTTAAAAAGGTTGTGGCTAAGGTACTGAAGTTGTCGAACGAAGCTCTAGGCAATTCAATGTACCATTTTACCACTGGACCCGTTAACGTCCTCTGAAAGAGGCAAAGTCTTATCGAATCATCATTCTGGGTGTTCGATGAACACCATAGATGGAATGTCATCACATGATTCGACGGGTCTTCACCCGGATTTCCATTAAATTTAGGAATATCTGACGGAAGTTTATGTGGAATCGCTAGCCACCAAGGAGCATAAGCAATTGGATCATTCGTCAGCCGGTTTAGATCTGGTAATTCTAGAGTTTCTACAAAGGGCAACTGTTGATTCAGGTTAGGCGAAGCATACCCAGGATAAGATGGGATCGCCTGAGCAATGGGTCTTTGCAAACCAGCATAATGCTGGCAACTTTGACAAGGTTGATGGGCATAACCATTATAGTATGGTTGCCCATTACTTACAAAGACTTGTTGCTCAGGTCCTTGATATGATTGCTGGAATGGCGGTTGTTGAGATTGAACCAGCTCTGGTTGTTGGACCATTTGCTGTTGACCAATAGTGGATGATTGACCGGGATGAGGAGTCACAGTACGTGTTTGAGCCTGAGTCGCTCCAGATAAGGAGGCACTACCCTGAGATTGTGATTGAGTCGTTGAGACAAGAGGTTGTTGTATTGAAACCTGAGAAACTTGGGGTTGACATACAACAGGTGGAGCTTGTACTTGCGACACATTCACTATAGTAGGTATGGTGGGAATATTCGACATAGGGTGTACTGGTTGCATTGAATATACAACCCCTGGTTGTTGAGGCAGTATTGGTACCCAACCGCTGGATGTAATTCCAGTTTGACCTGAACTTTGTTGTAAACTCCCATATGGTTGTTCTCTGGGAGGGAACAATGAAAGAGCATACTGCCCTCCATATGGTGGAAATCCAGTACTTAAAGGGTAAATTGGCCTTTGAAGACACATTGGATCAATTTGTTGAGTTTCAACATAAGAAATACCAGATGATAATCCGGATGAAGAAATAGGAACTAACCATGTCGTTGTCTCTGATTGGACTCCGGCTTGTTGTTGACAATTGGCCGGGACAAATGGTATACCAGCGAACATCGTTGGAGTAGTAGCAGGAGGCTCTGCTGCTGCTGTGTCGGACGACACAGTCCTAGATGTCGACGGTTGTTCAGACATATCTAGTCTATCCAAAAGATTTCTTAGCGATTCTACAGGAACTTCCACTTGTGGTGGACTAACTTCGAAGATCAACGAGGGAAAGGTGATGATTATTCCGCTTAAAATAAATTTTATAACGACGCTTTAGACACAATTTGCTTTTTCAGTTTTAAAGAGTCGAGAAAAAGCTAAAGATGACTCTAGTCTCCTTTGATGTTTTAACGAGCCCGAAGTGACAAATGCTCGGATGGAATTTTTCAGTTATAGAGTTTGAAAAAGGCCAAAAGAAACTGCCCTGGAGTTCTAGGCAGAGGGTGTGCCAAACCTTTCGCAAAACCACAGAATACGTTTTACGGTACGGGTGGTCGATCTTCGTGAATGCTGTGTTCACTGCATTGCGATCAGTAGGGCGGTCGACACGGCTTCCTATGGATAAAGGATTTGTTCCTATATGGGTCTCGCAATATATACGTGACGGTACGTGGGAGCACAAGTCCGTATTAGTGCCACCGACTCTCAAGAGGAATCACCCACCTTCTTCGAGATCGATAGTCACTATGTTTAACGAAGCCGGAACACGTCTCTACCTTAGACCTCTATGTGTTTGCGTTATGTTTCAAAGCGTTGTTAGGTTCATTCAATATATTTTAAGTTGATCTTTTTAAAGTTTTCCTTTCAAGGTTCACCACGAGATGTATGATACAAATTCCTAAATGCAGTCTAAGATGAGAAGCAAGCTTTTTCAATCTTTTCGACTTATGAAAATCTTAACTACTGAGGGAAAAGAAAGACATCATCTTTTCACACAGATCAAAGAGCATACACTAATGCACTTTTCTCTAAATCAACATACAAACTTATCAAATGCAAAATTCAAAATGCAGGTATTTCTTTTCTCTTTCTTAATGTTGATGTAATACAAAAAGAAAGCTATTGTATAATTTCGAATTCAATTTCAAGCGAAAGCAAACAAGATTGTCCAAAATCAAAAGACACCTTAAGGTTTACTTGTTTCAACACTAGAAATATATAAATTCAAACCATATGATGAAAGCAAAAGCTCAATCAGCTATGAACAGTAAACAAACTAACTCTTAAGACCAAAACGACACTTATCACAGGTCTAGATCTAAGAGGCCACAGCAAGACTAGTTCACTTTTCGTTATGGGAAACTGCAAATGATATAAGAAATAAACAAAGAACAAACATAGTTTCTTTATACAACCGAGGTGGAATAGTGGCAAGGAAAGTTGGTTTCAGATAGGTACATTGACTGACAACAGGCTGCAAAAACAAGGATGAAAACAGGGCAATGAACAGCAAGGAACCCCAGTAGCACAAGGCAAAACTGGTTCAGCGCAGGTGGTACACTGTCAGTTTGACATTCAGTGCAGGTAGCCCCTTCGGGAACTGCACTGAAATGCAGACTGCCTTCACAGTGCCTGCACTGAAGAGATAAACTTTCGTTTTTCTCAGTTTTTGGGTCACAGATTGCTCAAAATTTCACAGTTTTTGGCCAAATCAGAAGCTATGAGTCAAGTACACACTAAGGGATGAAAAGGATGATGAAAAGCTATCACTAAGAGCTATTTAGAGTCCTTTTGGATCAGCTCTTCAAATCATAAACATGCCCAGAAACTAAGCTAGAGTAGCTGCCCTCTACTTTGCATTTGAAAGATTCAAATGCAATTCGATTCGGTACGCCCTGTGTTTATGAAATGAATAGCAAAAACACAAACAACCAACAAGATACGATCCCCAGCGGAGTCGCCAATTTGTTGTTGGGAAAAGTATCCAATACGGAATGACCCTATCCCACTCTAAGGGTGATAGTACCTCAGCAACAACTGAATGCAAAGCTATTCAAGATTACTTCTTTATGAGATGTAAGAGAGAGGAGAAAGAGATCCACTAACCGTTGTCTTCCGCTAATGATTGATCCAATCTTCCCTCTTTGCTACTTGCTCCCAGCTCCTTGCTCTTTCACTGGCCCAGTTACACAAAGATCCTGTAAAAGCACAAGAAAGGGAGACTACAAGAAGCATACATCCATAATTGATTCAAGGATTAGAATAAATCAAATATACAAGCATCAATTCGCCATTGAGACACATGCATATAGAATAACCTCAAATACTTTATTAATGGAAGAAGTAAAGTTCTGAGAGTGTTACAACCATAAAAGGCCCAATCCAGCAGCACCTCCTAGCAGAAAGAAATCTCCTCTTCACCTCCTTCAAGCAAATCACCCAATAGTTCTATACTCAAACCAACAGCACTTCCTTACAGTCACAAGATTCCAGCCCCCCTAGACCTCATGAGAGAGCTCTATATATAGGAGATTTGGAGAAAGAATGAGTCATCTTGTAGCTGGCATGAAGCTGACTAGTGTCCTCTCCCACTTCAGTTATTCTTCAGTTCTTGAGTCCACTTGGAGGTTCTTGCTTCCACTTGGAGATCTAGACCCTCTTACTCATCACCAGTCGAATTCTCTGACCCAAGTGTCATTTTGGAAGCTTCCTGGGCATTGACACCTTGAGGAATGAGTCTGCCACATGTCCAAACTCGTTAAGCGCAGGTAGCTAGTGTTGGAGTTGACATTCAGCGCAGGTAGCCAGTGTAGCAGTTGACATTCAGTGCAGGTAGCCAGTGTAGCAGTTGACATGATCCAGAATTAGCTTGTTTTTGAGTGTTTTCGGGTGGAGAACTGATATTTAGTGCTGTGGTTTGCTGACCTTGTTCCTCTAGGGGTAGGAACAACATGTTTAGGAACTTTGGATCCCTTAGATTATGGACATTTCATGCTTCATGCTGTAAGGCTCAAAAATGTCTATAACACCTATGGCTTTGTTTGAGGCATCAGTGTGGATGTGGAAAGGTAGGGCCCAGTTTGGACCTCTCAAGATTGGGGCAGACACCAACTTGTCCTTTAATTCATTCAGAGCCTTCTGACAATCGTCAGTCCATTTAAACTCAACATCCTTTGCCAAGAGGCTAAACAATGGCGAGGCCAGCTTGTTGAAGTCTTTAATGAATCTCCTATAATACCCCACTAATCCTAAGAAACTTCGAACATCTCTTACCTTCTGAGGAGGTGGAACCTTCTTGATGAGAGCAATTTTGTTAGGATCCACTCGTAACCCCTGGCAAGAAATGGTATGGCCTAGCACGGTCCCTTCAGTCATCAAGAATTCACACTTTTCAGGACTAAGGGACAGATTCATCTCAATGCACTTGGCTAGGACTTTTCCCAGATTGGACAATGCTTCCTGGAAGTTGGACCCATAAGGAGTGAAGTCATCCATATAGATTTCCACCGCATCATGGACCAGCTCAGAAAAGATGCTCAAGACGACTCTCTGGAAAGTGGCATGAGCATTGCATAGTCCAAAGGGAAGAACTCGGTAAGCAAAGGTACCCCAAGGATAAGTGAAGGTGGTCTTATCTTGGTCTTCCGGGCTGATTTGGATCTGGTTATACCCGCTAAACCCATCCAGGAAAGAGAAAAACTTCTTTCATGCCAGTCCATCCAACACTTGATCTATGAAAGGTAGAGGAAAATGGTCTTTCTTGGTAGCTTTGTTCAGTTCTCGGTAGTCCACACAGATTCTCCACTTTCCATTTTTATTGGGAACCAACACCAAAGGGGACACCCATTCACTATCCGAGATGGGGTAAATGAATCCGGCATCAAATAGTTTTTGTAATTCCTCCTTGACGATGTCCTTATGGGCTGGATTCATTCTCCTTTGGGGTTGCCTAACCAGTTTATAGCCTTCTTTGATGTAGATGTGATGGGTACAGACCGAAGGATGGACTCCTTTCATCTCCTTATAGCTCCAAGCAAAAGCATCTAGATGACTGGCCAACAGACTACACAGCTCCTTTTCCTGGGAAGGAGATAGGGAGGAGCTGATCTTTAACGTTCTCTCATGGCCGAACTCCACATTTTTTACTCTGGGAGTGACAGGGTCGGTCACACAAAGGTCCACTAAGGTGTTGGCTTGGGCATCCTCGACCAATTCTTCTAAGGAAAATGTACTGGAAGGTGGATTCTGGATCAAGGTCTCAATCAAATCATCCTCGGTTGGGAGGCCTCCCCTAGTGGTGTCTAAGGTGCACAAAGGTGTTGAGTACACCTCATCCTCTTCTCCTTCCTCCAACCAAAGTGGTAAGTCATGCACTAATGAGGGTTGGGCAGGAGGGTACAGGACTAGCTGCTTGGACATAGGACCATTTTTGATGGTCATGTTTCCTGCACGACAGCTTATGTAAGCATCTGCAGTGGCTAACCAAGGCCTTCCCAAAATAAGAGGGTATCCAGTAAGCTTTGCCTTTGGTTGCAGAACCAAAAAGTCAGCAGGGTACTCCCAAGAGTCAACCGAGACCAAGACATCCTCTACGATCCCTTCGGGAGTCACGATGGAGAGATCTACTAGTTGCAGGACTGTCGAAGTCTTTCTCAGGGAACCCTGAAGGTTGAGTTTGAGCATGGTATCCCTGGTCATCACATTAATGGCAGCCCCCAGATCAATCAATGTGTGAGATATGATGGTGCCATTGATGTGGACATCCACTACAGGACTCCCAGGATCCAAATACTTTGGGCAGATGACTTGTCCCAACATAAGATCAAACAGTTGTCCTACGACATTGATGGTTGAAGTATCTCTTTTTCGCCTGCCTGGATGTCTGAAACACTTTTCCTTAACCAGTTTGTTGTATATCGGTACATCTTTGATGGCTTGGAGAAGTGGTATTTTCACACACAACTGTTTGAGCTCTCCCAGAAGCTCATCCTCCTCTTGGTTGGGTTGTGTGGTGGCTGTTAGTCTCTCAGGAAAGGGTGGAATGGCCTTTGGTTCACTTTCCTGTTTATCTTCCTCGTCCTCTGGGGGAGGAGGTTGGCAATCCAGAAGAGTCTTTCCATATCGCAGATTGATCTCCTAGATCTCCACAACATAGGTAGGGCATGATGTTTCCCCAGTATATACCTACTAGGCCTGTTTGTTGTTGGGATTCGGGTTCGTTTGAGCAGGCATTTGGGGCTGCCTTGGAGGAGCAGGAGGTAATGGTTGTGGTTGAGCCGGTGGTGGAGGCAAAATGACGGGAGGAGTTTTGTACTGGGGCCTCCACCCCGGTTGAGGTGCATTCCACTGAGGCTATGGCTGGGCATGTGAGTGAAATGGAGGAGTAATGGGCTAAGTATGGTACTGAGGTGGGTAAGAACATGGAGGAGGTATATACTAGGAAGGATGAACAGGAGGTCCCCAGGAAGGCATAGGAGCAGATTAGTTGGGGCTGTAATAGGTTTGGGGTGTCCCTTGCATCCCCTGTTGGTAAGGTCTAGGTCCATGTGGCCTTCTTTGGTTGAGGAAATAGAGAGGTTCAGTGGGCGCTTCTGTCCCTTGATACATGGCTTTAAGCCCAGGTAAGGTTGGACATTGGTTTGTGGGGTGGTCCTCCTCACAAACAAAACATACCTCAACCGAATGTAATGGGCACTCGTTCTTAGGGTGTTTCCTTGTACACCTAGGGCAGAAGATAGCCAAAGCCCTCTCAGCTTCCTCTTTCTTCTGCTGGATTCGGAATGTATCGAGTTGCATGGCGATGGTCTGTCTCACCTCACTCTTGAGATCCTCTAATTGATTTGCAAACTCATGTTTGGAGAAAGGAATACCAGCTGAGAGGGGGTTTCCTCTACCTCTTTTCCGGGCTGCCCTAGAGTGGTTTCTAAACACAGTCTTTATGTCCTCATAAGGTAGTTGGTAAATATCTCCTCCAGCTAGCATGTGAAGGGTATCTAAGAGGTCTTTCGGGACTCCTTGGAGCAGGACCAACTTAAGAGATTCAGGGTCAAGTGTGCACCTGGCCCATTTATAGCTAAGTTGGAACCTTTCCTCGTAATCCTCTAAAGACTCATCATTCCCCATGGTCATCTGAAAGATTTCTCCTTTGGTTTCCTTGCACCTACAATAGTCCTGGTACTTGGTATTGAAAGCTTGCTGCATCTGGGCCCAAGTGGTGATACTGTTCCCAGGTAAACCCATGAACCAGCGTAGTGCTGCATCCTTAAGTGTAGAGGGGAAGAGTTTCAGTTTTTGCTCATCTTCAGTATAGTCATAGGTTCGACAAAGGACAACAAACTCAAACAGGAGCAGTAGTCAGTCCATGGAAGTGAGGTAAAGCAGAAGGGCTTATGTTCTTCATTTTCATGTCTCCATTGGTCTCTCGGATGGGGAAGGCACCTTCTATTCTCTCATCTTCTCCCCTATGGTCAGCCATGGCTTCAGATGGAGTTTTCTCTAACTCTTCTTCTGCTATAGGATCTTCATATATATTTTATAGACATTTTTGTGCCTTACAGCTATAAGCATGAAATGTCCATAATTCAAGGGATCCAAAGTCCCTAAAGATGTTGTTACAGCTCCTAAAGGAACAAGGTCAACCAATGACAGCTTCCCCCAGAAGTTCTCCACCAAAAACCGCTCAGAAATAGTCAATTCAGGATCAATTCAGAGGCTTCACTAGCTGCCTTCGTTGAAATGCAGAGTCTACACTGGCTAGGTGCACTGCAACGCAGGTGGAAGCACTACCAGGGTGCGCTGAGCGGGAAATGACAAATGGCAAGCTCATTCAATGAGGTGGAAAGACCCTGGAAGCTTCCAGAATCTTATCCAATGACACTTGCCTCAATGAATTCGACTAGTGATGAGTAAGAGGTTCTCAATCTCCAAGTGGAAGCAAGAACTGAAAGAGAGAAGCCACAAGTCAAAACATAAGCTGACTCATCCTCTCTGCTTACATCTATATATGGATCTCTCACCCAGAGGTTCGGGAGGCTGGAATTTTGTACCTTGCAGAGAATTGCTGTTGGTTTGAGATTGAGATTAGTACATTGGGTGATTTATGCTTTGTTGGAGGAGAGGAAGGGATTCCTTTGTTGGGAGGTAGATGCTGGATCGGAACTCACTTGGTTGTATCTCCTCTTGGACTTTATTATCATATCAATAAACTATTTGAGTTTCTCCTACATGCTGTGTACCAATGATGTTTTGTTATGCTTACATGTTTAGCTTAATCTGATCTTGAGCTTTTTATGAATGTATATCTGTATATTCATGTAGTTTCTCTCTCTTGTGATCTTGTAGGAATTCGGTGAAGCTGGGCCGGTGAAGGAGCAGGAAGCTGGGTGCTACTGAAGAGAGGAGTGATTTGGATCGACAAACTAGCGGAAGACACAGGTTAGTTAGATCCTTCTTCCTCATTTACATTTCATAAAGAAGAATACTCAATTAGTTTACCTCGTTTGTTGCTAAGGCACTATCACACCTTAGAGTGGGATAGGGGCATTCCGAATTGGATACTTTTCCCAACAACAATATCTCAGGAGGTTCGCCTATAGGTTCTTCTGGATCACTGTCACCAAAGAAGAGAGAAGGGTGACTCAGTGATGTGGTGGGGGTGTTGGGTAAGAATTTGCCTGTTTTATCTTGATTTCTACGAGGCATGAAATGAAAAGACTTCTGATTGCTTTTGTTTTTTTTCTGGTACCTGCAAAACTAAAACAGATCGAACTACAACTAACTATCTTGCTGAAATGGGAATGTGGAATTGAAATGAAAGCATGAAAGAACTAATCTATTTTGCTCAAATGAAATTGCAGAAATGAAATGCTAAGCTACGCTTGCAGAATTGAAATGCTAATCTACGCTTGCAGAAATGAAATTGCGGAATTGAAATGTTAATCTATGAAAGCAGGAAATGTCTATGCTACTTTTGCAGAAAGGAAATTATGGAATGGAAATGAAATAAACTACTTAGCAGAAGGCGAGAGTAGGAAAATAGAAGAAAATCAACAATCACTAATACTCTGACGCTTCCCCGACAACGACGCCAAAAAGATGGTGGGCTCCAGTATTGTAGAAATAATGCTACAACTCCTGGAGCTTCCTTCTCTAATTTTATCAACCCGGTAGTTCGTAACAAACTTAGAAGCGACGGTGCTGTATGCACAAGTACTAGCTCTTGCCGTAGCTGTCACTTGGTCAGCTGGCACAAGTCCGCTAGGGCTCAAGCCAACTTCTATGAGCTCTTAGAAGAAGATTTTTAACCGATGAAAGAAAGCTAACTCAAAGGAAATTAACCTTCTACAGAAAGGAACTGAAAGCCAACAAGAAGCACAAACCCTAGCAAACCCTAATTCTACCAGCTAGTCTTACTGATGCAAATATGTGAATGCAAACTACTGGAAGAGATTCCATTACTTCTGGGAAGGTGAGATGCATGTATCTAGACTACTTTGATATGAAGAGAACATATTTTTGTATTTTTGTTCAAGTTGTTGGAATTATTATGCATGTGCTTCTAATTGGATCTTTACTGTGCAGGGGTAGATCAAGGAGGGAAATGCTTGGAAGAGGTCAGGAAGGCTTAGAGAGGGTCTAAGGAGTCCCTAACATCCTTTCAGGGAAGTTCACAAAGTTTAGATGCTAAGCAACCGTGTTTATGAGCTTCTACAGGAAGTCTGCAGGGGTTCTAGAGGATGTTCAGAATTTCTACAGGAAGTTCAGTAATTCCTACAGGATGTTCTACAATCGGATTTTTGGGTGATGGGTGAGTGGAAGAGGCTGCATGGATGGATAGGGAGGTAGGAGGGGAGTTTGTAATGACTCAGCGACAGAGATATGAGATGGAGAGGGGGTGTGCTAAGCTAGGTTGTCTTGAAGAGCGCAAAGGGAATGGAAGGCCGAAAAAGGTAGAATAACGAGGGTAATAGAATAGTTGAGAGACAATGGGTCTAATTGGGGAACGAGTAGTTGGCCTGGGCACGACTTAGAAAGACAAGAGAGTGAGGGAGTAGCGCTGCACAGTGTAAACGAAACAAATCATCCACGTCCTGCACACAACCGAAATATTATTAACCTATTCTAACTGTTTAACAAAACCAATGAACAGCAACGTTATTCCTAAGGAGAATCATGCATGGTACTGAAACAGAGAAACATTCCAAGAGATCTGAACGCATGGACACTTCTACAAACAAGATATTGCATCAAAGATTGCATGAACATGTAAACCGATGTTTTTGGTGGGTAGCACTGTCTACAATTCCAGCCCCTAGAAAGAGGTGAAAATGAGTGTGCAAGCAACCCTTTTCTGGAACTTTTATCAACTCCAATCTTCTTCAAATTATTCTAAACAGCTAAAGAAACTTTGTCTTCTACCAATGTCCTACTTAACCACACCAAGAAATCTAACTCAGCAAACTGTGTTTGAATGCATGTAAAGGAAAGAAAACATAATGCTGAAAGAAAGATAACAATACAAAGGAAGGAGGCCTTAGGCTCTCAGGTTGGGCCCAACCCCGAGAGCTATGGCTCCTTTAAGAACTCAGAACTGAACTCAAATCTGTCTGCTTTCCATTAAAAGATAATAATCATAAGTCAAATAACATGCCAATAATGGCTACAAAAGAGTAAAACAGCGCTAGCAGCTCGTAATGCAGAATGTGCAACAAGGTTTCAAAAGTCCTTTTCGAAGGCTAAAGCCCTATCATTTATACATCTCAAGGCCCCAAGCTGGCCTCCTAAATCAGTGGGGCTTGGCTGACCAAACTAAGAGTGAACTGCTGCTTCCTCAAAATCCGTTTGGCTGCCTGCTAGATCCGGCTGTGGTGGCTGTCAGAGCTCGGAGTTGGGGGTGAAAATCCCAAGGAAGGTCATTTAATGATGTGGACATCCCTCCTACGAATCCTCAACCCCATCTTGGCTGTCTCCTAGCCCTCATCTGCGTGGTTTTGCTCCATTAAATTTCAAAAAACCTGAAATAAGCACGTGTTAGCCACCTCGGAATAGTGACTGCCCTCATTCGTACAAATGACATAAGTACACTAAAAAATGATGCATAAGTTATGAAAAATGAAGGGTTGAGCAAGGGTAGTTAGGCCAAATGAGCCCAAAATGTTACCAAATTTGGGGCTCATCACCATCTGCCACACTAAATGGTCCAATACCTGTTACTCACAAGTAAACCTCCTTTCATGGGCTAAGATCACTGTCTCATACCATGTGGCAAATCTAATTGTGCTCTAGTCCTTGTGCCTGAAACTGGAAGGACTTATCTAAAAAGAAATGAAATGTCAAGTTCTTGTGCCAATCTGGAAGGACGGGTTATTTGGGAAGCCGGTTAGAGTAAGGACTGTTGCTGAGCTCAAAGTATAGGTTGACACAGCAAGCCCAACCTTGCTTAAGCAGTTTAAAAATATGGCATGATCCATGACTGCGCCCCATTCAATAAATGAAAATATAGCACTGAAATTATCATACAAAGTGCAAGATAAACATGTCTACATCAAGCTTGATGAGCAATAAAGAGCTGAGGTACACACCTAAACAGGTATGGACAGCCTAGTGACAGCCCAAAAGGGATTTTTGAAAGTGGGAAACAGGTAAAGGAATGTCAATAGACCCCATAATACTGCCCTTGGAGAATGCCTGTCAAAATCATATTAGTAAGTAGAAGCTATTTTTCTCTATCCCTCTTGAAGCAGTTAATGTTTAAGTGGAACCCATGCTTTTCCATCTATATAGTTTGCATTTCAAGTTCATCTTAACATCCTGATGTTTTATTGATTTGAAGGTTATTTGGAAACAAAGATAAATGGTTCACCTAGCGGTTCGCCATTTGTTGTGGCCACAACTATCACCCCATTAAAACATGCTCTAATAGAAAATTTTAAATGGGTCCCCTTGAAGCTGGATTTTTCACTTCCCGAATGATCTGATTTCATCTCATAAACTCTGACTCTATGCCAGGTTAACCCTTCAATTCTTAATGGTCAAGACCTTCCCTGGAAAATATCTCTGCAACATGATTTATTTGTAACCTACACTCTCGTTTCCTCATTGGACCTTTCTCAATCCTCATAAGTGTCTCTGGCAAAATAGGCCTGCATATACAATCTCCCCTACCCTTACTATGGTCGTTCGTGTACTTAACGAACAAAACCCTCTATCGCACCTCATTTTCCTTCATAAATATTTATGGCTGGTGTTAGTGTCAGTCTTTGAAACCTTCCTCCAGTGATCAAACATGCTCTTACAAAGTGATTTTAAGGTGTCAAGGTCAGGTTTTCTCATTTTAGTGAGTCTTCAAGAAAAATTTGGTCACTAGGTATTAGGTCTAAGGTTTGTTTTCACTCCTTTCAAAGCTGTCCAAATTTCAGTCCATGTCACCATTTAGCTGAGTGTACCATCATTCAGAGGGTTTTCGTCATCATGTCAGGTTCCAATGGGTCATTTTACACCTTATTCATGCTTCAGTTGTGCCTAGGTAAGGTTCATTTCGCTCTCCTAGGCTTTTGAAGATAATTTCTCTTGGATGGTCAAATCATCTACAAAACTTGTATCCTGATGTTCATACACCTTCCCCTATCCTTAATGTACCTTATTAAACACTTCCCATCACTAATATCCCTCAAATTCCTCATTTTCATACAAACCCTAGTTTCTTGCTACAATTTGACAGTTTTCTAGGCTAGGCCTGTGTTTTTCCCTTTTGGACTCCTTCCCCTCACTCAATCTTTGAAATTCCACTTTCCCTACTTCCCAAAATTTTCTCAAGAATTAAGAATCCCCTTATCCCCTTCATTTCACTTCATTTCGACAAATCCCCTATTCCACACATCGGGATAGGTTTTACTCCAATGATGTTTCTGAGCAAGAAAGGATGAATTTGGAAAAACTAAGAGAGGTGTTTATCCACAACAGGCCAAGGAAGAAACAACCTCCTTCACTTTTTACACACGTGTCATGGTTTTAGAGAAATGTCAAAAATACAATTGCCTCAGGAGAATTGATGCACCTATGAAGTGACCTTGGGAAAATCCCAATTTCTCCTAGCTTTGTTGGCCAAATGACTTGCTTGATGAGTCAAATAATAACTAGACACAAAGAGATAGCCAATGAGATATCATGAGCTCAATTTGGGGTTGAGGAAGACCTTCAAAAGTTGACTGCAACAGCACTCTCCCTTTAGGAAGCCTCATTTTTCACATTTTGACCAGTCTTGGGAGATTTGATTTTTGACAAGGAAAATGAACTCCAAATTGAAAAATTAAAGTTGTGTTGGAAATTAGACTCAATAATATTTCCAACATGCTATCCCATGCCCAATTTGGACACTAGGAAGGCCTCCAAACCTAGTCTGCAAAAAGGCACGGCACACCGGGTAGTGGCGCGACGCACCTGCCCTCCATACCTAAATTTCACCAAATCGATCCTCCCAAGCTCTAAATTCTTACAAGCTTCATTCCTAAACTAATTTAAGCATCCTAAAATGCCTTTGCAAGAGATTTGATCAGATTTAATGGTGTTCTAATAGGTGAAAATACAAACCCTAGTTTGCTGCACAGTTGCACTAAAAACTGCCTAGGGTTTGCAAAATTGTCAATTCTTGTTGTTTTACCCCCTGTATCATTTTCACATCCCTCCACCACACTTCCTAAATTTTATTTTCCTTTCCCTCTCTCACTCAAACTAATCCTACCCCCTATCCACAAAACCCTAACAACAAATTCCCACTACTTCCCAAACCCTATCACTTCCTAAAATCCCTACATCCAACATCAAATCCCTCATTTATCAGTCCCACTCATCAGTTCTAATCATCAAACAACAGTCACCTAAAGAAACAAGATTTGCAAAGCGAGAATAAGGACTTTGAAGGCCAAGTTGAGGAAAAGTTTGAGGAGGAAGAAAGAGCAAGACAAACTCAAGATTTTGGCTGAGGCTTCCTTAGCGCAACATAGCACTTGATGCAAGTCACTCAGCCCAAATTTCAAGAAATTTGGCACACTTTTTGTCAATTTTGAAATTTTGAGGCAAAACACAGATTTTTCTACCTGGTGCTCCGCGCCACCTAGTGTGCACTTTTTCCAGGGACCTCCTTTGGAGGAAAACTCAACATTTTTGGATTCCTCATGCAAAAATATGAATGCCCACAAATGGCCAAGAACTTTTGTCAAGTTTTGAGCTTCCAAAAGGGTCAAAAACACCTCAAAAATGTCCTTTCTGCCCCTTTTTGGACACACAGGAAGTAGTGTTGGGAGAACTCACTTTTGGAGGGGCTAATGGACACCCAATTCAGAAATTCCACCTGTTCTGGAAAGTAGACAGACAGAACTTTCCAACAAGCCTATTTGGAGCAAATTTGGTGCATGGGAAGGCCTCCAAAATCAGCTGCAAAAAGGTGTGACGCATAGGGACAGAGGCATGGCGCACAGGATGGAAAATTGACTTTTTTGCCAAAAAACTCTATTTTTTCGCCTAGTTTTTTCTCAGTTTGACTTTTCTCTCTCTCATAGTCAAAATCATGATGTAATTTGATGTAACTTGATGGAATTTGATGTAAATATGCTAAAATTTCACTCATGGAGGTAGATACATCATGAAAAGGTAGTTTGAAACTGAATGAATCAGTTTCCTAGGTTTTAGAGGCAAGTTGTTCCACTGCCTACTTTTCAGTTCTTAGTTTAGATCTTATTGAAACAGCTCCTAAACTCATGAATTCAACCCCTAAAGCCTATAATGAGTTGTTTGTTTCCTATATCTAGTAGTTTTTCAGTCATTAGTAAATGTTGGACTCTTGTGAATGCTTTGAGCATTATTGTACATTCATCTCTGCAGTTTGGCAAAGGAATAGACCAGGGTTTGCAGCATTTTGTGGGATTCATGTGGCAACTTGATTTGGTATTGTTTTTCCTTCTGTAATTGCAAGTTTACATGTGTTTATGTATGCCATCATCTCTCCCTATTCAGCTTAACTAAATGAATCAAGGATAAATGTAGAATTCATTGATTTTGCAGTGCTCTACCTAGGGTTTGTTTAGTTATTCATGTTTTCAACTATTTAAAGAGGATCCCTGAGACATTCATGCCCTCTCCAACTCCTCACCAGTCTTAAGACTCTCCATCTCACTTACTTCAAAGTACTAAACCATTTTCCTACCTCGCCCCATAGAAACCTCTACAAGACTGTGTCCATTCCCTGAACCCAAATCTGCCTTTCACATTTGAGCCAGCAAACCAACATAAACTTCAATCAAACTCCTCTGAGCATATACCTAGCCTAAAATTAGTCTTTACATCAATCATCTCAAACCTCATTGATCATATTTTCCTGATATTGACAAGGAGATAGCCCTCTCTCAACCTTGTAGGGCTAGCTACCAGGTAAAGCATGGTTTGATGTTACCCTAGATCCTGCCTTTTTCAGCCTGAGGTAGATTTAGACCCTCACATATTGGTGACCATACTTGGGAGAAAATTTTGTCTGTTTGTTATTGTTTTTTGCTTTATAAACTACAAACGGAGCCTAAAGTTAGCCAAGTAGCCTTCGAACTGCTCTTGCTCTGCAAGTGCATAGTAGATGAATGTTGCTTCAGTCAATCTCCAGTTTAGTTTATGAATTGAACATCGATTTCCTCAGCAAAATGTAATCAAGTTCAGATCTGATTGTTGATGGTGGACAAAAATTAGACACCGCAAGGCTGAAATCATTCACATGACGACTCTATATCAATTTCGAGATTAGATCCAAGGACTCCACTGGAGGATGAACCTGACCAGCAAAAACATGAAAGGACAATATGGAAAGATCAGATATTCAAGTTGCAATTTCATCCAAGACATTTTGTTCTTTGTTCTAAATTATTTCTTCTCTTTTCCCAAGAATGTCAAGAAGGCTTTGCAAAGTAGATTGTATTTAAGAAAAGATCCTCGGCCTGCATTTGATTTCTTCCCTTTGAAGATTGTGAATACCAAATATTTGCATGCCTTTGAGCTTGATTAAGACCCTTTTTCTGAATCTTGTGATGACCATTTTCAAACTGATGAGCCTCAAGAGACCAAGACTGATTCTACACCTTCTATACATACCCCTATACCTTGTAAAATTCTAGATCGATACAAGCCTCTGATTTTACCTCCTATATCTCATGCTTTCCCTAAAAATCATGATCTATATCTACCAAGATTTGATGGTGAACGCGACAACATCACCGCTGAGAGACATGTATTGAATTTTGAGTCTTTTCTTGACCTTTTTGAATATGATGAAGAAGATGTCAGTATTAGGCTTTTTGCTCTTTCTTTGCAAGGCAAAGTCAATAGTTGGTTCAAAACCTTGCCTAATGCGAGCATCTCAAATTTCCAGCAATTTGTCAAAGTTTTCCTCGACAAGTAGGTGGTTAGACAGAACCCTTTCTTGATTATAGAAGAGTATAACCAGCTAAAAAGATTGCCAGGGGAGACAGTACAACAATTTTCTACCAGATTTAACCAAGTTTATTATTCGATGCCTGTTAATTTAAAACCTCCTCTTGGATCCACTCTCTTGCACTACCCGGGTGCCTTTGATCAGGAAATGGAGTTTCAACTGAGAAAAAGGAATATTGCAACACTTGAAGAGATGCAGACCAGTGCAATAGATGTAGAGGCTCATTTACTGATCCGAAGGGCAAAGTTGAAGGAAGAAGAGATGAAAAACATAGATCTGGAGGAATCGACATCTCTAGAGGTAAAGCTTGACATTTTAGTAAGTGCAGCGGAAGAGATGATGCAAAGGATCATCACAAGGAATGAGTATAATGTTCAAGCCCATGGCTCGCTGATTGAGGAAGAACAAGTTGCTGATCCAAAACATCTTCTGTCTTATCCCAGTTGTCATAGATCTGATAATGATTGTTTTATAGATCATCTTGGAGAAGAGAGATATGTTGATATGACATGTATGCTTGATGATGTATTTTTTATTGACGATTTGCCTCAATTTGATCAGTATGATGATGATTATGTTCTCCAAACAGAAGCTAATCTTGCAGACAAATCAACAGCTAGTTTGTGGAAGGAGGAAGTTCATTTTCAGTAGCTCGAATACAATGTTCAACCATCACATATCAGCTATGGAAGTGAGGAAGAAAGTACAACAAATTTTGAAGTAAGTGAAGGATCTTTGCCTTTTTGTTTTGCTTCGTTTCAGTTCATCAAAGACAACTTTCATGCAATCAGAAATCATCTGACGACAAGTCTTGATCTGGACCATATTGAAAGCAATGAAAACCTTGTTCAAGACTTTTCATATCCAGAGTTGCAGCCCCCGAATCCCATTGATTTTCAAGTTGTAGATGAAGACTTGGAAGTTGGACCACATGATCAAATGATTCAAGATGATTTTGCACATTTTGGTTTTGAATCATTTCAGTTTCTGAAGGGAAAACTGCATAGTATATCTTCAAATGAGCAGCCTATAAGAAATCATGTAATCTCATCGGAAACAATAGAAAATGGGTTGCAGCAAGCTTTTCAAGTTTTTCACGATCCAATAGCTGATGTGTTGGATGATGTTTGCAGTCAAAGTCCTTCTCCTATCTGTGAGCTTGACAAAAGTATTGATAAAAACTTGATCCGACAGCTGGTTTCTTTGTCATTTTCAGCATGAGTCTTGTCACAAATCGCAGATCAAAGTTTTCATTCATGGTATGAGGAGAAGAGAAGTAATCCATTATATGAGCTAAGTCCCAGTGTGCATGAACTTCAAGATCCTTATGCAGTGTTTTTGTAGGCAGATAGAGAATCCATATCATTCAACGGATCTGTTTCCAAGTTTTCATGGGAGTTGCCTTTCAGTAGTTCTCTGTTGTTGCTCATAAGCAAGCACTTGTGGAGAATGCAAACACCAGCCATAATGCTTACTTGGTTGCATTGGTTGTTTCATTTCACTTGATCAGGTGATGAATGGAACAACTAGAGTAGGTTATATTGAATAAGCTCCATTTTGAGCATATTTTCTAGTTTGCCAGTTGTGTTTTAGTCTTGAGTCATTTTTTGTTTCAGTCAGTTTAAAGATAGTTTTAGCTGAGTGTCCAGTTTTAGCTTTTGAGAGTATTGTTTCAGTTTTGAATTAGTCAGTTCAACTATGAATCTTGAGTCAAAGTTTCATAGTAATTGGTTTTTGGATGTTTTGAAGTTATTGACTCCATTACCCAATGGATGAAGGCACTTGTCTGCTCTCCCAAAGATATGTGGTTCTTGGCACCTCCAAGGAGCTACCATCCCCATTAGAGCCAATGTTAGTATCCATCTTTGAAACCTTCCTCCAGTGATCAAACATGCTCTTACAAAGTGATTTTAAGGTGTCAAGGTCAAATTTTGTCATTTCAATGAGTCTTCAAGCAAAATTTGGTCACTAGGTATTAGGTCTATGGTTTATTTTCACTCCTTTCAAAGTTGTCCAAATTTTGGTCCATGTCATCATTCAGCTGAGTGTACCATCATTTAGAGGGTTTTCATCATCATGTCAGGATCCAATGGGTCATTTTACACCTTGTTCATGCTTCAGTTGTGCCTAGGTAAGGTTCATTTCCCTCTCCAAGGGTTTTCAAGGTAATTTCTCTTGGATGGTCAAATCATCAGCAAAACTTGTATCCTGATGTTCATACACCTTCCCCTATCCTTAATGTACTTATTAAACACTTCCCATCACTGATATCCCTCAAATTCCTCATTTTCACACAAACCATAGTTTATTGCTACAATTTGACAATTTCTAGGCTAGGGTTGTGTTTTGCCCTTTTGAAATTCCACTTTCCCCTACTTCCTAACATCCCTCCCTACTTCCCAAAATTTTCTCAAGAATTTAGAAGCCCCTTATTCCCTTCATTTCACTTCATTTCGACAAATCCCTTGTTCCACACATCAGAATAGGTTTTACTCCAATGATGTTTCTGAGAAAGAAAAGATGAATTTGGGAAAACTAAGAGAGTTTTTCTTCCACAACAGGCCAAGGAAGAAAAACCTCCACTTTTTACAAAAGTGTCATGGTTTTAGAGAACTATCAAAAATACAATTGCCTCAGGAGAATTGATGCACCTCTAAAGTGACCTTGGGAAAATCAAGATTCTCCTAGCTTGGTTGGCCAAATGACTTGCTTGATGAGTAAAATGATACCTATACATAGATATTTCTAATGAGCTATCATGAGCTCAATTTGGGTTGAGGAAGACCTTCAAAAGTTGACTGCAACAACACTTTGCCTTTAGGTAGCCTCATTTTGCACATTTTGACCAGTCTTGGGAGATTTGATTTTTTATAGGGCAAATGAACTCAAAATTGAAAAATTCAAGTTGTGTTAAAAATTAGACTCAAAATTATTTCCAACGAGCTATCCTGCGCCCAATTTTGACACCAAGAAGGCCTCCAAAACTAGTATGCAAAAAGGCACGGTGCACCTCGGTAGTGGCGCGGCGCACCTGCCCTCCAAACCTAAATTTCACCAAATCGATCCTCCCAAGCTCTAAATTCTTGCAAGATTCATTCCTCAAGTAATTTAAACATCATAAAGTGCCTTTGCAAGAGATTTTATCAGCTTTAATGGTGTTCTAATAGGTGAAAATACAAACCCTAGTTTGTTGCACAGTTGCACTAAAAATTGCCTATTGTTTGCAAAATTGTCAATTCTTGTTGTTTTACCCCCTGTATCATTTTCACATCCTTCCATCACACTTCCTAAATTTTATTTCCCTTTCCCTCTCTCACTCACACTAATCCTACCCCACTACCCACAAAACCCTAACAACAAATTCCAACTAATTCCCAAACCCTAATCTGTACACCCAAACCCTATCACTTCCTAAAAACCCTAATCCCTCATTTATTAGTCCCATTCATCAGTCCCATTCATCAAACAGCAGTCACCTAAAGAAACAAGATTTGCAAAGCGAGAATAAGGACTTTGAAGGCCAAGTTGAGGAAAACTTTGAGGAGGAAGAAAGAGCAAGACAAGCTCAAGATTTTGGCTGAGACTTCCTTAGCCCAACATAGCACTTGATGCAGATCACTCATCCCAAATTTCAAGAAATTTGGCTCACTTTTTGTAAATTTTGAAATTTTGAAGCAAAACACTGATTTTTCTACCTGGTGCACCGCGCCACCTGGCACACACTTTTTCTAGGGACCTCCTTTGGAGGAAAACTTAGCATTTTTGGGTTCCTCATGCAAAAATTTGAATTCTCATAAATGGCCAATAAATTTTGTTAAGTTTTGAGCTTCCAAAAGGGTCAAAAACACCTCAAAAATGCCCTTTCTGCCCCTTTTTGGCCACACAGGAAGAAGTGTTGGGAGAACTCACTTTTGGAGGGGCAAAGGAACACCACATTCAGAAATTCCACCTTTTCTAGAAAGTAGACAGATAGACCTTTCCAAAAAGCCCACTTGGAGAAAATTTGGTGCACATGAAGGCCTCCAAAATCAACTGAAAAAAGGAGCGATGCACAAGAACAGAGGCGCGGCGAACAGGATGGAAAATTGACTTTTTTGCCCAAAAACTCTGTTTTTTCGCCTACTTTTTTCTCAGTTTTACTTTTCTCTCTCTCATAGTCAAAATCATGATGTAATTTGATGTAATTTGATGTAACTTGATGGAATTTTATGTCAATATGCTAAAATTTCACTCATGGAGGTAGATACATCAGGAAAAGGTAGTTTGAAACTGAATGAATCAGTTTCCTAGGTTTTAGAGGCAAGTTGTTCCACTGCCTACTTTTTAGTTCTTAGTTTAGATCTTGTTGAAACAGCTCCTAAACTCATGAATTCGACCCTTAAAGCCTAGAATGAGTTGTTTGTTGCCTATATCTAGTAGTTTTTCAGTCATTGGTAAAGGTTGGATTCTTGTGAATGCTTTGAGCATTATTGTACATTCATCTATGCAGTTTGGCAAAGGAATAGACCAGGGTTTGCAGCATTTTGTGGGATTATTGTGACAACTTGATTTGGTATTGTTTTTTCTTCTGTAATTGCAAGTTTACATGTGTTTATGTATGCCATCATCTCTATCTGTTCATCTTAACTAAATGAATCAAGGATAAAGGTAGAATCATTGATTTTGTAGTGCTTTACCTAAGGCTTGTTTAATTATTCACGTTTTCAACTTTTTGAAGAGGATCCCTGAGACTTTCATGCCCTCTCCAACTCCTCACCAGTCTTAAGACTCTCCATCTCACTTATTTTAAAGTACTAAACCATTTGCCTACCTCCCCCCACAAAAACCTCTGCAAAACTGTGTCCATTCCCCGAACCCAAATCTGTCTTTCACATTTGAGCCAGAAAACCAACATAAAATTCAATCAAACTCCTCTGAGCATATACCTAGCCTAAAATTAGTCTTTACATCAGTCATCTCAAACCTCATTGATCATATTTTCCTGAGATTGACAAGCAGAGAGCCCTCTCCCAACCCGGTAGTGTTAGCTACCAGGTTAAGCGTGGTTTGATGTTACCCTAGATCCTGCCTTTCTCAGCCTGAGGTAGATTTAGGCCCTAACAGCCAGAGTGCTTCGCAAAACATACATGGATCATCCCTTTTCGCTCATCGCACTTCGCCGTGATTAAAGGGCGAAGGCTGGTTTATCATAAATGAATAAGAGCGATGCGAGTAAGTCCTCCATAGCATCACAAATCACTAATCAGTCAAGACCCAAAGATATATATAAAGGCCACATAAATATTTCGGACCCAATATCCATATTAACGGAGGTATATTATGTTTCGGGTCTGGGACCCATCACTCAACGCTATAGGTGGGGTTCGAAATCCATGTATATGGCGCACCATAACCACCCAGACCTGCCGATGATTATAAAACCGGGTGCATTTATTTTCAAGTCCAGCCTTATGGCTAGATACACAAGTTTCACTTATATCCTTATGTTTCCAGAAAAATTTTGAAGTCAGGGTTTTCGAAAGGGAAGGGAAAAATTGTAGACCCGAAGGGATTTATGAACCTTAATATATATTTATCGGGTCCAAAAGCCCCATTGCATATCGCTAGAGCCCAGGGATCATGCAGTTAGCAGAGAGGCGAGAGGTGAACCTGACGATGAGTATATGCCCGATTACATAAAGTGGGAGGTCCAGCCTAAGTGATCGAGGCGGAATTTTCTGTGTTTTCCCATGTTTTTCAAAATTCCAGAAATAACAAAGGGACCAGGTTTCCAGTGTAGAAGGCAGGCCTGTGATATCCCAATAGTGTAATTGCGCATCAGGGAAGTGGAAATCATGGGTACTGTGACCCACGGGGGGCCGATACCTGATTGCAATTAACAGAAGCCCCCGAAAATTGTACCAAGCCTATGGGTTGAGCGAGAAATTGTGTGTTGACTGTGTTTCAGGCATAAATCCTTTTCACACTTGTTTCGTAGTTTATGAAATGAATGAAGGTAGCATTTACGTTTGATTGAACATTTTAGTCTTATTTTTCACAATCATCAAGCTAATGATAGCTATCCTTGCAGGTGAGAAGTAAAGGACATGGAAGGATATTCGAAGAGTCATGTATGCAAAAGTGCTACGTTTAAGGGTCTGGCCGCAAGCATTCTGGGTCAGAACCCTGCATGTTGCCTGTACATTCTGAAAGGAATCGATCCGGCCATTATGCTTTCTACGTGTCAACGATCACACTAACGATCCTATCTCTGTGTACTCGATTTGCATATCTGAAATAGTGGGAAGATGAAGAGGCAGGGTAGACCTAGAGTCAGGGGCGTTTGCATAAGTATTACCTCCGAAGAGGAGAAAGGGCTTTTTATTTTCGAGAAGAATAGTTTTGCTTTATTGTGAATAAGGAGGATTGTTTTGGGGGAAGAAGGAGCCTTTAGTTTCAGACTTATTTGATTGTTCTTTTATATGTTTTGGATCAGAGTGTGGTTGCTAGCATGAATGTAAATGTGATTTTTATTTATGAATATTGATGACTTACAGTTCACTATTAGTCTTGTTAAATTGAATGTGATTCAGTTTCATGGTTAACTTGTGAATGGTCTCTGATTTGAAACTAAGTTAAACATCAGTTGCAGTTTTAATTCCATATAAGAATGTGGATTCCTATATGAGTGATTGGATAATACAGTCTTGTCCAGCTGTGAATTCAGTGATTGATTCCTTTGGACTTGAATCTATGCATGATGTTTAATCTTCTTTATCATGCTCGTGTTGAACATATATATGATGTTTAAACCTTTGTAATGCTCTTGCAGGATTGATTAGGATAGCTAGGACTACATTAGAGTAGTTAGAAGTAGTATAGATAGAATTTAACACATAGAGGTTAGTTGTTTTATTTTGTTGATTTAATTGAAGTATTCCACCCGGAAGCAATCTATCAACACATTTAACAGTTTTTGGGGTCCCTTAAAACCCGTTGGAACTAGCTATTCCAAACAAAAGTAGGCCTAATTGGGGCTTATGATCAGGTTAGTTCCCATTGTTGGCATAGTGAACATTAGCCATGTCAACACAACAAAAAACACACAATCATTACCATTCTTGGTTGATGAAATACCTGACATGTAATCCATGGAGACTAACTCCCAGGGATTTGCTGGGGTAGATAGAGGAGTTTAAAACCCTTACTTCTTAATGTTTGGTTTAGTGATTTCACAAGTATTAGATGATATTATATACCATTGAACATCTTATCGAAGCTTTGTCTAGTAGAAAAACTTATAAAGTACTACGACTGTATTTTCCACACCAAAGTGTGTTGTCAACTAACTATAATGTGCCTCCCAAATCAACATGGAACGCTCGCTTGAAGGAACACAAAGGTGGACCAACTAGCATAAGAGTGCATCCTGGAGGTAGGATTCTGGAACTTTATTGCATGTGATTGACATCTGTTATGTGGTGGTGAAGTCAAATTCGTTGTTGTATAATTATGGCCACCCATAAGTCTTGTTCCCACCATAGTTAAAAATTTTGGCTAGCACCACAATTGGAGGCCAACTGAGGAAAAATACAACATGATTGTTGATACCCTTTTTGTATTTAATATTCAAATGGAATTTTTTATAGGCATGTGGAACATTTTTTATGGTAGCTTGTAACTTTCCTTATGTCTACATAAATTTCAAAGGCCTACGATCAATGTGGATGATCGTCTCCTTCCCTTGAATATAAAGCTTCAATTGTTGGAAGGCCTACATAATGAATTTCATATCCTTTTCATGGTGGGGTATTTCCAAATAGTATCAAAGAGTGTTTCATTATGATAGGTTGTCGTATGTCATTCTTGAGTGAGGAATGCATGAATAGAATAGTCAAAGGCACCTATCTCAGTCTCAAATGGATATTGTAGGTCTGAAGAGTGAGAATTGGTGTAAAGAAAAGTTGGTATTTCATATCCTTGAATGATTTCTATTTTGACTTATACTAGGAAGACTTCTTTTTTCTCCACCCTTGGTTAGTTGACTTAAGGGTCAAGCAATATAAGAGAACCCCAAAATGAAAATTCGGTATAAGTTAGCAAGGCCCAAGAAGGTACAGAGCTCTATTAGAGTTATTGGGGCTAACTAATATTGAATGGATTGGATCTTGATTGGGTCCACATTCACCCCATTTTCATCAACAATGTATCCCAAGTATTTAATTAACTGCATGCCAAATGAGCATTTCTCCAAATTGGTATACAAATTGTGTTACCATATGGTTCTCAAGACATATTGAATGTGTTGCAGATGTTTTTCCCATGTTTTACTGAAGATGAGGATGTCATCCAAATATGCAACCACAAAATAATTTTTGAATGGTAGTAGGATATCATCCATCATCCTCATGAATATTCTTGGATCATTATTTAATCCAAAGGGTATGACCAACGACTTAAAAATGTATTATTTAGATTTGAATGTTGTCTTCCATACATCATTTTATTCAATTGAAACCTAGTGGTATCTTGAATTTCGATCAGTATTACTAAAGAACTCGACACCCTTAATTTGATCAAGAATATCATCAATCTTGAGGAGTGGGTATATTTTCTTGACAGTGATTTTATTCAGGGCTCTATAATCAATACAAAGTCTCCATGTCTCATCCTCCTTCTACACCAACACAATTGGACTCCTGCAAGGTGAGGAGCTTAGTCAAATGTGGCCCTTTTGGATGAGCTCATGAATCTGATGTTTTATTTCCTCATTCTCGAAGAGAGAGGATCTATATATTGGAGAATTAGGTAAAGGAGCAATAGGTATCATGCCAATTGAGTGTTTTTCCTCAAAGCATAAAGAAACCCCCATAGGCAGAGCAAAGATATATTTATATGTCTCTACAATCTTGTCCACTTTCTTCTATTGTGTAGAGAGGCCTGATGCAGAGGTTTTGGTGGTTGTAGTGACCTTCCTTTCACCTTCTAGCCAAATCATGAAGAGAACAAATTTTGCAGTCTAAGATAGTACCTCTTTGCACTATTTTGATAATATCAATGAAATTGTAGTAGTGGGGACTACCTCTAGTTTCCTGTAGAACTAACCTATGAGTGTAACAATGACACTATGAGGATGTGACTCATAAATAGCATGACATTTCCACATATAAGGTTTCCCTGAAAGAACATCGCAAACCTCAAGTGGGGCAACATCACACAATACCTCATTTTTGAAGGGATTGATGTCGAAGGACAAGTGGCATTGTTGGTTGATATGGATGTCTCATCCATGGATCAACCAACAAATGGTGTATGGTTGGGGGTGTGGCATTATTGGCGACTACAATATTTTTATGACCTCAATTCATATCAAGTTCTTTTGGATCCCATATTCAACAATGAAATGGGGATATTTCCACTTCACCCATGTCTTTGAATGGAAGAGGTGCTCCCCCTCTTCAAGCACCTATGGCTCTTCTAGTTTGATATTTCTTATCGCGATGGTAGGATTGGGTTTTGAATCGAGGATATTCTTTAATTTATACTATCCTAAATTAGAATCAATTCCATAGTCTATTTTATTTTCTTTAAGCTTCACCAACAATGATTTTTTCACGCAACATTCATCAATGTTGTGCCAAGGGATTTTGTGGAAATCACACCACTTTCTAGTTTCCGTTTTTGACTTCCCATTACCCTTCTTCACCTGTGACTTGCAATAATTGTCTTGAGGTTATATATCCTTAGTTTCTACCTTGTTTTATGAGTTATGGATGCATTTTCTAGGCTTATGTTACAATGGATTTGTGGACCAAAACTCCTATTTATTCCACTACTTCATTTTTTTCTTAATTTTCATAACATATCAATATAAAGTGGCTCCTAGCGAGGACATGTCCAAGACATAAATATTTGTTCGGATGAATCTATGTGGGCTGTTATGATACTTCAAGACTAGGTGTCTCTCAGAGTGTCTAATACTCGGCTTTGAGAACAAGGTATGGAAGTTATTAGTGTATTCAAGCATCATCCAATCTCTCTCCTATCACAGAGTTTTCCATCTCATGTATTGGTCATCATAGTTCCCTATAGAATATAATTCATCCTTAAGGGCATCAAAAAAAGAAACCCAAGTTGGTTCTTCATTTAACATCGCATAATTATCTTTATTTTGTCTTTCCTAGTAAGCTTCCCACACCTTTGACGTGGGGAACATCTTTCAGTAGCGCGAGGGTGATCTTCTCATTGTTGAAAATTATTTAGACAAATTAATAGCCCTCTAACAAATTTAACCATTTCTCCAAAGCATCTACATCTATTTTTCCTTCAAATAAGGGGGTATCAAAGTTAAGTTGTACCTTGAAGGGTGTCAAAACTCCAAAATTACTGCTTGTTGAAGGTGCCTCAATCATTGTTGGTAATCATTGAAAGACATGGGAAAAGTTGTCCATCATCTCATTCCTCTATCATGTGAGTGCTTCCTTGAGAAACAAATTCATAGGATATCCTGCTCCATAATCTTTCTTCTAATTTCCCATGGGAGGCCACTTGGGTTCATGAGAGCGATCATTCCCAGGTGAAACTAGCTCGAGATCCAACTCTCTATACCTTGACCTCACCAGGGGCATGCACTGAGAAACAATCAGGAGACTATTGCTTTAATACCACTAATCCATTGTTTACAAGGAATGAGATGAAATGCAAGAAATAAAATGGAACACACACAAATAAATATAAAAAATATTACAATAATATGGTGAAAACCCAAGGTCTATTAATAAATGAAATAACATAATATTATAGAACACAAACTAGTTAGAATGGTGGTAGCTATATTTGAATGAAGAGAGATGGTGACTATGCAAATTCATAAACGTTACTACAAGGGGTTAAAAGAATGGCCTTTTAACATAAAAAAAAGAACCCTAAAGGTCGAAAAATCTAACCTTAGATGATGAAATGCCAAAATATTTGCAGGCCCCAAGTTGTTTGGTTGGGACATCAACTTCACAAGGGCTCAACTTTTGCATACAATATATGTTTGGGGTGTGTAATAACTTATTGGAAATAACTATCCAAGGACTAAATTTTTTTATTAGGGCTAAGATGTTCCATGGAAACCCCTCACCCCCTGAATTTCCATTTAATGACATTTATGGCCTCAAAATGGCCCTGAAATGTTGGGACCCAAAAATCATTGAAAAACTACCAAGAAGATAGAGAACCATTAATATGTGGAAGAGGTTGGTAGCCACAAATATCCACCTAGATCAACCATGCCTAAAAAAATTCTTAAACTATTTTTAAAAGTGGTCTTCCAAATAAACTTGGTGCTAAGTAATCACTCCTAGTAAGGTTGAGTAAAGGCATGGAGAAATTGATCTAGATCTTGGGGCTAAGATCCAAGAGGTTTGAATGTCGAGGAGGAGCTAAAATATTATTTATGTGATGGAAAGAGAACAAAATACTCTGCAAAATCCAATTCTATATTGAATGAAAACTTTTACAACTACATTGTGAAGGAAGAATATTTCCTTTGGAAATGTGAGGTATGTTATTTATAGTGTTTTTGGTGCTTTATTGAGTTGCATCGTTCAATATGATGGATAAATACCATGGGTGGATACCACTTTCCACTCTAATTAGAAACAATTATCCTTAGGATCAAGAGGTGACGAAATCCAAATGACACATAAGAATCTATCCCAAGTGCAATGACTTCCCACAACTCCCACCTATAGGGTAGTTTTCCTAATCAAAGTGGCCATTAGGCTATCTTCATCCAATGCAACTAGGAGAGTCTTAGCTTCTAGGTGTCAACCACAAATCTGGATTCCCTATTATTTGCATTAGGAAGGAAAGTGTTCCCCCAAGTATTTGTGTTTGGTGAATGTAGGTTTGACCCGCTAAAAGTGTGTTGGCTAGTACAAATACTTCTAACTGCCAAAAGTATGGCTCCAAGTGATATATGTTGGTGTCCCAAAACTTATAGCTTGCAAACATGCCAAAAATGGGTGAAATGAACCAAGAGATATAAAATAATATACAAAGAAAATAAAAATGACAAGAAAAATAAATATTATCAATTGGTATATAACAAAATATTTACAAAATCGTTTGAATCCCCAGTGGAATCACCGTTATTTTAGTGGAGTTTTACAATGAGGGTTAGTAAAAATATAATTCTAGTGGTTGTAGCTAGAGCACATACAATATCAAATTAAAAACCATAGATTAAAATAGATTATCCTAGTTATACTTGTTATTCATTTAAATTAAAAGAGAAATAAGAAAAAATGAAACAGAACAACAACATAAAAAGAGAAATTAAAATTCCATTATCTAAGGAAAGCTTTATAAAACAACTATGGGGAGATCTTTGGAAGAATTTGTTCTCCTTAAACCTCCTCCTTGAGGGGATTCTTTGTTCTTGCACCTATAAATAATTGGCTCTCTCTCCCATGTCAAATGGTGGCGATGTGGGTGTGAGCTCAAGGTGGATGATTTTGAATAAAAGAGGATCAAAGGTTGGACGATGAAATGGTCAAGTGGAATTATGGAGAAAACCTCTCATATTAAAGGAAAAATAGTGGTTGAAGTTGATATGGTCCACATAATAAAAAATGATTATTGGATCAAATCAAGGTCTAACCCCCTTTTGATTTTTTATTATTATTTATTTTTATTGATTAAATAAGAGAGGAAAAAACCAAATGGGTGGTTTATGTCCTTTATTGAGAATAACTAAATCTAGAAAAATATTTCTTGAGTTAATTTAATGAAATTAATTCATAAATAATTCGATTTGTTGAATTATTTCCATGTGAATGGGTCAAAATAGTGAAATTAATTTGGATTTAACAGATTTTTAGGTTTTTTTTTCACATAAATGAAGGTGATTGATGAAATAACTTAAAATTAATGAATTTATGGGTTATTTTCATATAAATAGATACAATTAATTAAAATAACTTAGAAAAAGTGGTTCCTTAGGCTATTTTCATAGCTTAATGTTGTGAAAGTGGGTTTTGACATGGGAAATCCATATTGTATGTGTATTTCGATAATCCTAGCATTTTTGGCTAAGTGATCACTTTTTATGTGATAAGAAATAACATTAAAAGAGTGAATAATGTGGTAAATTATCAATGAAGGATGCCCATGGGTGTAAAAATACATTAGGGTGGTAAACAAGTCATATGGAAAACAATGTGGGAACTTAATTTACTCATTTATTAATTTTTTAAAATCATAATTAACTAACCAACATATTAAATAAGTTTTATATTTTATGGTGTATTTAAAAAATTATAAGTGATTTACATTATAAGTTATCAACAATATGGGTTTTGTGTTTCATGTTGAGTGAATTGACTATAGGGAATGAAATTTGGTTATTCCTTAATGATGGTGGGTTTAGCACCCCCAACAATACATACCAAACATCAAGGGGTTTTAAGTAATTCCTTACTATCAAAAATTTCATTTTTCATATTATTCACATATGCTTCATTGAAATACCTACCGTTCATCCATATTTCATTTAATGGCTTAATACACCATTCTTTGGATCACGATACCCATTCTATTACCTATCACTAAAAAATGGATCATGCTACCCATCATATGACCTATCACTAAAAATTGGTAGTGCTAAAAAATTGATCATGCTACTTAGCCTATGGTCTATCACTAAAAATGGCACTCTCAATTAATTGCGTGCAATGTACAAGTTTGTTTTATAATGTATGTTGTATCACCTCGAGGATGATCCCTGTGTTTATTTGTGCATATTTTGATTGGGCTAGTGATCTAGGATTTTATGGGCCTACTTTCATGTGTGGGTGTGTGTGTGTGTGTGTGTGTGTGTTTTTGTGTGTGCTGGGCCTACATGACTATGTATATAATATTTTAAGGCCATAACACCCATGTGATTTTAGGTTGATTAGCCTATGTGTTAAAAAGATAACATGGTTAGCTATGCAATGTGTAATTACACTCATTAATAAAAATGCGGAATTGCTACAAGCCAAGTAAAACAAGAAAGATGGGAGGATAAGACTCCACAAGAGGGAAAGAGGCATGAGGGATAAGTGATGGGGGCTTAAGCCAAATAATAAAATAATTATTGAAGTTTCATGCACATGCTTTTATCCTAAATTTTGTATGTGACACTTTTCAATTTGACCCCATGCATATAAATAGTGATGATTAGTGTAATTCTCCATATTTTCCATGATTCTAATCATTTTTTCTCTAGTATTATCTTGGAAATGGGCAGTGACCATGTGCAATTGTTTAACATGTGGAACCTAGGTGGATCTAGGTGTGGGGATAAGTCTCCATAGTGTTGGACCTAGTGGGTAATTGGAGACTCTTGAGGGAAGTTGGAACTCTTAGAGCCATAGCGTTCTCATACTTGGTTTTCTTGTGTTGGAGACCTGGAAGGGTAGTAGAAAAACTTGTCGTACTACAAGTGCAAAGAATGGGGTGCACTACCTTGGGTTGTGTAGGATGATGGGAAAAGAGAAATTGTAGGTTGGAGGTTATTAGAGTCTAGTTCCTTCCATGACTTATTATGTGTTGACTGCATTACCATAGTGGTTCTAGGTGATATTTTTCCTTAGATTCATGGATCCAACCTTGCGGTGGTTTACTACGTAGAGATTTGGAGAAATTAGGTTTATGACTAAGTAGAGCGTCTAAGATTTGTAGCCAGGTGGTGTTTCAAAAATGATGTGTGTTATGTATATGATTTTCATGTTCCTATTGTTATGTTTATTCTTGTATCTATATGTTTATATAATTGAGTATGTAGGTTTTCACAGTCATTCATATTGTTGTTTGATCTTTTTGGAGATAAACTACGTAGGAAGTTTTGAAACATCCATTATTTCCATGGACACTCCACCCATCATTAGGGAAAAAAAAACTTGAGTGTTATAAAAGAGTGCTAAGATGTGAATATAAAATAAAAGAGAGAGATAATCATTGAAGAGAAGGAATAGAAGTTGATCGAATAAGAGAATATATATTTAATGAATAAAATATATGTTATGAAGAGGATTATAAAATTAAGAAAAAACATTATGAAAATGACTATAAAATTTTAATAACATTAAATAAATAAATATTTTGAAAGGAGACAAAAAATAAATAAATAAAAATAAATAAATAAAACCTAGGGAGTGTGGGTGTTGGAGGTAGGGGTTTAGACTTAAGGGATACATTATACAAGGAGATAAAAAGAGGAAATAGAAAAATGATTAAGAGGCTATAAGATGAAAGAGAATCTTAATTATTACAAACCAACCTACTAGAGGCAAAGGAAGGAAAAGTGGAGAAAGAAAAACAAAATTATGAATAAGATATGCCTAAGAATCATAATGTTAGAAAATATTCTTCCAAGATTGCTATGGTTTATAACCATCTTCTTGTTTAACTTTGTCCAGGTGTTTTTCAATTTCTAGAGCCTTTCGAATGATGTGCGTGTAATAGGTAATTGAGGAAATAATTTTAGTTTGATTGAAGCATAAGAAAAATTTATATTTAAAGGAGTTCTTGGAAATGGCTAATTTAGAGATGTGTTTATGGATGGTGTCTACAATGTGTTCTTTGAGACGAGATTTAAATGATCCACCAGTTTTGCCAATGTAATATTTGCCATAGGAACAAGGAATTGGGTAAACTCTTACACCAAGTATAGTGTCCAACTTTTCCTTAGCCATATGGAATAAATATTTAAGGGTTTTATAGGGATTGAAAAGGGTTTTGATATTCTTTTTGCCTAGAATTTTGAAATATGATTGGTGGTGCCTTAGATATAAGGTAGAGAAATGAGAGCTTGAGGTAGATAGGAGAGAGAATTTTTCGAATTAGGATTATGGCTTGAACAAAAAGTTGTGTTAGTTTGAGAGGTAGAGTAAAAATTGGATATAATAGGCTTTTTTCAAGTTGGAAATTTCCTTCTGTAGGAATTGAGGAACAAATATTCAAAAGGCTCAAGAAAAAAGAGTTTTTTTGGAATGGTATATTTTTTGGTTCGATAATGATGGGATTAGGCATGCAGGTATCAATTAGTAGGAGTATTCGTTTCTATAAATTTAATGGGTGAAGGAACCATCAATATAGGCAGGGTATGAGAACATAAAGAAAGAGAAAAGAGTCACATCCTTTTACATTTCCATGGTAAATTGAACACAGAGGTAAATGTTATTAATATTGTTGAAAAGAGAGATGAGAGCAAAATGGAAATGAGACAAAAGTAGGAAGGTATCATCAACAAATCAATACCAACATTTTGGTTTAGGATGTTTGGATTTTAATGTCGAAGTCTCAAAAAGTTCCAAAAAAATATTAGTGACTATTAGGGATAAGGAAGACCCCATGGTTGTACCTTATATTTGTTCATAACCAATCCATTCAAAGGTAAATAAAGTGGAGTTGAGATATATTTGAATGAGGTTGAGGGTTTCATGGTCAAACATTTTAAAGATCGTGCCAATAACTTCAAGAACTAGGATTTTGGTGAATAAATATGGCATCAGAACTCATGATAATATCTTATTCATACAAGTGAAAATTGCTTTATTTTTAATTAACACTAAAGGATCCTTGATGAAGGAGGGATTTTTGCCAGTGAAGGGTTGAATTTTTTCAACTAGGAAGTGAGAAAGGGCATGAATAAGTGCTCTTATAGTGCTTTTTTTTGTTCTGCATTTTTTAGGTTGATGGAGTAAACACAAAGGATAACATCAAACCCACTTTGGAAGCTGGGATCTAGCCCTGCCATCTTCAGAGAGGGATCTCTCTGTTTAATTTCGCTTTCCTTTAGTGTAAATTTTAGGCTAGTTATGATTGTAATTGTTTGTTTTGTTTGATTGGTTTGGTTGATTTGAGTGTATTAATTCTATTGGGCTATGGAGTCTATAAATAAAACCGGATTTTGCATCATTGTTTAGAGGAGTTCTCACAGGGCAAGCTAGGTTGCACTATTTGGATATTTTCATAAATTAAATGGATGGTGAAAAAACAGAAATGTAAGGTTCAGTAGAAATCCAGGAGAAATTAAGAATTCCCAGATTTGACTTCAGTGGAAAACATTAAAATTATCAACAGTTAAAATAGGGTGCTCTAAATAACAAATCCTATTTATCACAGTTTCTGTTGGATAATTCAGATTTTTTTTAGAATAAAAATGTTCAAACACATAAGTAGAAGAGACACTTCCCCATTTGGTACACGAACTGAATCTTGTGAAAGGTCCTTGTATTATTGATGCTCCAGTACTTTGAAAAATACAATATGCAGAAGAAATTACATTCGGAAATCAACCCTTAATACTTCAAACAGTGAAGTATTTATAATGAACATTACAACAATCCTTTACAAAATCTTTGTCAAAACAACAGTGTATTATTAGCATAATTAAAAACAATATGATCTAATCCTGGTAGAAGAATAGGCCGCGTAGACAGCTGAAAAATAAAAGTGGCCCTGTTTTGATGGTTTCGGTTGATGAATCAACCTGAAATTGTGTTGTGTTGCTGAACTGATTGTCGTGTTGGTTGCTGCACTGAAAAATGTTTTAATGTTTCTGGATTATCCTTCAATCCCATAAATCGACCAATTCTTCCCATCTCTTTTCATCTAGTATTGTCAATTTTTTTACCTTGCGGTAACTTTCATCTACCTCTGTGTATTTGGCAAAAGTTGTCTTCACAGTAAAAATGTGTTTTACCTCATTCTGTACATAGAAATCATTTGACATGGTTTCCAAAAACGCCTTTGTTGTCATACTGCCCTTAATCCCACTGAGCTTGATGTTGCTTCTATCCATTTCTTTCATCTTTAGGATATAATCTTCCTGATTGATTAATTTGTCATTTATAACATAAATGTTGGGCAGTCCCTTTTAGATCAATGCTTCAATTCTGTTAGTGAATCTGTTTACTTGCAGCTCCAAGGTTTCACATTTTTATTCCAACTGATCAATAAGGTTCCTATTTTTCAAGACTTTATTAACTTCCAGAATGGTGGCAGCCCTATCACTGATCCCTACTTCTTCAAGATCATACTTGGAGTTTGAGTTCAAGAACCTGATAATGTTGGAGGCTTTTGTGGGAATATCTCCCATCTTCTCTCTTCCCTGCACTATAGTTTCTATAGAATTTCTAGCAGCTCTTTCTACTCAAATATGATTTGGATAAAAGGCTAAATCTCATTCATAGAGTCTAGTATATTCATCCAAATGGTTTCCTTGGCTTGGGCCAAAGTCTGACAAATTGAAGTGTCTCTCTCTACCTTATCAAACTTCTCCAACAGTCTCTAGGATTTCTTCATTTCAGTAACCCGAGCAGCGTCAACTTTGGCCTTTTTCACTTCTAAAGCTTTGACTTGGCCCTGCAAAGTCTCAATCTCCTTTGACTGGAGTGACGTGTTCTCTAGCGTCTTTATTACTTGTTCAGCATTGACAGTCTAGGTGGAAGAAGTAGTTGTACTGGTTGTCCCTATGGTTAGAAGCTGAGAAATGGGTATGGCATCCAGGGGGACAATGGCCATCTTCTGACTCTCTTCTTTCTCCTTTTCTCCATCTCTACCTCCATCTTCCTAATCTGTATATTTTGTTCTATGATCAATTTCATCATATCTGATTTTTGTGCTTCACTTTCTTCAATGTCCTTGATCAATAAATCCTGTTTGGCTGGAAACTTGAGCTGCTTTCTCAAGGATGCAATGTCCAAGTTCTTCTTTTTAATAATATCCTCAGCAACATTAACATCTTTGGGATCATGTCCTATCTTAACCACCAAGTCTTCCAAAGACTTGATCTTGATATCTTTGGCTAAGGAGGACACTTTCTCCATCTTCAACTATGATTGAACATTGGAAAATGAAACCTACAATTTAGATAGTGACATAGCAGTGTTAGTCAAAGTGGAGGATATCATTTCACCAGTTTTTTTGTGCATCTCCATTTGACCAATGGGATGTATGTCTTTAGTGTTGAATCAAAAAGTAGTGCTCTTATAGTCTGTTGCTGATTTTTGTTGTGGAATTTGGGCTTCAAGAAAAGCCATCTACATTTTTCCATGCTCTGTGTCAAATATTGACAACAGCCTACCCTATGAGCTGGAGGTCTTCTTCCAAAATTGGTTATAGGTACTATTTTTTAAAATCTCATTTCTGAGCTTTATCTCCCCATACCTATCAAAAACTGTCTTCTCCTTTTTTGTTTGGACATTCTATGATTCTAGCTCAGTTTCCTTGTGACCCTATGAAGATGAAGGTCCATTAGGAGATGTTGTGAATTTGTTGGTTGCAGGTGGTGAATCTGTGATTATGATGGCAGCCTGCTCCTCAGTCTCTTTTTCCAACTCTACTCTAGGAGTTAACTTTTTTCTCTTCCTATAGTTGATCCTGAACTCTTTAGCTTCACTCCCAGTTGTTAATGAAGATCCTTCTTCCCTCTGTCTTTTGTTTTATTTTCCCTGAGGAGTGGGTGTCTGCAAAATCGAAGTGGAAAAGAGTTGTTCTTCAGCTTCCTACAAAGTGTTTTCTATCCATTCTAGGTAATTGGCATACTACTCTATTTCTGGCCTTGAAGTATGAATGTACGGAGTGCTTTTGTTCTCTACTCTGAGCTTTGAAATGATGCCACAGGGGTCATAAGACCATGTAAAGCTTAGACTGAACTTCATTTATTTAAGTATCCTGTCTGCTTCTTCCCCTGTTGGTCTTATGTTACACACAAACGGGCCCACCTGCATCTTTATTCTTTAATGTTACTTCTTCTTGGCCACTACAAAGTGGATGTCATCTGGATTCAACATCTGTCTAATATACTCAAGGGAAAATATCCTCATTTGGAGGTATTTGGGGAGTTTATAGGGTGCCAATTCACAAACATACACCCTTATTTATGTATAATTTTGGTATAAATACCAATCCCCATTCTTTGCGTGATCTGTCAAGTGCATAATTCTCTTATTTCCTCACTGATCCTGGGTTGTACTGCACTATTCAGAATGTTCATGGTTGGACAAATACAATCCTCAATGAACTGCTTGTAAGTGAATTATTGTTGTTCTCTCATGACCAATGAGGTCCAAAAGATCACTGGCTGCTGATTTCTTGGATCATCAAGCTTCTGTAGTGCAAAATTGAATTTGTCTAACTCATAGTAAAGGAACATGTAAATCAAAATGGAGGTGTAATTAAACACCTGTTTTGTAAGAAACTTTATAAATTTTTCATGAATACTATCATCCAAGAATTGACTGAAATTGAACAACAAGGAGGGCTTGTTGTCTATGGAAAATATGGAGAGGAATCCTAAAATGACTCATCTACCCATTAATTGGAATAATAGCCTAAAATGTAGGGAATCATGAATATAATTTTCTTGGCCTGATCAGGGAAGATGGAAGAAGGATATGGAGGATTCTTTTTAGGCAATTGGGCATTCTTGGGCAAGAAGATCTCAACGATTCTATCTTTGGTGGTGAAATCCAACTTCTGGTAAAGTTGGCTGAGGGCTTCTAAGGAGAAAGGAGTATCTTTTCCACAGTGGGATCCAACATCATTTGGTCAATGGATTGGGTAGTAATTGTGAAGAGAATGTCACTTGTAGGGGCAATAATAGCTCTTTGAGCAAGCACATAGCATGCTTGACACCTTCTGATAAACGTTGGGGCTTGGAATGTTAAGGGGAAAATGTAATGGGGGGGTTTGGACTCCCAGAACCTAATTTCATCGGTCTTATCTGCATGTTTGTCCTCTAACCAGCAATATAATTCCAGAAAATCACAGTCACATTGGGCTTCATTAATACTATAATCCCTATCAACTGAATGTATATGATCTAAATCTACAGAAGAGGGAATCAAAGGATTAACTGGCTTAACTTGAGTCTTAGTCTTTGGAGGCATGACTATAAGAATCTAAGAACAAGAGGAATTTATAGAAGTGCTTTCGGGGAAAGTATTTCAATAACAAACCGTCAGGTAATATAAACAGGGAACTGTTAGGTTTCTGTCATGGTTTGGTCGCGGAATAGCTTTGAGAGTGATGGCTTTGGAAAACTGTGAATAACAGAAGACAAATAGAAAAAAGAAAGAGAGCGATAGGATGAGTAGTAAAGAAAGGAGAGTGACGAGTTCAAAAGGTTTTAAACGCTGCAGCGAATCGTTCCATTGAAAATGGCGTGGGAGCATTATGCCTAAACAATTAACCAGGAATTACAAATTTAATGCAAAACGATCATTTGTCAAGAAAGCATTTAATTGGCTTAACGGTGATGTGACATGGCAAGAGGAGAATGGTGAAGGAATCGTGGTGGCACGCGATAGAGCGGGCAAGGGAAAAGTGGTTTTCGGTGAGGGGAGGTGCGAAATTGCGAGAGGGTAACATGTAGGGGATGAGGCGCAGCGAGAGACAACTTTTCGAACCCCCCTCCCCCGGTAGTAAAGGAAGGATGGAGAGGGGGGGTCGAAGGCAGATAAGGGCCATGGATGAGAAGCGAGAGCTGATCCTGACGCTGCTAACTACAATGTACTTTAACCAAATATAGCAAAGCAAATTTGTCTGCATGCGCTTTTATAATTTTACCTTCAAACTTAGGATAAGAGGAAGTAAAACATATGAGAGACATTATTCCCCATAGAGCACATATTTTCCCTTTAGCCTATGATCAAAACTTTGAATAAAAATGATATAGGCAAATATTTACAAATCATGTTATCTGCCTACCCTTAGCTAAACTAGCATTTTTTGTTTTTCAAACGGGTGCACTTAAACTAGCAAACCCACTTTATTTTCTTTTATACAAAATGAAAAATTGTCTACCTTATCCCTTATTTCTCCCATTGATTCAGATTAAATAGTTAAATCAATGTCATTTTCTACCTAACTATTGATTTACCCATATTAAATTGTTGGGCAAATGTTTATTCTCTAACCTAATTTACAGAAACTGAAAGGAGTTTAATCATGATTACACTGTATGATTAAAATAAAAACTAGTGATTGTGGCATTTTAAACAAGTTGCACACAAATTTTATTTTTCAGTGATGAAGAAAAACTATCTATGAGTAGTGGCATTTAGACTTGCAACATTTTCAGTATTATTCCCTTTTTTTTTATTTTTCTTTCTTTTGGTGGGGTTCAATCTTTTCCTCTTTTCAATATTCTCATTTTTTCTATTTGTTTTTATTATTTATACCCTCTTTTCATTTTTTATTATATTTTTTATTTTATTTGGAAATCATTGGAAGATTTGACAAGTGTTTACAAAATAAGATTCCTGAGATATAATACTCAATTACTTTGAGATCCTATAAATTATAGAACCCTAATAGTGGCTCCAGCTAGGGATGGCACTCTCCATGTGAGGTGTCAAGAACATTTGATCAGTAGCCTTGAGTGTTCTATTTCATTAATATCCACATCTGATTTCTTTGTTTCAGTACTTATGGTAACATATCAATATAAGCTTAGGTCCTTCTTTGCAAGCTTTAACTTCTATTAATAGGTCACCCAATCCAAATAATAAAGACAATGATATTTACAATGATAAATGCTAGGAAAATCTCTATTGCTCAGAGAAATAGTGTTTAAGCATCTTTCCATTGACAGGTCCACCAGGTAATTCTGTCCCATCTAAATTTCTGAGAAAAAATGCATTATGCCCTCTGAAAGCATAAATGACATAAGGTCCCATCCATAAATTGTGAAATTTTCCATGCTTCCCTTTGTCTTCTCTTTTGGAATCCCACTTTAAAACTTTATCACCCAAGGTGAAGTCATCGGCTTTAGTCCTTCTTTCAAAAACTTTCTTGATATTCTCATCGATGACCTGAGCCTTATTATAAACTTCTTCCCTGGATTGTTGCAACTGGATTGTCTGATCAATTCTCCTTTAAAATCATTTCGCTTAGCCTGCAATTCCTAAATTAACTTCATCACTGGAACTCCCAAAGAGGATGGAAAAAGAACATCCATTCCATAAACCAATTGGTATGGTGATATGCCAATTGATTTCTTTGTGGTGAGCCTATCAGCCCAAAGTGCATTTATCATCTTGTTGTGCCATGACTTTTTTTTGTATGCTAACAACTTCTTAATAATATTTACCAGACTTTTATTTGAATATTCTGCCAACCCATTACCTTGTGGGTAATAATAAGTTTAATGCCCCAAAATGATATGGTATTTGTTGCATAAATCTATCATTTTCTTATACCTAAAGGTTGCATCATTGTCTGTAATAAGCTTATTTGGACAACCAAATCTATACAAGATATTGGTTTCTAATAATTTGATGATAACAACATTCGCGGCTAGTCTAGAAGGAGTGGCCTCAATCCATTTGGTGAAGTAGTCAGTAGCGGTAAGGATCCATTTATGTTGAGAAAAGGATGGTGGATGGATTTCTCCAATGAAATCCAATCCACACTATGGAAAGGGCTTTCAACAGATATGGGCTTCAAGGGTAGAGGAAAAATCTTTCTTTTCCCCTCAAAGATTTGACATTTGTGGCAAGACGTTACTTTATTTTGAACATCAGGGAAAAGTGTAGGCCAGTAAAAACCAGCTCTAAGGATCTTATTGTAGGTGGTTTTCCAATATAGATGGCCACCAAATTCACCTTCATGGAATTCTTGCATTATTCCTCTGCATTATCTCTCAATAAACCCTTTCGTAGAATACCACGAGCATCTTTCCAATATAAAACATTTTCTATGATGCAAAATTTAACTGCTTTTAGCTTCAAAAATCTAGCCTTTGCCTTGGTTAGACCAGGAGGAGAATTTAAGTTAAATAAAACATAAATAAGGTTGGCATACTAGGGTGAAGTCATGAAATCCTCATATAGTTGTGGAGTCATATGTTCCTCTTGATCATCCAATTCAGCTACAAAGTTGATATCTAAAGCATTAAAATTAGATTTAGTCATCAATTTGGCTAATCATTTTCCTTTGATAAGCTTGGTTGGCTTGATTTCCATATCATAGTCTAGAATGATGGAAATCCATTTGCATCTTTTGCCATCTGGACCATTCTGTGTCAAAATATCTTTAACTACAGCATTTGGTACATAAGAAATTATGTGAGAATGAAGGATATATACTCTGAAATATTTAATTGCTTTTATCAATGCGAAAGCTTGTTTTTCCATTATATTATACTTGAGTGCAACATCCCTCAAGGCCTTGCTAAAGAAAGCAATGGGTTTTCAAATCCTTCATCATTTTTCTACAAAAGGATAGTTGCAACGATATGTTCAGAAGAAAATGAAAAATTATGAAATCCTTAGTGAAATCTGGACTGATAAGGATTGGTGCTTTTTTCAATGCTTGTTTAACTTGGTCAAATGATTGCCTAGCTTCAATGTTCCATTTGATTTTAAAATCTTGTTTTAGCATATTTGTAATGTTTCTAAGAAGTTCTGCAAGGTTAGGGATAAATCTTCTCAGGAAGTTATTCTACCAATAAATGATTGAAGTTCCTTAATGTTTCTTAGATGATTGATTTTCAGAATAGCTTCAATCCTCTTAGGATCAATTTTAATACCTTCTTTAGATATGATATGAACAAGAAGTTTTCCCTCTTCAAGGACAAACACTATTTTCTTAGGATTTAGTGAAATCCCAAACCTTATACATTTTTCGAATACTCTTCTCAGATGTAACAAATGTTCTTCATCAGTTTTAGAAATACAGTTATGTCATCTAGATAGATCACGATAAATCTATCAATTTCATCAGCAAAAGCAATATCCATTACTCTTTGAAATGTGGCTCTAGCATTCATTAATCCAAAAGGAATATTCACATACATGAAGGTACCCCATGGAGTAGTAAAGGATGTTTTATCTTGATCCTCTGGATGGACTAAGACCTTATTATAACCTGAGAAACCATATAATAAAGAAATTCTTGAAGATCCAACTACTATTTGCAGAATATGATCCATTTTAGGTAAAGGATAGTTGTCCTTTAGGGAGACTTTCTTAAGGTTTCCAAGAACTATGCACAATCTGAGTTCACCTGTTTTCTTCATAGTTGGCACAATATTGGAAACCTATTTAGAGTACCTAAGAGGAACTATTATTTTAGAATTACACATTCTTTTAATTTCCTTCTCAATTACAGGCATCATAACAAGATTTATTCTGCGAAGCTTTTGTTTAAAGGATTTCTGATCTTCTTTAATTGGAATTTTGTGTTGTATAATTTTTGTATCATAAGGTTTAAGATATTCATAACTCCGGGCAAAAACATCACTAAATTCCTTGAGTAAATAAATATATTTTAGTTTCTCAACAGCTGGGATTGATTTAGACAATTTTATGATTTTGGGGTCTTTTTTAGTACCTAATTACAATCTTCAATTGTTTTTCATGTGGGCTAAATCTTAGGCTTTTTAGCCACATCATTGAACTCAAATAATCCTTCTAATGGAACTAGACCTCTAGGAAAAACATTATCTTTTAGCTGGAGTGTTTCAAATTCTTCTTTTTTCAGGCTTTATCTCAAGCAATTCTAATTTGTTTACAACTTTATCTATGGGTGTATTTACATCTGAATTATATAATTTCCTTTCTAGATTAGAATGCACAACAATTTGACTATCTACTTCAAATTCTAAACGAACGCTATCATCTTGAAATTCATCTTTGGATGGCAAAAAACTTTTAATATGTTTATCATTTCCAAACACCTGCCAATACCTCATGTTATCTGGTACAGTTGGTCGATGTTTCACCTCTAGTACATATTTTTGATTTGGATAAAGCATTTTACAGGAGTGGTTGAAAAATCCAGATTGTTTGGAATGATACTTTGTTTTCTAGGAATTGCAGAAAGGTCATATTCAATAAAACTTTCTAGAAAATCAAGCACGACATTTCTGTACGCTCTCATCATAGGATGTTTCATTGAATATTCTCCTTTAATTTGCTTTATAATTAATACAGCATACCCTTGAATGGAGATTCTTTTGGCCCGTAGTTTCTTCAACAACTTCAATCCTAATATAAGAGCTTCATATTCGGCTATGTTATTGGTTGATCCTCAGCAAGATTATTTCATGTGTTCACTACCCAAATTCCTGCTCCAAAACCATCTTTTCTACAAGAGCCATCAAAATTCATGTTCCAAAGAGGTTCAGGAGGAGTATTTAGTTCTGTTATTTGTGTTTGGGTTGGGTCTGTTTTAGAAATTTCAATTTCAGCATTGATCACCTGAGTGTTGATATCTACATCATTGTAAAGAATGAAAGAATCCAAATCTGAGTGAACAGAATAAAGAGGATAGTTGTGAGGTTTCTCTTGACTACTTACCATCAATTTCATCAAGGTTTCCCTTTATAATCTTCTTTTCTACCCAAAAACTGGTATGATGGAAAAGTTCATATCCATGTGTAGGGTTCCTTGTAATTTTTCTCCCCATGAGCGTGAAAACAACATTCCATACTTACGGGGAATATCTGCAACCACTATATCCATTACCAGAATTTTAGTTGGGGTTTGTCCTAAAGTAACACACAGGTCTTTGATAAGACCTAGACATATTACTTTACTGGAATGAAAAGAGTATAAGTCTTTATATGGTTTGGTAATGTCAAGTCCTAATTTCTCCATAACAGCTTTAGGCATTAAGTTGTGGGAAGCTCATGAATCCAACATAGCATTATGGAGGATTTTATCAAGAATATTTAGGCTAACATAGAATGGAGGAACACCCCCTTCCTATGGTTTTCCCTCAACTTCTGGACCAAATAAGAGTTCAGAATGGTCATCATTCAGATTTACAGAGTCAGTGTTTTCCCCTATGTTTAAAGCTTTAATTACTTGGGGTTTTTACATGTTTTTTTTCATTAACTCTGTGAGAGGAATAGGGATTTTCAATTTTTCTAATTCATTCTCAATGTTGAATGATGTTTAAACCTTAATCAAGTTGGGAAGTTCAGATTGATCTGTGTTTTTCTTTGTTATAGGCTCTCTTTTTTTACTGTTGGTTGGGATATCTGTTTGAGTAGTTTTAGAAACACTATCAACTATCTTCTTCACAAGGATTTCTACTTTTTTCTTACCATAATTATCCATAGTTTTCTTAGGAAGACTACATGTGGATTTCCTAGGATCAATTTCAAGTGATTTTTTAGCAGGATTATCTGAGTTTTTGATGTTGAGAGTGCCTGGATTCTTTTTTATTCTAAGGTTATACTACCATTATGGCATTTTCAAACCCTTGTTTATATTCATCTAATTCTTCATAGTCTAGTTTAGTTTGAGCTAGGAGAAAAAGTTCTTGCTCCTTGAGTGAGGAAAATTATTACATCATTGTTTATCCCCATCATATTTATTAGATTGTCATCCAAATATTCAACAATATTCCCCTCATCATCTGTGTATTTTTCCTAAAAAGGAGGTCGAACCTACTGGTCTGGACCCTTTTGTTCTCTTTGTTTAATTTGGGGAACATTCCTTCTAAAATTTTGGTTTCTATTTTGAGGAGCATTTTGGTTCTCTCTCACTTGAGTTTGGTCATTGATGTTTACTCTTTGCATCATCTGATTTACTACCCTCACTAGGTTATCAATTTTATGATCAACAGCAAAAGTAGAAGGCTCTTCTTTTATGGTAACCCTGTGTTCAGATTTTAATTTGGCCTTCTTGGCTAAGATGTTAGCTTCAACTTTAATAGCATTAGCTTGCATTTCTTCCAAAGTTTTCGGGTCTCTCTCTCTAAGTTGATATTCCATGTCTACATCAAAACCATCAGGAAAATCAATTAAAGCTAGGCCAGGGGAGGGCTTGATGTCTTGTCGAATGGCATTGTAAACAATATTAAACCATTCACAATATTCTTCCACACTTTCATTTGGTTTTCTTTTCAGTCTTTTATATTCATTTAGGAGTTGAAGTGGATTTTTCTTGATCTCCCATCTAGCTAAAAAAGTTTTATGGAATGCATCAAGGTTGGCTATACTTCCTGCAGGTAAACTCCTAAACCATTTTTTGACATCACCTCCTAAAATTTGAGAAAACAATCTCATTTTAACATCAGCTTCATCTACTTCTTGAAGGTCAAACACATCATTAATTCCATCCATATGCTACTAAGCAGTATGAGAACCAATGTTATCAAAGGTCACAATTTTAGATCGGCAATCTCCAAGCATAGCATTTAGCTGACCTAGTAACACCAAAGGTGCATACCTACCTGCCATAACTGGTCTAGAAGATTGACTATAAGATGGACATGATGTAGGTGTAGTTGAGATAACTACAGGGATAGTAGGGATAATAGTTTGAGATATCACAAGTGAGGAAGTCGAGACTATGGAATGAGTAGGACTGGGAGGTTGTAGATGAACAGACTGGGAAGATTGTTGGAAAGGCAGAGGAGACAAAGCATGAAATCACACAAAACATGAGTTGCTTCTCTTCTATTGATCATACAAAACATGATGATTACAATGAACCTGGTGAAGGGTATTTAAACCTTTTCCAACTAACTAATTGCCTAAAATATCTTGACATGCAACTACATGCAATCACACACTCAAAGTTGTCTATCACTTAACTCGACTTGACTCAACACTCAAACACTAAACCACTCAATCAATCAATTAACTGACTCTCTATGTTTATCCAACTCCTCTTGTAGGAGTAATTATCTTATTTTAACACTCCCCCTTAATTACCACTGCTAAACTAAAACATGACTCGTGACAACTCAAACACGCTTGTTGGTCTATGTCTCAACTAGGCTTACAACACCCATGTTTGTTCTATGAAACTCAAACATTTCTTGTGCTAATGACTTAGTAAATATATCAATCAATTGATCACTAGATTTACAAGGCTTCAAGTGAACTTCTCCATTGCTCACAAGTTCTCTAATAAAGTGATATCTAGTCTCAATATGCTTTCTCTTCTGATGAAACACACTATTCTTGGATAGTGAAATCGTTGAGGTGTTGTCACAATATATTGTTATTGATCCTTGTTGTTTCTGCTTGAGTCCATCAAGTACTCTTCTTAACCACACTACTTGACATGTTGCTGATGTTGCTGCTACATATTCCTCTTTTGTTGACGAAAGTGCCACAATGGGCTACTTCTTAGATGCCCATGAAATCACACCTGAACCAAGATGGAACACAAAACAAGAAGTTCTCTTCCTATCATCCAAACTTCCTGCAAAATCACTATCTATGTATCCAATCAAATCCTTCTTTTTTGTGCTTGCATACATTATACCACAATCTCTAGTTCCCACTATGTATCTCAGAATTCTTTTTCCTACCCTCCAATGTGTGTCTTTTGGAGTCTCCATAAATCTGTAAATCAAACTAGCTCCTTGCATGATATCTGGTCTTGTAGCTGTGAGATACATGAGACTACCAACCAATCTTTTGAATAAAGTTGGATTGACATCTTATCTTCCATCATCCTTACTTAACTTTGTACCTGTTGCAACTGGTGTAGGGACAGGTTTGCAATTTTCAATCCTGAATATTTTAAATAAAAATTTGGAATATTTATTTTGACAAATAAAAATTCTTTTTTCAGATTGCTTAACTTCTATGCCAAGAAAATATTTCATGAGACCAAGATCTGTCATCTCAAATTCTTTCATAATGGTTGCTTTAAATTCATCTAACTCAAAATCACCTGTAAAAATCATGTCATCAACATATAAGAAAACAATCAAAATCTGTCCATACTCATTTACCTTTGTATATAAGGTAGGCCCAATGTAGCTATCTATTCTACTATACCAAGCTCTAGGTGCTTACTTCAGTCCATAGAGCGCTTTCTTCAACCTGTAAACTTTCTCTTCATTACTCTCAACTTCATATCCTGGAGGTTGTTGCACATAAATTTCTTCTTCTAGAATTCCATTCAAGTAGGTTGATTTCACATCCATCTTATATACTTTCCACTTGTTCTGAGCTGTTGTGGGTAGAACTTCTCTTACAGTGTCCAATTTGGCTACCGGAGCAAACGTTTCTCCAAAATCTATTCCCGGTTGCTGCGAGAATCCTTTTGCTACAAGTCGTGCTTTAAATCTGTCAATTTCACCTTTCTCATTCAACTTTGTCTTGTACACCCACTTCACACCGATGAGTTTTTTTCCTTTAGTAAATCAACCAAATCCCATGTATCATTCTTTTCAATAGCTTCAGTTTCTTCATCCATGGCTTGCACCCTATTTTCATCTTTCATTATTTGTTCAAACGAAAAAAGTTGGAATGAAAACAATGCAAAATTTGAACTAACATCCAGATCATCATAAATATATTTCAAACTTCTCATATTTCTCTTACCATTGCTTGATTCATCACCTGATTAATTGTTGGGAGAAACATGATCTGTTGATCTTCTTGAGGATCCATGCTGCTCTGAAAATCTTGGAGTCCTTGTTGGTGTGTTTCTGTTTGGTTTCTTTACCTATGATTCTTGTTGCTCCTTTTTTGCTACATCATCTTCTTCCATCAGGTGGCACTTGTTCATCAACTGTTTTGTCTACAATTCCATTCCATTACTCTTTTTCCTTGAACACAACATCTCTGCTAATTATGATCTTCTTTATGACAAGGTTATACAATTTGTAAGCTTTTGATTGCTCACTATAACCAATGAATATGCATTTTTCACTTTTGTCATCCAATTTGCCTCTTCATTCCTTAGGCACATGTGCATAAGCTACACATCCAAATACTCTGAGAATGAGGTACACTGCAATACATACCTGACCATGCTTGTTCTGGTACTCTGTTCATCACACTCTTTGTAGGAGATCTGTTGATCACTAAATAGCACGTGCAACTTCTTCTGCCCAATATTCATTAGACAAGTTTCTTCCTTTCAACATGCTTCTTACCATGTTCATAATTGTCCTATTCTTTCTCTCTACTACACCATTCTGCTGTGGTGTGTACCTGGTTGTAAACTGTCTTCAGATCCCATGTTGTTTGCAGTAATCATGGAATGCCTTTGAATCATATTCTACACCATGATCTAACCTCAATACCTTGATCTGTCGATCACTTTGGTTCTCTGCTAAGGCTTTGAATTCTTTGACCTTTGCAAAAGTTTCAGACTTCTGCTTCAAGAAGTAAACCCAAGTCTTTCTGCTGTAGTCATCAATGAAAGTGAGGAAGTAGAAACTTCCACCAATTGACTGTGTCCTCATAGGTCCACACAAGTTTGTATGCACTAGCTCAAGAGGTTGCTTTGCTCTGTATGAAACTCCCTTTAGAAAACTTTCACGGTGTTGTTTTCCCAAGATAACACTCACAAGTACTAGCAGGCTCTTTGATGGGATATAATACTCTAACCATCTATTTCTGCTACAACAACCTTAAACCAGAAAAGTGCAAGTGTCCAAATCAAAAGTGCTATAACCAATAATCATTAGAACATGCAACTGTAAATGAACTCACTTGACCACTGCAATTCAAAATTAGAGGAAAGAGTATGTTCCTCGACATCTGCACCTTTGCTATCAGCTGCTTGCTTGGGGATTGTCAAATATAAGAACTTCTTGACCTTGAAAGATAACTGTATCCTTTTTGTGTTAATTGACCAACACTTAACAAATTATGTTTGAGACTAGGAACATAATATACCTCTGAGATTGTCTTTGGTTCCCCCTGCTTGTTCAAAATGTTGACCACTCATTTTCCATCTATTTCCACAGTTTTGTCAGTGCCCAACTTTACCTCTATTTTCATAGATTGATAAATTTGCAACCAAATCCTAGTTGCCTGTCATGTGGTTACTGCAACCATTATCTAACAGCCACACACTAGCAGAAGGTTCATGCATGGTATGGAAAGCTAGGAACATGGAGTTAGTACTCTCTGTAGTGACATTAGCTCTTTGGTTCCCTTGATTAGTTATCTTCTTCCTGCAATCACGAGCATAGTGACCAAATTTATTACAATAATAGCATCTCACCTTTGATTTGTCAACTCTTTGATTATTTTTGAAGCTTTTGTAGTTGCTTCCACTTTCATGTTCATGCTCTTCTCGGCCATATTTCTGACCACCATATCTTCCACTTTGTCCTCTGCCTCTTGATCTACTTATGTCTCGACCTCTGTCTCTTGAAATAGAAACCTGACTTTTGAAAGCGATCTCTAAAGTGGAATCCTTATTTTTGTTTATGCTTGCCTCATGCGATAGAAGTGATCCCATCAGTTTATCAACTGTCAATGATGCCAAATCATTGGCTTCTTCTATGGTTGCTACCACAACATCAAATTTGGTAGACAAAGATCGGAAGACCTCCTCAACCACTCTTTGATATTTTATATCTTCACCATAAATCAATACCATAAATCTTAATTGATTTATGATAGTTATGACCTGATTCATGAAAGAATCGATGTCCTTTGTCTCCTTCATTTGCAGACTTTCAAAATCTCTCCTAGTATTCTGCAACTTTACAATATTGAATTTGGCCATACCTTTGTAGTTTGTCGCCAAAGTATCCCATGCTACTTTTGTTGAAGACGTGATCATAATCTTCTGGAACACTGCTCAGTCCACTCCCTTCTGAATAAGTTGCAACGCATGTGCATTCGTCTTCTTGTCTTTCTTCCATTGCTCCCTCTCTATATTATTGAGAGCTTCTTCTTCTTCTTCGTTCTTAGGTTCTAAAAACCCAAACTTGACAATCCCAAACATCATGTGCCTATGATGTGGTCACCATCTTAATGGCCCACACATCATAATCTTTCCCTATAAATGGTGGGAGCTGGGGCTGGAAAATTGAAAAATCCATCTTTCTCCAAAAATACCTTTTTGAAGAAACCATAAATTTCTCCTTTGTAAAACTCTTTTTCAAAAAAAAAACCCCTTTCAATAAACCCTGAGTTTTTTATTTAAAAAAAAAAAAAAAAAAACTTTTTTTTGAAAAATCTCTTAATAATTGTTTATATATAAAAGAAATTAAAAAAAAAAAATCTTTGTATATATAAAAAACGATAAAACCTTTCCCTTCACGAATTAAAAAAAACAAAACAAAACAAAAACAAAACAAAACAAAACAAAAACAAAAACTTTTATTGTGAATCCCTTTATAAAATCAATCATAAAAATAACCTTTTACGTGGCTCGTTTGATATATTAAAAGGCCTTTAAAAAAGGCACTGTCATAAACTTAAATCAACTCTTGAATACCAAATTTCACTTCAACTTTTTTACTTCTGTTGACTTTTTTTTAAATATATCCTATAAACCCGTGCATATTAGTTGGTTTATTAACGCAACTCAACTAAGGCATGTCACAATGGCCAGCTCTGCGATTAACGCCTTTGAAAACTTTCGGAACTCTTTTGAAGTGTCAACAAATGGTTCATGTTGTATGCGTGCTAACACTCCTCACGGAAGCTCCGAATACGTGCTAAGGGTAACGTCGTTATAACGCTCTGCGAATAATTGTAATGCGTTAATGCTCAACCACTACGAGAAAAAATATATTTCTCCAATCACACAAATTGTTGCTAATCTGTTCTCCCTCGCTCTGTGTAACTTGGCTCTTATACCAATTTGTTGGAAAGGCGAAGGATACAAAGCATGAATTCACACAAAACACAAGCTGCTACTCTTTTATTGATCACACAAAACATGATGATTACAATGAACCTGGTGAAGGGTATTTAAACCTTTTCCAGCTAGCTAATTGCCTAAAATATCTTGACATGCAACTACATGCAATCACACACTCAAAGTAGTCTATCACTTAACTCGGCTTGACTCAACCACTCAATCACTCAGTTAGGTGACTCTCTATGTTTAGCCAACTCCTCATGCAGGTGTAATTATCTTATTTTAACAAATATTGGGTAGACAAAGAGGCTGTTGCAACTGTTAAAGCAGAAAATTCAACAGATTGTTGAATATAAGCTTCTTTAATAGATTGGTCCAAAACTAAAACTAGACCTTGTAATTTGTAAAATTGTTGTAGGGATTCAAGATCAAGATCTGTTTCAAGAAGCTGGGTTTGGGGTATGCATGGTTACAGTAGGGCTTTATCAATGATAGTCTGATCTACAAAAGCCTCAGATTTTGATCAAAACAGACTATGCTGAAAAGGAAAATCAAACTCTATATCTTGAATAGTTTCAAATTTCTCTAGAAGAGAGTTAGATCTTGACAAAGGACCATTCTCAAGAAGAGAATTGAATATAGAAAAAGGACTATTACTACCTTGACTCTCTGTAAAACTTCTCATTCTCACCAATTTTTCTGGATTATCTATGAATTCAGCAGGGTTGGGATTAGGGTGAGCTCTAGTGAGAATTCTTTTGGGAACCAAGTCTATTTAAAATCATCATATAAATAAAAACCACATCAATGACACACTAAAATATATACAAAATAACAACCTCAGATCATGCATTTCCTAATTATATATAAACTTCAATTTATAGAAATATTGATTGGATACCAGGGAATAATGATTTTTCAATCTAAAGAGTTTTGTTCCCTAGTATGGTTGCCACTATGTTATCATTCTGTGTTTTTGAGCTTGAGGGATTAAACACATAGGACAGCATCAAAACCATTTTGGAAGCTGGGACCTAGCCCTGCCAACGTTAGAGAGGGCTCTCTCTATTTAATTTAGCTTTCCTTTAGTGTAAATTTTAGGCTAGTTATGATTGTACTTGTTTATTTTGTTTCATTGGTTTGGTTGATTTGTGTGTTATAATTCCATTGGGCTATGGAGTCTATAAATAAAATTGGATTTTGCGTCAACTTTTAGAGGAGTTCTCACAGGGCAAGCTAGGTTGCACTATTTGGATCTTTTTAAAAATTAAATGGATGGTGAAAAAGAAGAAGTGTAAGGTTCAGTAGAAATCCAGGAGAAATTATGAATTCCTACATTTGACTTCCGTGGAAAACATTAAAATTATCAACAGCCAATAGAGGGTGCTCTAAATAACAAATCCTATTTATCACAGTTTATGTTGGATAATTCAGATTTTTTTTTAGAAAAACAGAGAAAGAAAAACAATATTCAAACACATAAACAAAAGAGACACATCACCATTTGGTACACCACATGAATCCTATGAAAGATCCTTGTATTATTGATGCTCCATTACTTTGAAAAATAAAATATGCAGAAGAAATTACATTCAGAAATCACCCCTGAATACTTCAAATAGTGAAGTATTTATAATGAAAATTACAAAAAACCTTTACAAAATCGTAGTCAAACCAATAGTGTATTATTAGCATTATTACAAACAATCTGATCTAATCCTGGCATAAGAATAGGCCACATAGACAGATGAAAAAGAAAGTTGGCCCTGTTTTGATGGTTTCGATTGATGAGTCAACCCGAAATTGTGCTGCGTTGTTGAACTGATTGTCGTGCTGGCTACTACACTAGTAATTGTTTCATTGTTTCTGGATTATCCTTCAGTCTAGTAAATCGACCAATTCTTCCAATCTCTTTTCATCTAGTATTTTCAATTTTGTTACCCTACGGTAAATTTCATCTACCTCTATGTATTTGGAAAAAGTTGGCTTCAAAGTAAAAATGTGTTTTATGTCATTCTGTACATAGAAATCATTTAACATGGTTTCCAAACACGCATTTTCTGTCATACTGCCCTTAATCCCACTGAACTTGATGCTACTTCTAGCCATTTCTTTCTTCTTCATGATATAGTATTCCTGAGTGATTAATTTGTCATTTATAACATAAATGTTGGGCAGTCCCTTTTGGATCAATGCTTCAATTCTGTTAGTGAATCTGTTTACTTTCACCTCCAAGGTTTCACATTTTTCTTCCAACTGATCAATAAGGTTCCTCTTTGTCGGGGATTTCTTGACTTCCAGAATGATGGCAGTTCTATCATTGATCCTTACTTCTTCAAGCTCATACTTGGACTTTGAGTTCAAGAACCTGATAATGTTGGAGGCTTCTATGGGCATCTCTCCCGCTTCTCTCTTCCCTACACTATGGTTTCTGTAGCCTTTTCTATCAACTCTCTCTGTTAAAATATGATTTGGGTAAAAGGCCAAATCTCATTCATAGAGTCTAGTATATTGATCCAAATGGTTTCCTTGGCTTGGGCCAAGGTCTGACCAGTTGAAGTGTCTCTCTCTACCTTCTGCAACTTCTCCAACAGTCTATGCGATTTCTGCATTTCAGTAACCCGAGAAGCTTCATCCTTGGCCTTTTGCACTTCCAAAGCTTTGAGTTGGCCCTGCAAAGTCTCAATCTCCTTTGACTAGAGTGACATGTTCTATAGTTTCTTTGTTACTTGTTCAGTACTAACACTCTGGGTGGAAGAAGTGGTTGCATTGGTTGTCCCTGTGGCTGGAAGCTGAGAAATGGGTATCGAATCCAGGGGAACAATGGCCATCTTCTGACTCTCTTCTTTTTCCTTTATCATTTTCTCCATCTCTACCTCCATCTACCTAATCTGTATATTTTGTTCTATGATCAGTTTCATCATATTTGCTTTCTGTGTTTCACTTTCTTCAATGTCCTTGGTTAATGGATCCTCTGTGGCTGGCAGCTTGAGCTTCTTTCTCAAGGTTGCAATTTCCAGGTTCTTCTTTTTAATAATCTCCTCAACAACATTAACATCTTTGGGATCATTGTTGGAAATAATACTGAGGTGGGTGAATCAGTATTAATAACTTAACAATATTTCATTTCCATAAACAGATTTATATACGCTACTTCTGTTAATGAAACTTGCGTATATACGCAACTATGTTTAGAGCAGCCAGTGTATACCTTGTAAACGTATTATTTAGTCAGTTGATCTTTAATCTGTGAATCAGAACCATATAAGCAGTAACAGGTACAGTAAAGCAGAGTAGAAAATCACATACAAGAACACAAGATATAAGGTGGAAACCCAATGTGGGTGAAAACCACCTGCTGTAATTCGTCTCTATCTTCTTTTAATAAGAAACTTATTTTTACAATATTTATGTACTGGTGCAGTCTTATACCAGTACGCAGGCTTCTACCTGCAGAAGGCTACAACCTTCTCTCATTGTCCAGCTTCTCTTGGAAGGGAGATACAACCCCCTTTGCTCGTGTACTAGCTAATGTACCAGTACGTAGGTGTTGACCTACAGAAGGCTAAAACCTTCTCTTTTCTTCTAGGGAACACGTTTCATAAATTTTCATACTAGATCCATCAATAGCATCAATCAAACATCAAAATATATTTGCATCAATCAATCTCCCTTGCACTAACCAAAACTGAATCAAACAATCACTTCTCTGAATGTTGTAACTAGAATAGAGTAATAGTACCAGAACCCAGAACACTACAACAGTAAATAGAAGTAGCTAAAACATATTTTATGAGATGTACGCTTCTTAAATGTGTCGAATCTGCATGCATACGCTGTTATATGAAGGCAAATCTACGTATACGTTGTTTTGAATTGCCGAACGAACGTGTATACGCGTCTTTGTCATAGCGCCAAACCTATGTCATAACACCAACAATCTCCCCCTTTGGACTTGATGGCAACCCCAAGTCACTCTCCCCCTTTGTTATCAAGGGAAAAGAGTTATGCTCCCCCTGAGTACATGCTAAATTCTCTAATATGTTGAAGTGTGTTGTTCATGCTCCCCTTGACTGTAAGCAAGGTCTGCAAAAAGAGATTCTACAAGAAGAACATGACTCTATACATCATAAATTACCTTCCTATCACCAAGGACTCATACATACATCCATCTCCCAACCAAGTGGGGATATACCAATATTGACTCATCTGCCCAACCAAGTGGGGATACATGATAGGACAAGAACATTACATCATCCATCCCAGGCATAGTGGAGAAACAAAATAGGTCATTACATGACCTTGATAATAAAAGATATACATGACATAGAGAAAAAATATCTAAAACAAGATAGTTAGCAGCAACTATCATCAGCAGCATCTGTCAATCACCATTAGCAACCATGATCTCCCTCTGCACCTGTGCCACCTGAAACAAAAATAGCTGTGAAATTGTACCAAGATCTTATAAGATAATGCCAATAATGCATTATTAGAAGTATACGCTCCCCCTAAACCTGTGCCAGATGATCATTGTCAGACCTATATCAAACTTTTTCATCCTGAGTCTGCCCCATTGATATTCTTTAAACAACCATATACGCGACTGTATCCACAGCTACCGACGTATGCATGCCGATACGCTTCATGAAACTTGTGTACAACCACTTTTCTCTGAAACAAATAAGTATCAACAGAAAGAAGATGCATCAACTACTCCCATATTTTGTCTGAGGTATTCAAATGTCTCTCTGGGCAGTGGTTTGGTGAATATATCAGCAACCTGTTCCTTGGAGGGAACATACTCCAATTTGACCTTTTTTTCAAGCACTTATTCACGGATAAAGTGATATTTGATAGGTATGTGCTTGGTCATGGAATGCATGACGGGATTATTTGAAATACTAATTGCACTTGTATTATCACATAGAATGGATATGGGTGGTGTTAGCCTCCTATACCAATAGGTTTTCATTTCTCATGATTGACAGTGGAAGTGCCAAAAATGTTCACCTTCCATGCTACTAAGGTTCCATTTTTGTGAAGGCAAGCAGACAGTTAAAAAATGTAAAGAGGATATGCCTTAAAAGAATAATCAAAAGGCAAGAAAATGAATTGGTCAAAGAAAAATAAAAGAAATGAACCCCAAATAAAGACCATGAAAGTGGCTAGTCAAAATGCCACTGCCACTTCGATGGGTGGCCCAACAGCTCAAGCTGGGCCTCACCATGTTTTAAATTGCATGTTGTAGACTAGAAAGGAAGTACCTGCTCAAACAGTTTAAGCTTGACAAATGACTAGGTGGATAGAGAAAGGAAGGAGCCCAACTGCTTAATCTGGGCCCTTGGAAGTCATAAGGGTAGACTTAGATAGGAGGGCAGCAAAAAGAAAAGAGAATTATCAAGGTTTGCAAGGCTAAGTGCACCCATCTAAAGGAAGAAAGAATGTTAGGCATATTAGGCAGGGTAGGCAGTGGAAGGTTGCAGAATACAAGATCTAAGCATATGACATGAGGAAAATCACATATGATGTCACCAACAGGAGAAAGGCAAGAGCAATGGCCTATTTGGCAAACTACTAAACCATCACTAACCTCCCTCATCCCCTTCAAAAATTTCTTACTAATATCCCTTTGAGCACTGCAGGATCTGCCTGATCAGTCCTCCTTACATTTCTCATTTGTAAAAATTTCATGTCAGAAGTGACTTCTCTTTTTTGAAAAGAAGCCACATTTCTTGTTTAAAATCTTTCTTCATTCCCATCTGCTTCTAAAACTAAGTTTACTCATTAAACTTAGCTCTTTACCCCTCTCTCATATCCCCAATTCATATTAATTTCTAATTTTATTATATAAATCCCTAAGTGCTACCCCTCCCCCTACTATTATAGCATTATATGCAAAAAGCCCAAAAAATGTATAAATATCCCCCCTTTTTAGCATTATAGCTAAATAGCACTTCTATGGGAGACATTAGTCCACCAGGGACTATAGTCAACCTTTTCTTTGGGATTACTCTAACCTCTGGTTAGATTAATAACCTACACTAAACCCTCATTTACCCTTTTTCCGAAAAAATCCATGAAAAACCCTTTCCCCCCATTCAAACCTAAGGTTAACTGTTTGATTAACCCCGACACATTAATCCATACATATTTCAAAACCCATGAAAACCCCCGTAACCAAAGTTCTAAACCCAAAAAATTTAAATGATTATTTTATTAGCTGGCGGGTCCCCACCCAAAGTTTCACGCTGGGTCGTGGCGCCCGCCAGCCCTCGATCTCCCGCTGCCCCCAATCCAATGGTGGGCGATCATTTTCAGATTTGGACCTGCCACGCTTTAGCGTCCGAGGAGCGGGTGGTTTTTCTCCCGTATGCTGGACGCGTGGCGGCCATCGGAGGTGTTTGGAGCCCCCCTCCCCTATACCGCCTTCCTCCAATGGCGGTGCGGGGAAACCACATACCGCCCTCCCTCAACTCGCCTCCCCTGTCACGTCACCCCCGCATCATCATGACGTCACACCCTCAGCCCCCGCTACCGCGCCTCGTCGCCTTCCACATCACCTCGTCGCCCCCACATCCCGCCACCGTGTCCTACCATGCTGGCCTCCAGCTCAACACCCACGTCACCATCCGTACCCGGGCCCGCCATGACGTCATCGGCGGAAAGCGCCAAAAACCCATATTTTCCAAATTTGTCGTTATAAACGCGCATTCGAGCCATTTTATGTCATTTTTATTGGAAAAGAGATAGAGCCGTTGTTTTTCGTTCGCTCCAAAAATCGCCTCTACGCTGCAAATTCAAAGCTTGGGACGCCATCATTTACCAATTTAGCTGCATTTCTCATCCACTGTTCAACCCGGCAGCTCTCGGTGCTATTGGTCCAGGTATTTGCCGAAATTCACCTGTTTTACCCGTGTTCATGCCATTTCTCTGCAATATTGTCCACTAAATACCTGGTAAATCCTAAATTAAAGATTGTCATTTAGTTAATGCTGGACCAAAACAACCTACATTGCCCCCTGCTCCTAAATTCACTGTTGAGAAATCATTTGCGGCCTTAATTTACAATTTATCCTCCAAACTGCCCGGCATTGTTCCCTTTTGCCGAGTACATGCTTGAACAACTGCATTTTACCAACTTTTAGTCCTGCCCTCCCTCTGCAATTCATCCTCATTATTCACAATCCTTGTGAATTTACCAGAGCAGAGCAGAGGCAAGCCTGCTTAATCTGCCTACTCCTCTTTTGAAGACTTATCTACCATCATCTGCATTTAGTCTGCCACCTGACCTTTAAGAAGCCTTACAAGTTATTGCATTCACTTTGTTACATCCAGAAACTGCATTGCAAAAATAACACTTGAGGACTATACAATGGTTGCACCAGCACCCACAGCTCTCAGTGTTTCCCCCATGAATCCACCAAACAAAGAGCTTGAGGCCCTGCCTCTTGCGGACAGAGATTATCTCATTCAAGACTTTGTGGGTGACAGGGACCATTTGCAGACCTTCGGGAATTGAGGGATAACTATTTGAACAACAAGGACACATATGGGATATGGGAATCCAATCTGCCTTATTACTTTCTCCCATCTGTTAACATTTTTCCAGAAATTATCCGCTTATGTGCTGAGAATTATGATCCAAATCACAGAGCTGTCAAGTCTCCATCTGGGAGCATACTCTTCCACATCAATGCTGAGTCCATCAACCAGATGCTCAACTTCAAACAAACTCAGCTGTTGTATCCCTTCTCCATGAACTATCTGCTGGATACAGGGGCCAAGCTTTCCATTGATGACATTCAGAAGATCACCAAGACATTTATGAGAGCTGACCGCCAGCCCACAAGGCCACCTCCCTTCTTGTATGTCCATTTTACTGATGTAGGAAAACTTCTGCTTGACATGATTTCTTATGTATTGGGCTATAAAACCAGTGAGTATGTTGATGAGACAGTGCTGGTGTTATTAGCTGCTTACAACCCAGGCCAACCTCCTGCCTACAAGTATAACTTTGCTAAATTCATATCCAACAAGATACATGACTAGCTTTTCAAAGTGGACAGGGAGGGCATATTCAAATATTCATCATACATCTACCATTTGTTCATCTATTATCAATCTGAGGCCTTTCAGTGCCCTATCAAGAAGCTGGATTCTAGAGGAGAAAGAAGGTCTGTCATCTTCTGGACATCATTTTTTCACCAAGTCCAAGATTCACCATATTCATACTGTGAATTTATTGATCAATTTGTCTACCCTTTCTCTTGCTTATTAATGAGGTCCCCTCCTCCCATAGTGTCATTTGAAATCCAGAAAACTCTGCAGCTGTCCAAAAATTATAAAATAGGTGATTGGTACCTATACCAAGATCATACAGTCATCAAAATTTATGGCTATGAGCTCTGTCCATACAGGCTCCAAAAATATGTACCAATGAGACTGTTTGCATTGGAGTACTATAGGCAGCTTATTCACTCTGACCTCACCCACTTTCATAGTGCTAAGAAGAAAGCCCACCTCAAGTTTAAACACCACCTGGGCCCCTTTATCATGAACAAAAAAGAGGGATGGCAAGAGGCTGAGCAAATCCTCAAAGACAAATACAAGCTATCAAAAAGCTTCCGGTGGGTCCCTTATGACCCTGAAGGCTTCATCTGTGCTAGAAGGGTCAAATACAGGCTGCTAGGCTATGAGCACTGTAAATTTCCACATATTGAGCAATATGCCAATCAGCAAGAATGGTTGCAAGATACTTTAATTGAGAAACTAACTGAAGAAGAAATAATGCAAAAAAATGTCAAAGATTTGGAAAAAACTCTTGACTTGGATTCTGTGCAGCAGGTAGTCTTCAGGCAACCGCATCCCGTGGGAGAAGGAAATTCAACTACAACAACTGCACTAGCCACCCAGGCGCCATCTATAGCGGCATCAGGCACAGATAAGGGTAAAGGAATAATGGGTGTTGAAGAAGAGATAGTAAAAGAAAATCCTGCCTCCTCAATTGGGCAGCAACAAGAGCAAACACCTCCACCACAAACAGAACAACCAACAACACCTATATTGCAGACCCCTACACATGAGGAGAGGGGCAAGAAGAGGGACACAGAAGAGTCCACTCCTGCTAGTCGATCCTCCCAGCAACCTGAGGCCAAGAGGCAAAAGGTTGACTCCTCAGTCATAGAAGAAATAAGTGAAGAAGTCCTTGAGAACCCAAGGAAAGAAGGGGAAGACAGTGAGCAAACAGCCACAAGCTCTTTTCAGCAAGAGCAAGGATTACAGCTTGGCATGGAGGTGTCCTCCTCCACTCAACACAGCAAGAAGCCTTCAAGCACCAAGGCTTCCTTCAAAGAAATAAAAGCACAAAATGAGTTGTTGAGAATAGAAGTATACAAAAATTCCTCAAAGCAACACCAGCTAAGCAAGAGAGGATGATGTCAGTGTATGACATACAAGAGGAGAAGATGATCCTCAGTCACTTCAAACCCAAGCTGCCGCAGCCTAAATCAGCTGCAGATTTTGTAAGAACAAGGGTGGAAGTCATGGCAAAGGACATTCACCCCATGGACCAGATAGAGCTGCACAAACAAACGGGGGAAATGGTCTATGCCACCTTGGTAGACAGGGCCACAATGGCCCATGAATTGAAAGAATCACTAAAGAATACCAACATTCAGTTGGATTTCGAGAGAATGTCCTCCATGGCCAAGGACAACAGGATTAAATCACTAGAGGACATCATCATAGACCTAGGACATGATCCTAAGGACCCAAAGGGCGTGAGGGCCCTCATGAAGAAGAAGGAAGATGATCTTACTGCATTAAAGAAAAGGCTAAAACTGCTTCCCACTGAGCACCCCCAAACAGCAGAGTTGCAGAAGGAAAAGGAAGCTGATGAGCAACTTGATCTAATAATGCAGCTCAATCAAAAGGTTATTGATCTGGAGAAGGAGCTAGAAGGGGCACTGCAGGATAAACAGGGAGAATCCACATCCCAAATTCCTCCAACTACGTCAACCACTTCCACCACTACAGAGGCAGCAGTATCCCCTGCAACTACTACAGCAACAACAGAAGCAGAAACAACAACAACAGCTCCTGAGTCCAGCTTGAACATGGATGATTTGACAAAGGCTATCAAAGAGCTGGAACTTCAGGCAACTGAGATCAAGGAGGCCAAGGAAAAATTAGCAGAACTAGAGGCCAATTATGACAAGTCAAAGATGACTGTAGCAGAGCATTCTAGAGAAATTAAGGCCCTCAAAGACAAAATAAAGGCCTTAGAAAAGGAGCTCAAACTTGAAAATGCTCTGGCAGAAATAAAGAGGATTTTGTGGGCCCAGATTGACCAATCCCTTACTAGACAATGGAAGTCAATCAAGGCTGTACATGAACAAATGGAATTGATTGGCCAAGCACAAATTGAGATCCAAAAGGCCAGGACAGTACTAGGGAACAGGCCTGAGCAGGCCAACAGAATGATAAATTTTCTTAATAATCAAACTAAGGAGGAGCTAGCAGCCCTCAACATTGTTAACAGAACTGATGTTGTCCTTACAGCTAAAAAGGTGCTAACTCTTAGGAATTTTGTACAAACTGTAGAGAGGAAATGCCATGAAATACAGGCTGAGGTGGATGAATACAAGCTCAAAATGGGAGCACTACAAGGAAAGGGATTGCCCAGCCTACTAACTAGCACAGGAAGACTGCTCCCTCGTGAGCAATATGCTACTAGGTTGACAAATTTTGTTGAAAATCAAATTACTGCATCTGCCAACACTTCTGAGGAAACAGGGCCTCCAACAGGGCAGGGCCTATATGACAAGCTTGAAAATCTATTTTTTATTGAACATGAAATCAATCACTTATTTGAAGTTCCTCCAAATTTTTATAGATATACAGAGGCAGATGAAACCTTGGTGAAAATTCGAAGACACCAGCTGCCCAAAGAGGATTGGTGGCAGTCAATGCTGCAAATTTTACCTCAGTGATCTCAGTTGATCAAACCTAGTCAGCTTCCACTCAGCCAAAAGCAGAAAGCAGAATCTGGACATCATACAAGGCAGCCGAAAAGGTGACTCAGCATAAAGACAGCGGCAGCAAGCCAAATATAGGAAAATGCGCAAATTTTGGGCAGCACATCTTCAGCCGACTCCAACGGTCACAAAGTCAACATTCTCTGACCATTTTGGACAGCTAATACACTTAGAAGTTACTACGGCATTTATTTTCTCAGCTACAACGCTCCATGAGTTGGCACAATATTAATGAGCCATTAACTCACTAGCTAGATATTTTCTGATGTAAATTTTGTATATATACCCCCCCTGGCAACGTATTAGGGGTTGGTGATTTTCACTCTAAGGCAAATGTATTGTATACTTTCAGATAATCTAATGCAAGAGGCTGGAAAAGCTCAGTATTTCTTGGATGTTTGATGTCTCGATGATGCTCTGCACGCTGTTGCAGAATTCCTGTGCTGTCTAATGGAACAATAAGTTTTCTCAATCTATGCTTTATCTTCTTATGTTTGTTTGAATCATACACATGCTTCACCAATCTAACAATAGACAAAAAGAATAGTACAGGAAATGTTTGATTACATCTTGTGCTCAATCTCTGTTGCTGAAAATGTTTTCTTCAGAATTAATCATGAACATGAATTCTTAATTGCTCATGTTTACATTAATTCTATAAATATGAATGTTATATAGGAATTCTTCGGTGCTCCTAAATAATATTCCCACTGTTCTCCATATCAGCTTACTGAAAGATCCTTCATTGCCTTTCATACCCTGATTACATCACACCCAATCACAGATTTCAAAAATTGTTCCTTAGACACTTATCTGGCTCTGTAGCACCACTGTTGTATCAACACAGACATATCAAGCAATTAAACATCACTGACTCCATGCCCAATGGCCTAGAACACCCTGATAAACATATATCTATCCTGACTGAAATCATCATCCAACAAATTTCAAAACAAAACCGTGAGCATCATAACTAGCCTAAAATATTATACAAATAGAGTTAAATCATAAAGAGAGAGCCCTCTCTGGTCATAGGTAGGCTAGAACCTGTGACCCAAAGATTGGTTAGTGGTTACCTCGGTCGTATTCCCTTGGGAGTCAAAGGGAACAACCTGAGTGTTAACATAATTGGCGACTCCACTGGGGACAGAGCGTATTTTGCAACAGCTGTCTGTCTTTAGACAGTCATTCCAAAACTTGAGCAGTCCCTTAAACAGTTCTGAAATATTCTCAAAAATACCAAAAACAAGTTCAGAAGTTGGCTCCTAAAAAGAGAACTAGGAACACCAGGTCAAATCCTAACCCAAATCCCCCACCTGTTTTCGATAATCCAAATTTGATCCATAAAACTCTTAGGAACCAGAACAATCTCCTAAATCTAGCCCTGAGGCAGTTCAGCAAAGTTCTATTCCAACCCCTGCTAAGCCATCAGTCCACCTTCATACAACTCATTCTTCCCCCTCTTCATCATCCACTTCACAAAACATATTGTCTACACACAACACACAAACTGTTGTTGTTGTCCCTGTTGTCCCAGTTGTTCCCTTTCTACCAGTTGTCCCACTTATCCCCCCAAATATGGTGAATCGTTATGCACCCCTTCAGTTACCTGGTAATCCTGGGGCCATGCCTCAGGACTACCAAAGCAAGTTTGCTTATTTTGATGGAACCAGTACATACACTGCCTTACAGCATACCAAGAAAATGCAAGACTACTTTGAGAACTATGAGATAGATGATGATGATGTAAGGATGAAAATTTTTGTCCAAAGTTTAACAGGTGAAGTAAGAACTTGGTTCAGGGCACTGGCTGCAAATTCTATAGCTGATTCGAGTGCCCTTTATCAGTCCTTCCTGAACATATGGGAAAAGAAAAAGGACCCTCTACACATTTTATCTGAATATGATACCATAAGGAGAGGCCCACAAGAAACTGTCTTAGACTATTGCACTAGATTCAACACTATTTATAATGCCATTCCTCAAAATCTTAGGCCCCCGCCTGATTTAGCATTGATTAAATTCCCGGATGGGTTTGATGCTGATATGGCATATCAACTAAGAGAAAGAGCCCCTGCAACCCTAGCAGACATGCAAAACATAGTTGTAAGTGTGGAGGCAAATCTGATTGCTAAGAGGAACCGGGAAAGGACTGAAAGAAGAACTACTTTTAAAGAGGAAACCTCATCATTTGAACAAAAGATAGATGCAATAATCAAAGGTATGGACAGACTTGGAGACAGAGTGGAAACCATAGAAAGAAAGTCATCATGGGAAGGTCAAACAAGCAATATTAGAAACCCAAACTTCAGAAAGAATCAAAATCCCAACGTTGGAAGGACTGATCCTGACCAGCATGTCAGACCCCCTTTCCAAGAGAATTATGCCGAGGCTTCAACATCTAGTGAACCTAGTGAGGACCCTCACATCAACCTAATGGGTTTGGACAGTGAAAATCAAGTCTTTCTAACACAAGAAGACCAAGAGGTCTACAACGACAACCAATTCCACACTAAGTCAGGAGAATCATTTGATTTTAAAGAAGGTTATGATGCAGCTGTGTATGAGGTACACAAACAGTACAAACTAAGGACTAGAACGATAGATGTACCTACACCCCTCAAATCAAAGGAGAATAAGCAACCAAAAAAGGTCAATGATAAGAGTACTCCCCCACAACCAGCTGGCAATTCAAACCCAAACACCACAGAGGTTACTGTGGAGGATATTTCAGAGCATCAGACATCTGAAAGCCAGCCAGCCTCACTCCAACCAGCAAAAGTAAAGTCAGATAATACCCTTGGAAGCAAACATGGTACCAATTTTACTCAAGACAATATCAACCATGAACAAAAGATCACTGATAACTCAGCTGAAAAGGAAAAATTTGTTGCACTTAATGCCAAAATTCAAATGGAAAAACCTTTTAACTTGGAAATAGAAATAAGTAAGCTAAAGATATTAGTTCCTCTTTCAGAATTAGCCAAACATGAGGTACACAGGCAGCAGATTAACAAGTCACTCCAAGTATCAGACAATAAAGATGTTGTGAATGTCCTAGATGACCAACCCGAGTTGCTGTTTGGACCTGAGGTTAATGGAAAAACAGAAAATGGAGGGGTTCCACCCTTTTATGTCAGTCTAAACATTCATGATAAGGTCCTACATAATGCAATGTTCGATTCTGGGGCTTCACACAACTTAATGCCCAAATCTGTAATGGAAAAACTTGACTTAGATATCACTAGACCTTACAAAGATCTATTCTCATTTGATTCAAGCCAAGTCAGGTGCTTGGGCCTGATTAAAGATTTATGTGTCTCCCTGGTCCAATATCCAGCCAAGACAATATTAATGGATGTAGTGGTAGCCGACATACCCCCTAAGTATGGCATGCTCTTGTCCAGATCTTGGGGGGCCAAACTCCAAGGATCGTTGCAATTGGATATGTCCTATGCAACTATCTCAGTCTTTGGGCAGCCAAAGAGATTATACCGTGAAACTTTGATGAAATATGTGGTAAGCAGTCAAGAGAAGCCCCAAAACTTTCCAATCTATTCAATACACTCAGACATGGATTCATTTATTCTCTACAATGCCGATATCTGTCACAAAGCTTATTCTGAATTATTAATGACAGTAGAGACCAAGGAGTCAGATGAGCAATATGCTTTCAAAGACCAAGGGACTGTGGGTATAGCTGGCGAGACAAAAGAACATGATGTAGCAAGTAACTTGCAAGAAACCAACCTACCCATGGTCCAACTTTCTAGTAACCTCAATCCAAATCTTGATCATGAAACCTTATGGTATTTAGAATTTGATGGCTCTGTAAATAAGCTAGGAGCTGGGGCAGGAGTCTGGATCCATAATATGCATAATGACCAGGCTGAAGGCCATGCATACAGACTAAACTTTCGATGCACAAACAACATGGCTGAATATGAAGCCCTCCTGCTAGGTCTGAAACTCATAAAAAATCTAGGTGCAACCAAAGTCTCAATTTTAGGAGATTCAGATCTGGTCATACAACAGATGAAAGGAAACTTTACCACAAATGATCTAAGGTTGAGAGCATATAAGGGAGCAGCTATTCAGGTACTTGAGAGCTTCTCACAATCACAGTTGACTAAAATTCCCAGAGAACTCAATCTACATGCTCACAGCTTGGCAACCTTTGCCAGCACTTGTAAGTTGCCTTTCAAAACCAATCATACGTTTATTGCTGAAATCAAACACAGGCCTTCAGTTCCGGATAACATCAAGAATTGGCAAGTCTTCGAGAGTAACACACAGATAAATAACTTCCTCACTTTAAAGGAAGAATTTTCTGGCATGAACATTGACACTAGCACTAGAGATGATCAACCACAGGCATGCACAATTGCGCAGAAAATGTTAGTTGAAACAGCTGATCTGGTTTTACATCCTACCACCTTTGACAAGGAAACTATACGGGAATTGAAACAATCAGATGCAGAGGAAATGGCTGAAGCAGAAGATGAGGTAATTGAGCTAAAGGATAATTTCCTGCCCATAGGTCTAACCCCTTTGGAGGATCTGTTTGATTCAAATGATATCTGAAGAAAACCAAAAATGCAACCATTTAATGCTGAAATAGAAGATTGTAACATTGGGACCCCTGAAAATCCCAAAATGGTTAAGTTATCCAAAGCATTACCACCTGAGCAGAAACTAAAATACATTGAGTTATTCAAAGAGTTTCAAGATGTCTTTGCCTGGAGCTATGAGGACCTTAAATCTTATGATACATCAGTTATCCAGCACACCATACCGTTAAAAGAAAATCAAAAGCCTTTCAAACAGAAGCTTAGGAGAGTCAATCCAGTCCTCCTCCCCCTTATTGAAAAAGAGGTTAAACATATGTATGAAGCAGGGATCATTGCCCCAATCAGATTCTCAAAGTGGATCTCAAACCTAGTGCCTACTAGGAAAAAGATAGGGGAAATCAGATTGTGTGTTGACCTAAGAAATCTGAACAAAGTATCTCTCAAATACCATTATCCCTTACCCAAAATGGATCATATCTTGCAAAGGGTAGTGGGAGCCTCAAGGATCTCCTTACTAGATGGTTTCGCAGGATTCAATCAGATCCTAGTACACCCGGATGATCAAGACAAAACTGCCTTCACAACACCTTGGGGAACATTCAAATATGTCAAAATGCCTTTTGGGCTAAAAAATACAGGGGCCACGTTCCAAAGAGCAATGGATATTGCCTTTTCCAAAGAAATTCATGACTTCCTAGTTATCTATCTTGATGATCTAACTGCCTTTTCAAAATCAGATCAAGAACACTTAGAACACTTGAGGCAGGTTTTCACAATTTGTAGAAAATATGGCATATCTTTGAACCCAAAGGAATCACTGTTTGGGCTGGAGGAAGGTAAACTCTTGGGGCATATAATCTCAAAAGATGGTATTAGGATTGACCCAGACAGAATTCAAGCTATCCTACAAGTACCACATCCAAGAAACATCAAAGAACTACAAAGCTTTCTAGGAAAGATCAACTTCTTGAGGAGGTTCATTCCCAATCTGGCTGAACTCATAAGACTGTTAAATAATATGCTGAAAAAGGATTCCAAGGTCAAATGGACCATGGAAGCTAGACAAGCCTTTGAGCATATCAAAAGAGCATTGACAAACACACCAATCCTAACAAGCCCTAGATTTGATCAAGATTTTATCATTTTTTCTTTTGCTTCTGAGCATACAATTGCTGCTGTTCTGCTACAAAAAGATGTCTAGGGCTGTGAAAAACCCATTGCATTTTTTAGCAGAGCCCTTAGGGATGCTCCCTTGAAATATCAGATCATGGAAAAACAAGCCTATGCATTGGTAAAGGCCATCAAGGAATTCAGAATCTATATCTTGTACTCTCATATAATTGCCTATGTTCCTAATGCAGTGGTCAAAGACATTCTAACCCAAGAAGGAATTGAAGGCAAGAGGGGAAAGTGGATTGCCAATATCCTAGAATATGACATTGAGATTAAACCTACCAAACTGATAAAAGGACAAGGGCTAGCCAAACTAAAGACCGAAACCAATTTTCAAGCCCTTGACATTAATGAACTGGACGACGAACAGGAGATGGCGACTCCACAGATCAATGAAGCCTTTATGCAATCTCCATGGTATGCTGATATATGTTTTTTATTACTAAACCTGCAAGCTCCTCCAGGGTTGTCCAGAACCAAGAAAAGATTCTTGAAAATGAAAGCATCAAAGTTTTGTATTATTGACAATGTTTTATTTTGGAGAAATCATGAAGGGATCTTACTCAATTGCCTAACATTAGAAGAAACTGACAATGTCCTCAAGGAATTTCATGCAGGTGACTGTGGAGGACACTTATACTGGAAGTCCACAGCTGATAAAATCCTAAGGGCTGGATTTTATTGGCCCTCCTTGTTTGCTGATGTGAAGAAATTTGTAATGTCTTGTCACAAATGCCAAATTTTTGAGGGCAAGAGGAAGCTGCTGCCTTTACCACTCAAACCAGTTTCAACTGAGAGACCATTCCAACAATGGGGTCTAGACTTCATTGGTGAAATTCACCCTCCATCCTCTGGCCAGCATAGGTGGATTCTCACTGCCACAGACTATTTTACCAAATGGATAGAAGCAATCCCTTGTAGGCAAGCCAATGACTCCATTATCATTCAATTCCTAGAAACCAACATCTTGTCCAGGTTTGGCTGTCCAGATAAAATTATTACAGACAATGTTGTTGCTTTCAAATCCAAAAAAATGATCAACTTTTGTCACAAGTATCACATGACCCTAGGACATTCCACTGCCTACTATCCTCAAGGTAATGGCCTAGCTGAGTCTTCCAATAAAAGTCTCATCAATATGATTAAGAAAGTTTTGGAAGAAAACAAAAAGAATTGGCATAAGAAGTTGGTAAATGCATTGTGGGCAGACAAACTGACCACGAAGAGATCAATTGGCATGAGTCCCTATGAACTGGTCTATGGGCTAGAAGCAAAGTTTCCTATGTCTCTAGGAATTCCTGTGACCAAGTTGCTGCAAGAAATACAAGCTGAGCCAAATGACATTCAAAGAAGAATCAATCAGACAATTCACTTACAGCAAACGAGAGAGGAAGTCTATCAAAGAACCCAAGTTCTACAAGAAAAGCTCAAAAGAATATTTGACAAAAGAACCAAAGCTGAGGATTTATTTATAGGAAACAAAGTGTTAAGATGGGATTCCAGGAGGGAGGACAAAGGCAAACATGGTAAGTTTGATTTTTTATGGAAGGGACCTTATGTCATTATTGCTATACAAGGTAACAATACCTTTTTCATAAGGAGTCTGGATGGCTCAAACACTGAGGAAGGCCCAGTCAATGGGAGAATGCTCAAGCATTATTTTGACTCCCTTTGAACAAACACTGAACAGGCATATATTGTACATAAATATTTGTATTTTCAAGTACTTTCATTCACAGCAGATAAATAAAGCACCAAGTGGAGCATATTTTGAGAAGACCAGGATGCTGCACTATTTTCTTTTTTGGAAAAGGTTTTGATCCCAGCATTGGAAAACAAGGAAAAACACAGGGTAAATATCAAGTGATGAGGAGAAATTCTAAGAAACAGGTAAAAAACAGATCTGCAAATTCACAGCAAATCAGCTCACTGGGTACTGCCTGCAAGTATCCAAGATCCTGGTCAATAGTCTCCAACAACAGAAAAATTCAGACTGCTGCAAGAATGGAGAAATTAGGCAATCTGACCTGCTGTTCTTGGCTTTTCATCTGGAAAAGCCATCCCCAAGTGGAGCCACTGTTAGCCTCCTATACCAATAGGTTTTCATTTCTCATGATTGACAATGGAAGTGCCAAAAATGTTCACCTTCCATGCTACTAAGGTTCCATTTTTGTGAAGGCAAGCAGACAGTTAAAAAATGTAAAGAGGGTATGCCTTAAAAGAATAATCAAAAGGCAAGAAAATGAATTGGTCAAAGAAAAATAAAAGAAATGAACCCCAAATAAAGACCATGAAAGTGGCTAGTCAAAATGCCACTGCCACTTCGATGGGTGGCCCAACATCTCAAGCTGGGCCTCACCATGTTTTAAATTGCATGTTGTAGACTAGAAAGGAAGTACCTGCTCAAACAGTTTAAGCTTGACAGATGTCTAGGTGGATAGAGAAAGGAAGGAGCCCAACTGCTTAATCTGGGCCCTTGGAAGTCATAAGGGTAGACTTAGATAGGAGGGCAGCAAAAAGAAAAGAGAATTATCAGTGTTTGCAAGGCTAAGTGCACCCATCCAAAGGAAGAAAGAATGTTAGGCATATTAGGCAGGGTAGGCAGTGGAACTTTGTAGAATACAAGATCTAGGCATATGACATGAGGAAAATCACATATGATGTCACCAGCAGGAGAAAGGCAAGAGCAATGGCCTATTTGGCAAACTACTAAACCATCACTAACCTCCCTCATCCCCTTCAAAAGTTTCTTACTAATATCCCTTTGAGCACTGCAGGATCTGCCTGATCAGTCCTCCTTACATTTCTCATTTGTAAAAATTTCATGTCAGAAGTGACTTCTCTTTTTTGAAAAGAAGCCACATTTCTTGTGTAAAATCTTTCTTCATTCCCATCTGCTTCTAAAACTAAGTTTACTCATTAAACTTAGCTCTTTACCCCTCTCTCATATCCCCAATTCATATTAATTTCTAATTTTATTATATAAATCCCTAAGTGCTACCCGTCCCCCTACTATTATAGCATTATATGCAAAAAGCCCAAAAAATGTATAAATATCCCCCCTTTTTATCATTATAGCTAAATAGCACTTCTATGGGAGACATTAGTCCACCAGGGACTATAGTCAACCCTTGCTTTGGGATTACTCTAACCTCTGGTTAGATTAATAACCTACACTAAACCCTCATTTACCCTTTTTCCGAAAAAGTCCATGAAAAACCCTTTCCCCCATTCAAACCTAAGGTTAACTGTTTGATTAACCCCGACACATTAATCCATACATATTTCAAAACCCATGAAAACCCCCGTAACCAAAGTTCTAAACCCAAAAAATTTAAATGATTATTTTATTAGCTGGCGGGTCCCCACCCAAAGTTGCACGCTGGGTCGGGGCGCCCGCCAGCCCTCGATCTCCCGCTGCCCCCAATCCAACGGTGGGTGGTCATTTTCAGATTTGGACCTGCCGCGCTTTAGCGTCCGGGGAGCGGGTGGTTTTGCTCCCATACGCTGGACGCGTGGCGGCCATCGGAGGTGTTCGGAGCCCCCCTCCCCTATACCGCCTTCCTCCAATGGCGGTGCGGGGAAACCACATACCGCCCTCCCTCAACCGGCCTCCCCTGTCACGTCACCCCCGCATCATCATGACGTCACACCCTCAGCCCCCTCTACCACGCCTCGTCGCCTTCCACATCACCTCGTCGCCCCCACATCCCGCCACCGTGTCCTGCCATGCTGGCCTCTAGCTCAGCACCCACGTCACCATTCGTACCCGGGCCCGCCATGACGTCATGCTGACGTCATCGGCGGAAAGCGCCAAAAACCCATATTTTCCAAATTTGTCGTTATAAACGCGCATTCAAGCCGTTTTATGTCATTTTTATTCGAAAAGAGACAGAGCTGTTGTTTTTCGTTTGCTCCAAAAATCGCCTCTACGCTGAAAATTCAAAGCTTGGGACGCCATCATTTGCCAATTTAGCTGCATTTCTCATCCACTGTTCAACCCGGCAGCTCTCGGCGCTATTGGTCCAGGTATTTGCCGAAATTCACCTGTTTTACCCGTGTTCATGCCATTTCTCTGCAATATTGTCCACTAAATACCTGGTAAATCCTAAATTAAAGATTGTCATTTAGTTAATGCTGGACCAAAACAACCTACATTGCCCCATGCTACTAAATTCACTGTTCAGAAATCATTTGCGGCCTTAATTTACAATTTATCCTCCAAACTGCCCGGCATTGTTCCCTTTTGCCGAGTACATGCTTGAACAACTGCATTTTTACCAACTTTAGTCATGCCCTCCCTCTGCAATTCATCCTCATTATTCACAATCCTTGTGAATTTACCAGAGCAGAGCAGAGGCAAGCCTGCTTAATCTGCCTACTCCTCTTTTGAAGACTTACCTGGCATCATCTGCATTCATTCTGCCACCTGACCTTTAAGAAGCCTTACAAGCTATTGCATTCACTTTGTTACATCCAGAAACTGCATTGCAAAAATAACACTTGAGGACTATACAATGGCTGCACCAGCACCCACAGCTCTCAGTGTTGCCCCCATGAATCCACCAAACAAAGAGCTTGAGGCCCTGCCTCTTGCTGACAGAGATTATCTCATCCAAGACTTTGTGGGTGACAGGAACCATTTGCAGACCTTCCGGGAATTGAGGGATAACTATTTGAACAACAAGGACACATATGGGATATGGGAATCCAATCTGCCTTATTACTTTCTCCCATCTGTTAACATTTTTCCAGAAATTATCCGCTTATGTGCTGAGAATTATGATCCAAATCACAGAGCTGTCAAGTCTCCATCTGGGAGCATACTCTTCCACATCAATGCTGAGTCCATCAACCAGATGCTCAACTTCAAACAAACTCAGCTGCTGTATCCCTTCTACATGAACTATCTGCTGGATACAGGGGCCAAGCTTTCCACTGATGACATTCAGAAGATCACCAAGACATTTATGAGAGCTGACCGCCAGCCCACAGGGCCACCTCCCTTCTTGTATGTCCATTTTACTGATGTAGGCAAACTTCTGCTTGACATGATTTCTTATGTATTGGGCTATAAAATCAGTGAGTATGTTGATGAGACAGTGCTGGTGTTATTAGCTGCCTACAGCCCAGGCCAACCTCCTGCCTACAAGTATAACTTTGCTAAATTCATAGCCAACAAGATACATGACCAGCTTTTCAAAGTGGACAGGGAGGGCATATTCAAATATTCATCATACATCTACCATTTGTTCATCTATTATCAATCTGAGGCCTTTCAATGCCCTATCAAGAAGCTGGATTCTAGAGGAGAAAGAAGGTCTGTCATCTTCTGGACATCATTTTTTCACCAAGTCCAAGATTCACCATATTCATAATGTGAATTTATTGATCAATTTGTCTACCCAGTCTCTTGCTTATTAATGAGGTCCCCTCCTCCCAGAGTGTCATTTGAAATCCAGAAAACTCTGCAGCTGTCCAAAAATTATAAAATAGGTGATTGGTCCCTATACCAATATCATACAGTCATCATAATTTATGGCTGTGAGCTCTATCCATACAGGCTCCCAAAATATGTACCAATGAGATTGTTTGCATTGGAGTACTATAGGAAGCTTATTCACTCTGACCTCACCCACTTTCATAGTGCTAAGAAGAAAGCCCACCTCAAGTTTAAACACCACCTGGGCCCCTTTATCATGAACAAAAAAGAGGGATGGCAAGAGGCTGAGCAAATCCTCAAAGACAAATATAAGCTATCAAAAAGCTTCCGGTGGGTCCCTTATGACCCTGAAGGCTTCATCTGTGCTAGAAGGGTCAAATACAGGCTGCTAGGCTATGAGCACTGTAAATTTCCACATATTTAGCAGTATTCCAATCAGCAAGAATGGTTGCAAGATACTTTAATTGAGAAACTAACTGAAGAAGAAATAATGCAAAAAAATGTCAAGGATTTGGAAAAAACTCTTGACTTGGATTCTGTGCAGCAGGTAGTCTTCAGGCAACCGCATCCCGTGGGAGAAGGAACTTCAACTACAACAACTGCACCAGCCACCCAGGCGCCATCTACAGTGGCATCAGGCACAGATAAGGGTAAAGGAATAATGGGTGTTGAAGAAGAGATAGTAAAAGAAAAGCCTGCCTCCTCAATTGGGCAACAACAAGAGCAAACACCTCCACCACAAACAGAACCACCAACAGCACCTATATTGCAGACCCCTCCACATGAGGAGAGGGGCAAGAAGAGGGACACAGAAGAGTCCACTCCTGCTAGTGGATCCTCCCAGCAACCTGAGGCCAAGAGGCAAAAGGTTGACTCCCCGGTCATAGAAGAAATAAGTGAAGAAGTCCTTGATAGCCCAAGGAAAGAAGGGGAAGACAGTCAGCAAACGGCCACAAGCTCTTTTCAGCAAGAGCAAGGATTACAGCTTGGCATGGAGGTGTCCTCCTCGACTCAATACAGCAAGAAGCCTTCAAGCACCAAGGCTTCCTTCAAAGAAATAAAAGCACAAAATGAGTTGTTGAGAATAGAAGTATACAAACAATTCCTCAAAGCAACACCAGCTAAGCAAGAGAGGTTGATGTCAGTGTTTGACATACAAGAGGAGAAGATGATCCTCAGTCACTTCAAACCCAAGGTGCCGCAGCCTAAATCAGCTGCAGATTTTGTAAGAGCAAGGGTGGAAGTCATGGCAAAGGACATTCACCCCATGGACCAGATAGAGCTGCACAAACAAACGGGGGAAATTGTCTATGCCACCTTGGTAGACAGGGCCACAATGGCCCATGAATTGAAAGAATCACTGAAGAATACCAACATTAAGTTGGATTTCGAGAGAATGTCCTCCATGGCCAAGGACAACAGGATTAAATCACTAGAGGACATCATCATAGACCTAGGACATGATCCTAAGGACCCAAAGGGCGTGAGGGCCCTCATGAAGAAGAAGGAAGATGATCTTACTGCATTAAAGAAAAGGCTGAAACTGCTTCCCACTGAGCACCCCCAAACAGCAGAGTTGCAGAAGGAAAAGGAAGTTGATGAGCAACTTGATCTAATAATGCAGCTCAATCAAAAGGTTATTGATCTGGAGAAGGAGCTAGAAGGGGCACTGCAGGACAAACAGGGAGAATCCACATCCCAACCTCCTCCAACTACCTCAACCACTGCCACCACTACAGAGGCAGCAGTAGCCCCTGCAACTACTACAGCAACAACAGAAGCAGCAACAACAACAACAGCTCCTGAGTCCAGCTTGAACATGGATGATTTGACAAAGGCTATCAAAGAGCTGGAACTTCAGGCAACTGAGATCAAGGAGGCCAAGGAAAAATTAGCAGAACTAGAGGCCAAATATGACAAGTCAAAGATGACTGTAGTAGAGCAGTCTAGAGAAATTAAGGCCCTCAAAGACAAAATAAAGGCCTTAGAAAAGGAGCTCAAACTTGAAAATGCTCTGGCAGAAATAAAGAGGATTTTGTGGGACCGGATTGACCAATCCCTTACTAGACAATGGAAGTCAATCAAGACTATACATGAACAAATGGAATTGATTGTCCAAGCACAAATTGAGATCCAAAAGGCCAGGACAGTACTAGGGAACAGGCCTGAGCAGGCCAACAGAATGATAAATTTTCTTAATAATCAAACTAAGGAGGAGCTATCAGCCCTCAACATTGTTAACAGAACTGATGTTGTCCTTACAACTAAAAAGGTGCTGACTCGTAGGAATTTTGTACAAACTGTAGAGAGGAAATGCCATGAAATACAGGCTGAGGTGGATGAATACAAGCTCAAAATGGGAGCACTGCAAGGAAAGAGATTGCCCAGCCTACTAACTAGCACAGGAAGACTGCTCCCTCGTGAGCAATATGCTACCAGGTTGACAAATTTTGTTGAAAATCAAATTACTGCATCTGCCAGCGCTTCTGAGGAAACAGGGCCTCCAACAGGGCAGGGCCTATATGACAAGCTTGAAAATCTATTTTTTATTGAACATGAAATCAATCACTTATTTGAAGTTCCTCCAAATTTTTATAGATATACAGAGGCAGATGAAACCTTGGTGAAAATTCGAAGACACCAGCTGCCCAAAGAGGATTGGTGGCAGGGAATGCTGCAAATTTTACCTCAGTGATCTCAGTTGATCAAACCTAGTCAGCTTCCACTCAGCCAAAAGCAGAAAGCAAAATCTGGACAGCATACAAGGGAGCCGAAAAGGTGACTCAGCATAAAGACAGCGGCAGCAAGCCAAATATAGGAAAATGCGCAAATTTTGGGCAGCACATCTTCAGCCGACTCCAACGGTCACAAAGTCAACATTCTCTGACCATTTTGGACATCTAATACACTTAGAAGTTACTACGCCATTTATTTTCTCAGCTACAACTCTCCAGGAGTTGGCACAATATTAATGAGCCATTAACTCACTAGCTAGATTTTTATGATGTAAATTTTGTATATATACCTCCCCTAGCAACGTATTAGGGGTTGGTGATTTTCACTCTAAGGAAAATGTATTGTATACTTTCAGATAATCTAATGCAAGAGGCTGGAAAAGCTCAGTATTAATTGGATGTTTGATGTCTCGATGATGCTCTACGTGCTGTTGCAAAATTCCTGTGTTGTCTAATGGAACAACAAGTTTTTTCAATCTATGCTTTATCTTCTTATGTTTGTTTGAATCATACACATGCTTCACCAATCTAACAATAGACAAAAATAATAGGACAGGAAATGTTTGATTACACCTTGTGCTCAATCTCTGTTGCTGAAAATGTTTTCTTCAGAATTAATCATGAACATGAATTCTTAATTGCTCATGTTTACATTAATTCTATAAATATGAATATTATATAGGAATTCTTCAGTGCTCCTAAATAATATTCCCATTGTTCTCCATATCAGCTTACTGAAAGATCCTTCATTGCCTTTCATACCCTGATTACATCACACCCAATCACAGATTTCAAAAATTGTTCCTTAGACACTTATCTGGCTCTGTAGCACCACTGTTGTATCAACACAGACATATCAAGCAATTAAACATCACTGACTCCATGCCCAATGGCCTAGAACACCCTGATAAACATATATCTATCTTGAATGAAATCATCATCCAAAAAATTTCAAAACAAAGCCATGAGCATCATAACTAGCCTAAAATATTATACAAACAGAGTTAAATCATAAAGAGAGAGCCCTCTCTGGTCATAGGTAGGCTAGAACCTGTGACCCAAAGATTGGTTAGTGGTTACCTCGGCCGTATTCCCTTGGGAGTCAAAGAGAACAACCTGAGTGTTAACAGGTGGAGTACATTTGATTTGAATGTCTTGCAATGTTTGCATCATCCAAAGAAGTTGTGTGCAACAAGATGCAGCAGCGACCTATTCTGCTTCAGTTGTAGATAATGAAATTGAACTTTGTTTCTCGCTGAACCAAGACACTAATCTGGAACCCATGAAGAATGCACCACCACTAGTGCTTTTATATCATCCATGCTTCTTGCCCAATTTGCATCTGTATATGCATGAAGTGTAAGATCTGTATTTCTGGGATACCATAAACCAAAGTTTTGTGTCCCTTGAAGATATTTAAAAATCCTTTTGACTGCTTCCAGGTGTGCTTCCTTTGGATTTGCTTGGAATCTTCCAACTATTCCCACTACGTGCATGATGTCTGGTCGGGTACCTATTAGATAGAGAAAACTACCAATCATGGATCTGTAGGTTGGTTCATGTACTGTTGCTGATTCATCATTTGCGCTGAAGTTGCATCCTGTTACCATAGGAATACATAATGGTTTAGAATATTCCATTCCATATTTCTTCAAGATCTGCTTGAGGTACTTGGTTTGTGATAGAAAAATAACATCTTTATTTTGTTGAACTTGTAAACCAAGAAAATATGTGAGCTCACCAAGAAGGGACATTTCAAATTCTTTTTGCATTACCAAAGCAAATTTTTGGCTCATGGCTTCTTCATTACTCCCAAAAATGATATCATCAACATACACAACAAGTATTATCAATTTATCATTGTAAATTTTTCTATATAGATTGTTATCAACTGATCCTTTTGAAAAACTTTGTTGATGAAGGTATTTTTCAAGACGATAATACCATGCCCTTGGAGCTTGTTTTAGACCATACAGCACCTTTCTGAGTCTACATACAAGCTTTGGATCATTTCCAAGGATGAATCCGTCTGATTGCTCAATATATACCTCCTCTTCTAGATCTCCATTAAGAAAGGCATATTTCATATCCATTTTATATACTTTGAACTTCTGAAAGCTAGAAAGAGCAAGGAACATTCTTATGGCTTCAATTCTAGCAACAGGTGCAAAATTTTCTTCAAAGTCTATACCTTCTTGTTGAGCATATCCTTTACAAACAAGTCTAGCCTTGTTTCTAACAACTTCCCCATTTTCATTCAACTTGTTTTTGAATACCCATTTGGTTCCAATGATATTCTTGTCATGAGGTCTAGGAACTAATTCCCAAGTATTATTCTTTTCAATTTGCTCAAGCTCTTCATTCATGGCCTTGACCCAGCGTTCATATTTGCATGCTTCATGTACATTTTGCGGTTCGATGGAGGGAAGCAATGCTAGATAGCTTGAGGCTTCTATAATAATTTCTCTTGTCTGTACACTTGACCCTTTTTGTCCCAAAATTTGAGTCTCTGGATGATTTTTCTAAACATATCTTGATGGAGTCTTTTCTTCTACTGTTATCTACTCTTCTAGTGCTTCATTGGTTTCTTCTTCTTCAGCATTAGTCTGATTTGATGTGTAAGGATAATCCTCATCTTCTTCCCACTCTTCAGTTTTTACCTACTTTTAATTTTTGCCTGCTTCATCAACCACAACATCAATACTTTCATCAATTTTCCCTAGTCTTTTATTATAACACTTGTATCCTTTACTTCGGGAAGAGTAACCAAGGAGAATGCCTTCATCTGATCTAGGTTCAAACTTGCCAAGTTTTTCATCAGTCCTTTTCATATAACATTTACTTTCAAAAACTTTGAAGTATTTTAAAGTAGGAGTCTTACCATACCAAAGTTCATGAGGATTTTGAGTGTTGTTTACCCGAACATTTGTTTTGTTGAGAATAATGACGGCAGCAAATGCAGCTTCACCCCAGAAGGTTGCAGGAGTTCCAGACTCATCTATCATAGCATGAGCCATTTTTTGAACAGTTATGTTCATCCTTTCTACCACTCCATTTTGCTGAGGAGTCCTTCGGTAGAGAATTCTCTTCTCATTCCATGTTCTTCATAGAGGTCGAAGAATTCATCCAAGGTAAATTCCCCTCCTCGATCAGATTTGAGGCATTTGAAATTACGATCTAATTCATTTTCAACCAAAGATTTGAAGGCTTTGAACTTTTCAAATGCTTCGTATTTATTCTTTAGAAGTCTTATCCAACACATTCTGGAAAAGTCGTCAATGAACAATATAAAGTATTCTTCTCCACGAGGTGACTTTTTCCTTGATGGACCACATAAATCAATATGGACAAGTTTAAGCGGCTTACTAGCTGATCCTTCTTTCTCAGGGAAATGTGTTCTAGTTTGCTTACCAAATTGACATGATTTGCATATTGTATTTTCTGGAATTCTGATGTCAGGAAGATCGCGAACAACCTGGAATTTGCATGCTTTCCTTATCTGAGGGAAGCTTAGATGCGCCAATCTTCTATGCCATAGCTAGTGTTCATTATTTTTGCTTAGATATCATTGTTGTTGTCCTCCCTTGAGCATGTATAAATTATTTGGAGTTCTTATAACTTTGATAATTGTTTCTCCTATATCAAGCTCACGAACAACATCCATTTGATCGAAATACTACCTCATTTCTTTGATCACACATTTGACTAACACTCAATAGATTATGCTTTAAACCAGCAACATACATAACATTCACAGCTTTGACCTTTTCTTTTAAGAGAACAGAGCCTTTACCTTTTATGACTGCAGGGGTGTCATTTCCAAATGAGACCTTCCTTTCCTTTTCTAAGGCACTATATGACTGAAGTTTTTCTTTATCACATGTCATGTGCTTCGAGCATCCACTGTCGATGTAACATTGATTTTCTTGTCCTTCTGCATATAAGTCTATACCACATATTTCGGTTTGCGGTTCTTTCTTTTTCCATGTTTTGGGAACTAATGAGGCTTCCTCCTTTTGAGGTTTTTTCTGAAATTTACACCTGCATTCAGAGTCTTCATGACCAAAGTTGTTAAAGATAGAGCATTCTATTTCATTTTCAAGAGCAGAAAAGTTATTGTAGGTCCTTTTCATGATCCCAGTCACATTTCTTTGAGTTCGTGCTTCTCTAGTCATGATGGTCTTGTAAGCAACACATTGAGAAACTTTTTTTCCAAAGTTATGATGAAAAACATTAGCCAATAAAGAAATTCTTGCGGTTATTGAATCTACTGACCTAATGATTGTAGTTTCCATTGACATTCATTCTTGAAGAAAATTGAGAATGATTTACCTGAGGTTGGTTATAGCTTCTATTCATCCTTGAAGTAGATTGAACTCAATTTACCTGGTGATCTTATTTAAGCCTCTACTGACGATTGTCAACCTGTTCACTTCTCCTTGTTGCATCAAGATAGCTTTTGGAGGTTGATGGCTTCTATGCTTGGGATGGTTCTTCAGTATATCCAAGACCTGTCTTTATCAGAGGATAACGCTGCACTTTGATAATTTCATCTAAATTTTCTGATCATTTAGCAAACTTAAGATTGAAAGCTTTTGTTTTCTCAATTTCTTTTCTTAGACCCACAATTTCACATTATAACTTTTCGCTGTGTTTTTCCCTTTCAGCAAGTTGGAATGTCAGAGTATCTATAATCATACTCTTTTCTTCTAGACAAATTTTAAGTTTAGAAATTTCTTCATAGAGACAATATTTATCTAAAGCATCCAAGAAATCATCATCTTCAAAAGCCATCAAAAGTCTGTAATCATTATTATTTTCATTGTCATCAATATTTGATAAATCGTCACTATCTTCATGCGTATAGTAGCTCTTCTTATTTATACTTTGCTTTCTATTCCATTTTGTTGATTCCTTACCTTTATCAAGCTTATCTTTGTGAGTACATTTGGCAGCATAATGACCTACTCTTCCACAAGAAAAACATTTGAAAGGTAGTTTACCTCTGAATCTTCCAGAGTCTCGTTGAAGGTTCTTGACAAAGTTTGATTCTTCCTCTCCTTCAAACATATGTCCTGACTCATTGAGTTCTCCTTTTCTTGAAGCTTTGAATGCAGCTTCTCTCATATCTGATGGACCCCCTTTTCTCATTTCAAAAGCAGTTAGGATTCTGTGCAGTTGTGACATAGTAATACTATGAAGATCCTGCTTTTCTTCTATGGCAGAAACTTTTGATTCAAACTTAGAAGACAAGGATCTTATAACCTTTTCAACTAAAGTAACTTCTTTTATCTCTTCACCCAATTTTTTCATGCGATTAACAATCTCATATATACGTAAGAAATAATTAGCTACACTTTCATCATTGTGCATTTTGAGAGTTTCATATTGAATTCTGAGAGATTGTAGTTTTGCACGTTTTACCTGATCGTCTCCTTCATAGCTTAGAATGATCTTATCCCATATTTCTTTGGCGGTTTTGAGCTACATAACCTTGACGAATTCTGATTGTGACAGACTCCCCAATAGAGTCTTGACAGCCTTTGCATTTGTTTCACACTGCTTTTTACATGTCGTATCTGTAGGAGTTGCTGATGGAAATGTGTATCCTCCTTCCACAACATCCCAAACTTCTATTCCAAGAGATTGGAAATAGGTTGTGGTTCTTACCTTCCAATAGACGAAGTTTCTCTCATCAAATATTGGTGGCCTGATGGATGCCTCTCTTTCATAGTTGTTCATGATGATAGATCTTCCTTCAAGCGATCAAGCTTCTTCTAAAGGACCTGCTCCGATACCAATTATTGGAAATAATACTGAGAGGGAAGGGGGGGGGGGGTGAATCAATATTAGTAACTTAACAATATTTCATTTCCATAAATAGATTTATATACGCTACTTCTGTTAATGCAACTTGCGTATATACGCAACTGTGTTTTGAGCAACTAGCGTATACCTTGTAAACTTATTATTTAGTCAGTTGATCTGTAATCTATGAATCAGAACCATATAAGCAGTAACATGTACAGTAAAACAGAGCAGACAATCACATACAAGAACACAAGATATAAGGTGGAAACCCAATATGGGTGAAAACCACCTGCTACAATTCGTCTCTATCTTCTTTTAATAAGAAACTCTTTTTTACAATATTTTTGTACTAGTGCAGTCTTATACTAGTACACAGGATTCTACCTGTAGACAGCTACAACTTTCTCTCGTTCTCCAGCTTCTCTTGGAAGGGAGCTACAACCCCCTTTGCTCTTGTACTAGCTAATGTACTAGTATGTAGGTGTTGACCTACAAAAGGCTACAACCTTCTCTTTTCTTCCAAGGATCACGTTTCATAAATTTCATACTGGATCCATTAATAGCATTAATCAAACATCAAAATATATTTGCATCAATCAATCTCCCTTGTACTAACCAAAACTGAATCAAACAATAACTTCTCTGAATGATGTAACCAGAATACAGTAACAGTACCAGAACCCAACTAGAACCTAGAACACTGCAACAGTAAACAGAAATAGCTAAAACATATTTTATGAGACGTATGCATCTTAAATGTGTCGAAACTGTGTGCATATGTTGTTATATGAAGGTAAACCTACATATACGGTGTTTTGAATTTTCGAACCTGCGTGCATACGCGCCTTTGCTATATTGAACCTGTGTATAGATCTGTAAAAGATGATTTACCCTTTTCAACTATTCAGAAAACAGTTTATACCCAAATCATCATATTTACAGATCAATACATACACCAATTATAAAAGATCAAAAACCACACAAATATACTTCTCTTCAAGCCTTAAGATCTTGACCCTTCAATAGATCTTATCCTTCTTCAAGCACTCAAGTTCCTCCTTGATTCAGATCCAGCTATGTACCATAACCCAATCACCAGTATTCTATATCTTGCTCTTCATTATATATTCAATACTTCAGTGCCTTTGCCTAATAATCTCCTCCTCCTTTTATAGTCTTACGCCTTATTCAATACCATGGTCCAAAACCACTTAGAAGCAATACCTTGGACCAAATACCTGGGATCAATACTTCGGTCAAGATACCTTGGATCAATACCATGGGTCAAAATACCATGGACCAAATACCACATACCAAAACCAGGTTTTCAACATGTACGCGCCTTTCCTTTAATGAAAGTGTGTTATACGCATACGCGCCTTTTGGTTGGCAAACCAGCGTGTATAGGCGGCTTGGTCAAGGGGAACCTACGAATATCTCTTTTTCCTTCATTCTGAGAGCCTGAACTGTGATCTGTCATCTGAGTGAGTTGCCATCAAGAACAACACCTGTGTCATAGCACCAAACCTATGTCATAATGCCAACAATCATATCCTATATTAACCACCAAGTCTTCCAAAGACTTGATCATGTTATCTTTAGCTAAGGAGTACACTTTCTCCATCTTCAACCGTGATTGAACATTGAAAAATGAAACCTACAAGTTAGATAGTGACATAGTAGCGTTAGTCAAAGTGGAGGATATCATTACACCAGTTTTCTTGTGCATCTCCATTTGATCAATGGGATGTATGTCTTTAGTGTTGAATTCAAAAGTAGTTCTCGTGTAGTCTGTTGTTGATTTTGGTTGTGGAATTTGGGCCTCAAGAAAGGCCATCTGCATTTTTCCACGCTTTGTGTCAAAGACTGACAACATCCGACTATGTGAGTTGGAGCTCTTCTTCCAGAATTGGTTATAGTTACTCTTTTTTAAATCTCATTTCTGTACCTATCAAAAATTGTCTTCTCCTTTTCTGTTTGGACATTCTGTGATTCTAGACCAGTTTCCTTGTGACCCTGTGAAGATGAAGGTCCAGCAGGAGATGTTGTGAATTTCTTGGTTGCAGGTGGTGAGTCTGTTATTATGATGGCAGCCTGCTCCTCAGTCTCTTTGTCCAACTCTACTCTAGGATTTAACTTTGTCCTCTTCCTGCTATTGATCTTGAACTCTTTAGCTGCACTCCCAATTGTTGATGAAGATCCTTCTTCCCTTTGTATTTTGTTTTATTTTTCCTAAGGAGTGGGTGTCTACAAAATCAAAGTAGAAAATAGTTGTTCTTCAGCTTCGTGCAAAGTGTTTTCTGTCCATTCTATTTGATTGGCATACTCCTCTATTTCTGACCTTGAAGTATGAATGTGAGTGATTTTGTTCTCTACTCTGAGCTTTGAAATGATGCCACAAGGGTCATAAGACCATGTAAAGCTCAGACTGAACTTCATTTCTTTAAGTATCATGTCTGCTTCTTCACCTGCTATTCTTGTGTTACACACAAACGGGCCCACCTGTGTCTTTATTCTGAATTGTGACTTCTTCTTGGCCACTACAAAGTGGATGTCATCCGAATTCAGCATATGTCTAATATACTCAAGGGAAAAAATCCTCATTGGGAGGTATTTGGGGAGTTTATAGGGTGCCAATTCACAACCATACACCCTGATTTCTATATAATTTTGGTATAAATACCAATTCCTAGTCTTTGCCTAATCTGTCAAGTGCAGAATTCTCTTATTTCCTCACTGATCCTCGGTTGTACTTCACTGTTCATAATGTTCATGGATGGATGAACAAAATCCTCAATGAACTACTTATAAGTGAACTCGTTTTGTTCTCTCATGACCAATGAGGTCCAAAATATCATTAGCTACTGATTTCCTACATCATCAAGCTTCTGCAGTGCAAAACTAAATTTAGTTGACTAATAGTAAAGGAACATGTAAATCAAAATGGAGGTGTAATTAAACACATTCTGTAGGAAACTTTATAAATTGTTCATGAATACTATCAGCCAAGAATTGACTGAAATTGAACACCAAGGAGGGCTTGCTGTCTGTGGAAAATATGGAGAGGAATCCTAAAATGGGCTCATCTACCCACTGATCAGAGAAATAGCCTAAAATGTAAGAAATCATGGATATAATTTGCTTGCCTGATCAGGAAAGATGGAGGAAGGATATGGAGGATTCATTTTAGAAAATTAGGAATTCTCAAGCAATAAAATCTCAAAGATTCTGGCTTTGGTGGCGAAATCCAACTTCTGGTAAGGAGTATTATTTTCCACAGTGGAAGCCAACATCATTTGGTCAATGGATTGGGCAATAATTGTGAAGAGAATATCAGTTTTAGGGGCAATGATAGCTCTTTGAGAAGGTACATAGCATGCTTAACACCTTCTGGTAAACTTTGGGGCTCGGAATTTCAAGGGGAAAATATAATGGAGGAGGTTAGACTCCCAGAGGAAAATTTCATTAGTCTTGACTGCATGTTTGTCCTCTAACCAGAAATATAATTCCAAAAAGTCATAGTCACATTGGGCTTCATTAATCTTGTAACCCCTATTAGCTAAAAGTATATAATATAAATCTACATAAGGGGGAATCAAAGGATTAACTGGCTTATCTTGAGTCTTAGTGTTTGGAGGCATAATTGTAAGAATCTGAAAAAAGAGGAATTTACATAAGCGTTTACCAAGAAAAGTATTCGAGTAACAAACTATTAGGTAAAATAAACAGGGGACTGTTAGGTTTCTATCGTGGTATAGTCACGAAATAGCTCTAAGAGTGATCGTTGTGGAAAACTGTGAATAGCAAAAGACAAGTAGAAAAAATAAAGAGAGTCATAGGATGAGCAGTAAAGAAATGAGAGTGACAGGTTCAAAAGGTTTTAAACGTTGCAACGAATCGTTCTGTTGGAAATGGCGCAGGACTGTTAGGCCTAAATGGTTACTCGGGAATTACCAAATTAATACAAAACAGTCATTTTCCAGGAAAGCATTTAATTGCCTTAACAATTATGTGACGTGGCAAGAGGAGAATGGCAGAGGAATCATGGAGTGGCACAGTAGAGCGGGCAAGAGAAAATTTGTTTTCGGAGGGGGTATCTAGCGGTTTATGGTTTTGCTGGGGGGGGTGTGAAATCGTGAGAGGGCGACACATAGGGGATGGGGCCCAGCGGGAGAAACAACTTTTCGGGCACCCCGCCCATAAAGGTAGGATGGATAGGGGGGGCCGAAGGCAAATGAGGGTCGTGGATGAGAAGCGAGAGTTGATCCCAAGGCTACTGACTGCAGTGTACTTTAACCAAATACGACAAAGCAAATTTGTCTTCATTCACTTTTATAATTTACCTCCGAACTTAGGATAAGCGGAAGTATAAAACATATGAGACTTTATTCCCCATTGCGCACATATTTTCCCTTTAGCCTATGATCAAAATTTTGGATAAAAATGATATAGGCAAATTTTTACAAATCATCTTATCTACCTACCATTAGCTAAACTATCATTTTTTATTTTTCAATAGGGTGCACTTAAACTAGAAAACCCACTTTATTTTCTTTTATACAAAATGAAAAACTATCTACCCTATCCCTTATTTCTCCTATTGATTCAGATTAAATAGTTGAATCAATGTCATTTTCTACCTAACTATTGATTTACCTAGATTAAATTGTTTGGCAAATGTTTATTCTCTAACCTAATTTATAGAATTGAAATGAGTTTAATCATGATTACACTGTATGATTAAACTAAACACTAGTGATTGTGGCATTTTGAACAAACTGCACACAACTTTTATTTTTCAGTAATAAAGCAAAACTATCTATGAGTAGTGGCATTTAGACTTGCAACATTTTCAATATTATTCCTTTTTTTTCTTTTTTCTTTTTCTTTTTTTTCTTGTGGTGGTGTTCTATCTTTTCTTCTTTTCGATATTCTTGTTTTTTCTCTTTGTTTCTCTTATTTATACCCTCTTTTCCTTTTTTATTCTATTTTTTCTTTTATTTGGAAATCATTGGCAGATTGACAAATATTTACAAAATAAGATTCCTGAGATATAATACTCAATTACCTTGAGATCCTATAAATTATAGGACCCTAACAGTGCTAACAATTGGTCTAAGAGGAATGTCTTTTTTATGATTTTTTTGTTATTTATAGATCCATGGAGTTTGGGGGTTATGCATAAGAATATTTTTTTAATATAAAGATCTATAGAAGAGGATTTTATAACTTTGGTGACAAGATTGGTTATGGTATTAATTGGTGTTTTATCAAGAGGCTTGTAGGAGGAATAAGAAAGAAGATCAAGAATTTTAGATTCACAATTAAAGGTATTCATAATAATAATGGTGCTACTTTTATCAACTTTTAATATGACGATATCAGGGTTCTCATTGAGGCAACAAATGGACTTGAATTCTTCTTTGGTTAGGTTTTGTTTAGGGGATTTGAAACAACAAAAAATCCTTCCACACTCTTGTTGAATTTCTTCAACATCGTGAATGGGAAGATTTTACATTACGGATTCAATAGAAAACTAATATCTTCAAAAGGGATACGATGAGGAGCAATGGAAAAGTTAAATCCTTTTTCATGCAAATGGAGGGTGAAAGGGTCAAGATTAATCACTGTAGAATGATTGTTAATGGAAGTTGGAAAGGAGGATTTAGGGATTAAAGAAGATTGTTGTTAAAGTTAGTGTCATGGAAATCAAGTGGGGGGAGGGGTTTGAGGGGTGAATGCTAAAGGAAATATCATGGGAGGCTAGAGGAGAGTTGGCACGATTGACATCAGTATTAGCAATAATGTGGGCATGTTATTGTTGGGAAATAGTGAATACTTATCATAACCAAAAGTATTAAAAGAAGATTTAAAATTAGGAATAGAAGAAGCATTAATGAGAGGCCAAACAAGATTATTAAAAAAATAGAAATAGGAGAAGCATTAGGAACAGTCACAAAATTACTAAAATGAGCTAATTTTGAATTTATGATGGAAATATTAAGGTTTCTAAGGACAATGCCTTCGTGAGGGACTTTTGGAAACTCTTGCATACTTTGCACTACAGTGCTGCTAGCTTCATTTTGTTCTCTTGTAGCCATTTTTGGCATAACTCTTGACTTATGATCATGTTTTCATAATGAGAAGCAGTCCGATTTTATACCAACTCTGAGTTTTCTATAGGAGCCATAGCTCTCGGGGTTGGGCCCAACCTGAGAGCCTAGGGCCTCCTTCTTTGTACTGTTACCTTTTCTTTATGCATCGTGATTTTCCTTGTATGCATTTGAAACGTGTTTCTATTAAGCAGATTTAGTTGTGTTGGTTAAATAGCTCACTGGTTACAAATAGAATTGCTTTAGATGTTTAGAATGGATTGGTAAGATAATAACAGTTAAATCTCCAAGAAAAGGGTCGACAACACTCTCAGTTTCACCTCATCCTTATTGGATCAGGGGCTGGAATTACAGAAACAGTGTTGCCCCAACAAAAACACTAGTTTTCTTGACCATGCAATCCTTGGTGTAATGTTTCCATTTGTAGAAGTTATTTATGCATTCAGACCTCTGAAATGTTTCGTTGCTTAAGTGATGTACATGGTTCTCTTTATAAATAAAGCTGTTGTTCATTTGTTTCATTGACAGATAGAGTAGATTAGCTAAGATTTCGATTGTGTGCAGGACTTTGTTGATTCGGTTAAGTGTACACCGTGCAGGGCATCTCCACCACTCTCTCATCTGCCTAAGCTTCGTCCAGGCTAGTTGCTCCATCTACTAGTTAGGTGCCTCGTCTCACAACTGTTTTTTTGCCCACGTAACCGTACCTTCTTTCTCCTCCATTGTCTTAGCCTTCTTTAGCCAAGTCAGCAACGGCGCCAAAAAGATGGTGGGCTCCAGCGTTGTAGCAATAATGTTGCAACTCCTGGAACTCCCTTATTTAATTTTATCAACCTGGTAGTTCGTAAAAAACTTGGAAGCAACGGTGATGTATGCACAAGTACTAGCTCTTGCCGCAGCTGTCACTTGGTCAGTTGGCACAAGTCCGCTAGGAGCTTAAGCCAACTTCTATGAGCTCTTAGAAGAATCTTTTTAACTAATGAATGAAAGCTAACTCAAAGGGGCTAATTTACTTGCAAAAAGAAACTGGAAAGCGGAAAGGAAATGCAAACCCTAGCAAACCCTAATTTTACCAGCTAGCCCTACTGATGCGAAAAAGAGGATGCAAGCTACTGAAAGAGATTCCATTGACTTCTAGGAAGGTAAAATGCATGTGTCTAAGTTATCACTATCTAAAGAAAACATCTTTTTGTATTTTTGAATAAGTTATTAGAATTATCATGCATGTGCTTTTAACTATTTGTGACTGTGCAGAGATGGATTGGCGAGAGGAAATGCTTGGAAGAGGTCGGAAAGGTTCAGAGAGGGCCTAAGGGGTCCCTAACACCCTTCCAGAGAGTTTCACATAGTTTGGTTATCAAGAAACCTCATTTGTGAGCTTCTAAAGGAAGTCTGCAGGGGTTCTACAGGATGTTTCAGGAATTTCTACAGGATGTTTCAGGAATTTCTACAAGATGTTCAGAAATTTCTACAGGATGTTTAAAAATTGGATTTTGGAGGATGGTTGAGTGAGGGAAGATGCATGAATGGATATGGAGGTAGGATAGGGATCTGAAGTGGCCCAGGGACTGGTGGATGGAGTGGTGAGAAGGTGTAGATAGCTAAGTTGGCTCAAAGAAGGCTAAAACAATGATGTACAAAAACTAGGGTTATGTGACCAAATGTGGCAAACGTGAGGTAAGGATTCTAAGTAGAGGGTGGAGTGGATGGTGTTGATGGAGAATAAGCAGATGAAGGAGTGGTACAGGCTCTGCAAGTCATTTTTCCAATCTGAACCAACAAAGACTTGTAGATTTAAAGACCTAGTTACATTGACCTAATTTGCTAGCTGTCAGTAAAGAGAATGAACAGAAGTGTGACCTGCAATGAAACCATCTATTTTAACTCATGCAACTAAGCAAACGAAAGTCTGAACTTGTAACCAACTTCTACACATGAAGATCAAACACTAGTGATTGCATGGCAAAGCAAAATCAGTGTTTTTGTGGGCAGCAAAGTCATCCTAGTCACAGCTCTTGATCCCACTGAGGGAGAGGTGAAACCACAGATGTTTGTTGGCCCTTTTCTTGAAGCTTTTTCTATTAGAAACCGATCAACTAAATCTGAGCATGTCAAGTTATTTTACTCATCAAAAACAACCTAAATAACAAAACAAGATTTAAATCTAAATAGCAGATTTTATTCTAAGAATGCAGCAAAGCCACATGAAAGTAAACAAAGGAGGTACTAGGAACTTGAGATGGGCCCAAACCCAAGAGCTACAGCCTCCTAAGAGAGATTTAGAGCTGGTGCAAAGCTGGATTCATCTTTATTGATTAAAAGAAATGTTACATTCCAAAAACTGTCCACAAGGAGAACTTGAAAATGTGTTGAAAGCAAAGCTAATCTACTGCCTAAAAATCGAACTACAAAATGAATACAAAATTACTATAAAGTGACTAACTACTGGCTAACCAAAATCAGGCCCTAAGCCTTCTTATTTATACAAATTGAGGACACCAACAATCCTCCTAAAATTTAGGGACTCGGCTGCCCAAAAATTGTAGTTAACAATAGTCCTACTTGACTTGCTTAGCTGCCCTTGTGCTAATTGATTTGGTGGCCCTTGAACTCCGAGCTGATGGTGGATAATTTGAGGTAAGGGCCTATAAATGAAGGAGACACCTTCCTACAAATCCTCTCCCTTGTTCTCCCACGAATTTGGCTGCCAAGTGCTCATTAAAACCTTCAATTTTATCTCCAAATTGACCAAAAAGGCTACACAAAGCACACATTAGACTTGTTGGCATAATTCTATCCTCATAATTTGGCCCTTCCAAATGTAACCTCATGGGATACCAACACCATGGTGGGAGATATGCAGCTGATGGCACTAACCTCATGGTTAAACCACGAAGAAAAGAGAGTGGCAGAGGTCAAAGATGTCATGAACCGAGAGTTACATGAACCACTTCTGATTAGAGCAGATCCAGGGGACCCCACCGCATTGATATCAGCCCACCAGCACCTAGCAACCAACTCTCAGGCTTTATTAAAATACATGTATCGGCATGCTCAGGCTATAGCACACTTCGAGGATATGGAGCGATTATTAGGGAACAATTGTGTTCATGCTTGCACCCGTAGGTGGAACACATTGTCCCACAGCCTCAAAATCAGGGAATATCACACTCCAACTAGAATGATATTTGGCTAACCAAAATGAGGCCCTAAGCCTTCTTATTTATACAAATTGAGGACCCCAACAATCCTCCTAAACTTTAGGGGCTCGGCTGCCTAAAACTTGTAGTTAACATCAGTCCTACTTGACTTGCTAGCCTTTTGTATTTGGCGCCGTTGCCGGGGAAGCGTCAGACTATTAGTGATTGTTTCTTTTCTTCTATTTTTCTACTCTCGCCTTCTGCTAAATAGTTTATTTCATTTCCATTCTGCAATTTCATTTCGGCAAAAGTAGAGTAGATATTTCCTGCTTTCATAGATTAGCATTTCAATTCCGCAATTTCAATTCTACGTAGATTAGCAATTCGATTCCGCAATTTCAATTTTGCAAGCGTAGATTAGCATTTCAATTCTGCAAACGTAGACTAGCATTTCATTCCTGCAATTTCATTTGAGCAAAATAGATTAGTCCTTTCCTGCTTTCATTTCAGTTCCGTATTTCCATTTCAGCAAGATGGTTAGTTGCAGTTCAATCTATTTTCGTTTTGCAGGTACCAGAAGAAAAAAACAAAAGAAATCAAAAGTCTTTCCATTTCATGCCTTGTAGGAACAGAGATAAAACTGTAAAATTCTTACCCAAAACCCCCACCACTTCACTGAGTCACCCTTCTCTCTTCTTTGGTGACAGTGATCCAGAAGAACCTATAGGAGAGCCTCCTGAGATATACGAAGATCCTATAACAGAAGAAGAGTTAGAGAACACTCCATCCGAAGCCATGGCTGAAAACCGGAACGGTAGAATAGAACATGAGAGAATAGAGGGTGCCTTTCCCATCTGAGAGACCAATGGAGACATGAAAATGAAAAACATAAGCCCCTCCGCTTTACCTCACTTCCATGGATTGACTACTGAAGACCCTGATACCTTCCTATTTGAGTTTGTTGTCCTTTATCGAACCTATGACTATACAGAAGATGAGAAAAAATTGAAACTCTTTCCCTCTACCCTCAAGGATGCAACATTATGCTGGTTCATGGGGTTACCTGGAAACAGTATCCCCACTTGGGCTCATATGTAGCAAGCTTTCAATACCAAATACCGAGACTACTGTAGGTCTAGGGAAGGCAAGGGAGAAATCTTTCGGATGACCATGGGAAACGATGAGTCTTTAGAAGATAATGAGGAAAGGTTCCAGCTTAGCTATAAACGGGCCAGGTGCACACTTGACCCCGAATCTCTAAAGCTGGTCCTGCTCTGAGGAGTCCCTGAAGATCTTCTAGATACCCTTCACATGCTAGCTAGAGGAGATATTTACAAACTACCTTATGAGGATATAAAGACTATGTTTAGAAACCACTCTAGGGCAGCCCGGAAAAGAGGTAGGGGAAACCCACTTTCAGCTAGTACTACCTTCTCCAAGCATGAGTTTGCTAATCAGCTGGAGGACCTCAAAAGTGAGGTGAGACAGACCATTGCCATGCAACTAGATACCTTCCGAATCCAGCAGAAGAAAGAGGAAGCTGAGAGGGCTTTGGCCATCTTCTGTCCCAGGTGTACGAGGAAGCACCCTAAGAACGAGTGTCCATTACAATCAGTAGAGGTATGTTTCGTTTGTGAGGAGGACCACCCCACAAACCAATGCCCAACCTTACCTAGATTTAAGGCCATATACCAAGGGACTGAGGCACCCACCGAACCTCTCTACTTCCTCAACCAAAGGAGGCCGCATGGACCTAGACCTTACCAGCAGGGGATGCAAGGGACATCCCAAGCTTATTATAGCCCCAACCAATCTGCACCTATGCCTTCTTGGGGTCCCCCCGTTCATCCTTCCTGGTCTGCACCTCCTCCATGGTCTTACCCATCTCAATACCATACTCAGCCCACTACTCATTCGTTTCACTCACATGTCCAGCCACAGCCTCAGTGAAATGCACCTCAACCAGGGTGGAGGCCCCAGTACAACACTCCTCCCACCATTTTGCCTCCACCACCGGCTCAACCACAACCATTACCTCCTACTCCTCCAAGACAACCCCAAATGCCTGCTCAACCGAACATGAACCCCAACAACCGACAGGCCCAGCAGGTATATACTGGGGAAACAACATGCCCTACCTATGCTGTGGAAATCCAGGAGATCAACCTGCGATCCGAGAAGACTCTTCCGAATTGCCAACCTCATCCCCCAGAGGACGAGGAAGATAAAAAGGAAAGTGAACCCAAGGCCATTCCACCCTTTCTTGAGAGACTAACAGTAACCACACAACCCGACCCAGAAGAGAATGAGCTTCTGGGAGAACTCAAACAGTTGTGTGTGAGAATACCACTTCTCCAAGCCATCAAAGATGTACCGATATACAAAAAATTGGTTAAGGAAAAGTGTTTCAGGCACCCAGGCAGGCGAAAAGGAGATGCCTCAACTATCAATGTCATAGGACAACTGTCTGATCTTATGTTGGGGCAAGTAATCTGCCCAAAGTATTTGGATCCTGGGAGTCCTGTAGTTGATGTCCACATCAATGGCACCATCATACCCCACACCTTAATTGATTTAGGGGCTACCATTAATGTGATGACCAGGGATACAATGCTCAAACTCAACCTTCAGGGTTCCTTAAGGAAGACCTCGACAGTCCTGTAGTTGGCAAACCGCTCCACCGTGACTCCTGAAGGGATTGTGGAGGATGTCTTGGTCTCTGTTGACTCTTGGGAGTATCCTGCGGACTTCTTGGTCCTTCAACCAAAGGCAAAGCTTACTGGATACCCCCTTATTTTGGGAAGGCCTTAGTTAGCCACTGCGGATGATTACATAAGCTGCCGAGCAGGAAACATGACCATCAAAAATGGTCCTATGTCCAAGCAGCTAGTCCTATACCGTCCTGCCCAACCTCTACTAGAGCATGACTTACCACTTTGGTTGGAAGAAGGAGAAGAGGATGAGGTATACTCTGCGCCCTTGTGCACCTTAGAAACCACCAGTGGAGGTCCTCAAATCGAGGATGATTTGATTGAGACCTTGATTCAGAATCCGCCTCCCAGTGCATTGTCCTTAGAGAAATTGGTGGAGGATACTCAAGCCAGCACCTTAGTGGACCTCTGTGTGACTGATCCAACCTCTCCCAGAGTTAAAAATGTGGAGTTTGGCCCCGAGAGAACGTTAAAGATCAGCTCCTCCCTATCTCCTTCCCAGGAAAAGGAGTTGTATAGCCTGCTAGCCAGTCATCTAGATGATTTTGCTTGGAGCTATAAGGAGATGAAAGGAGTCCATCCTTCAGTCTGTACCCATCACATCTACATTAAAGAAGATTGTAAACCGGTCAGGCAACCTCAGAGGAGAATGAATCCAGCCCTTAAGGACATTGTCAAAGAAGAATTGCAAAAATTGTTGGATGCAGGATTCATCTACCCCATCTCGGATAGCGAGTGGGTTTCCCCTCTGGTGTTGGTACCCAAGAAAAATGGAAAGTGGAGAATCTATGTGGACTACAGAGAACTGAACAAAGCCACCAAGAAAGACCACTTCCCTCTGCCTTTCATAGATCAAGTGCTGGATGGACTGGCGCGAAAGAAGTTTTTCTCTTTCCTAGATGGGTTCAATGGGTATAACCAGATCCAAATCAGCCCGGAGGACCAAGATAAGACCACCTTCACTTGTCCTTGGGGTACCTTTGCTTACCGAGTCCTTCCCTTTGGGCTATGCAACGCTCCTGCCACTTTCCAAAGAGCAGTATTGAGCATCTGAATTGGTCCATGATTCGGTGGAAATCTATATGGATGAGTTCACTCCTTATGGGTCCAACTTCTAGGAAGCATTGTCCAACCTAGGAAAAGTTCTAATCAAGTGGATTGAGATGAACCTATCCCTTAGTCCTGAAAAATGTGAATTCCAGATGACTGAAGGGACCGTGCTAGGACATACCATTTCTCGCCAAGGATTACAAGTGGATCCTAATAAAATTGATCTCATCAAAAAGGTTCCAGCTCCTCAGAAGGTAAGAGATGTTCGGAGTTTCTTAGGCTTAGCAGGATATTATAGAAGATTCATTAAAGACTTCGGTAAGCTAGCCTCGCCATTGTTTGGCCTCCTAGCAAAAGATGTTGAGTTCAAATGGACGGATGACTGTCAAAGGGCTCTGAATGAATTAAAGGATAAGTTGGTGTCCACCCCAATCTTGAGAGGTTCAAACTGGGCCCTACCTTTCCACATCCACATTGATGCCTCGAACAAAGCCATAGGGGCAGCCTTAGAACATGTTGAACAAAAACTCCCATATGCCATATGCTTTGTCAGCAAAAACTTATCCAAGGCAGAAATGAATTATACTGTAACTCAGAAAGAGTTCTTGGCCGTGGTCCATGCCCTGAACAAGTTCTGACACTACATCACTGGCTATCAAACATTTGTACATACAAATCATGCTGCAATTAGATATTTAATGAATAAACCGGATGTGAATGCTCGTATTATTAGATGGTTACTTTTGTTGCAGCAGTTTGATTTGACTATCGTTGACAAACCTGGTAAAGAAAATGTTGTTGTTGACTTCCTGTCTAGACTGGATTTACCTTCAAGTGAAGACGGAACAGTGGATGACCAGATGCCAGATGAACATTTGTTTTCTATCTCAGTACTCTCTCCATGGTTTTCTGATATAGCAAACTACCTGGTCTCAGCACAGTTCCCTCCGCATCTATCCTCAAAAGAGAAGAGCAGAATTGTGAGGAAAAGTGCCTCATTCACTTGGATCGGGGGTAACCTGTTCAAACTTGGCCCCGATCAGATCTTAAGGCGTTGTGTAAGGGAGGAGGAAGTATTTGACATCCTCCTAACCTGTCATGATGGGTCTTGTGGAGCACATTTTGCAGCCAAGAGGACTGCCTTCAAAATTCTACAGGCAGGCTACTATTGGCCCACGCTTCATCAAGATGTCAGAAGATATATCAGCCAATGTGACCAATGCCAAAGGATGGGGAAGCCAACTCCAAGGGACAAAATTCCTCTCCAACCTCAAGTGACTCTTGAACCATTTGAGAAGTGGGGTATGGATTTTGTGGGTCCTATCAACCCTCCTTCAAGGAAAAGGTCTTACATCATTGCGTGCACAGACTATCTGACAAAGTGGGCGGAAACCAAGGCAATCAAAGCAGCGACAAAAGAGAAGGTGGCTGAGTTTTTACGAGAAAACATCTTCTACAAACTTGGCTACCCAAGAGAGTTAGTCATCGATCAAGGAAGCCAGTTCACCTCCAACTTAATTGAAGACTTGCTCGCTCATCACAATATCAAACATAGGACTTCCACCCCATATCATCCTTAAGAAAATGGGCAGGTGGAGGTCACCAATAGAGCATTATAAGGGATTTTGACAAAGGTGGTGAGCAGTAGCAGAAAAGATTGGGCAGATCACCTGGTTGAGGCCACTTGGGCTTACAACACCACCTGGAAGACCACAACCAGCTTCACACCTTATGAGCTGGTCTATGGGAAGAAAGCTTTGCTATCAATCGAGTTCGAGTACAACACATTGAGGATGGCATCTCAGCTGGACCTAGACCTCAGCCATGCTCAACAAGAAAGGTTATTGTAGCTGAATGGGTTAGATGAATGCCGAATGCAGGCCCTCCTTCACTCAGAAGTGGTTCAACTTTAGAGGAAGATATGGCACGACCGGCACCTCAATGAAAAACAATTCCAGCCGGGAGATTGGGCACTGCTGTATGATTCCAGACATAAGGATTTCAAGGGGAAGCTGAGGACAAGATGGCTAGGACCATATGCAGTGGAGAAGTTTAATGACAATGGTTTTGTCCTTATCTGGACCATTGATGAAGAAACCATCCCCATGCTCATCAATGGGCATCGACTAAATATCTATAGGAAACCTCTTTCGAGGCAAGAGTTCATCAAAACTGTGGAAAAATCGGTGTTGGTCATAGAGAAGGGTTCTACTTCTATTTTGGGCATACCCTGAGCATCATAAATAAATAAATAAATAAATTCAAATAAAAAAGATCCTTGGGTGAAAACCTTTCTGAGGCCCCCAAGGCAGATGGTAGGGGTGAAAACCTCATTGAGGCGCCCCTGTTGTCTCTCTGAAAAAGAATTGGAATAAAAAGACGCTTGGGTGAAAACCTCTCTTAGGCGCCCAAGGCAGATAGTAGGGGTGAAAACCTCATTGAGGCGCCCCTGCTATCTCTTAAAAAAAAAAAGGAGAGAGAAAAAAAGAGAAAAAGAAAAAAGAGAGAGAGGCAGAAATAGAAAAACAGGCTTAATCTTTGGAAATTGTTGCAGGTTGCAGGTATTCAATGCAAAAAGGAGGCCTCTCAACTCAAGGAAAAAGGTCCCTACCAAGCTACCATGTAACCTCACAAACACTCCCTCCATAAACACTCATCTCTTCCAAGGTTTGGACGCAATCTGGTCATAGTTTAGCCTTCTACGGGAAGCTACAGGACTTTCTACATGAAGTTTTGTATTTCTAAAGGAAACATCCTGTAGAGCCTTTGGGCGGGCCAGGACCGATCATCAAGAAGAATTTGAAGCTTGAAGTCCGTTGAGGAGGCATGCAACCACTCTCTTCTTCCATACTCCACTTGTTTCATCTCCTTTCACCACCATTGCTGCCATACGGTCCAAATATACATGCACAGTCATACCAGAACTTTGTTTTCTCAGATAAAGGAATTTCTTTGGGAAATAAACGCATGTAGAGGCTCGCATACCTTACTTGTCAAGGCAATCTCAGGACCCTGCACCTGTGAACGTGACTCAATTATTTCGGCATGCACCCCAGAAGGAGAAACAGCTACAGGATGTCCTACAGGAATCCTGTAGCAGCTGATCCGGCTAGAGCACATACCATGAAGACGCCCGCAGCTCATGACGCCAGTGCATGCAACATTCACAGCGAGGAAACCGGGTCTCAAGGTCTCGTAACCAGCAGCAGCCAATGAAGAGGAGCTCTAGTGCTTGTGCACGAAGCAGCAACAAGCGGATCCATCATTCCTCGTCCTTAAGCCTGAGAAAAATCACGTCCACAGTCGCACCAGTAAGTGCCTAACCTTATTTCGTCGAATTACATAAGATATACTCTAAAATTTGAATAACTGTGAAAATGAACGGGTTGAACAAGTCGGGTAGCCATTCAACTGGCCACCACAACCAGTCTGACGATCTCGTCGGATCCGAAAGGCTTTGGTTATGTCGAAAAGACAGGAAATGGACACGTGGGAAGCGTCCAGTTGGAGAGAAGTGGCAGTCTAACAGGAATGGCGGCGGTAGATACAAAGGGAAGGATTCGGCAGTCAGGAATACATGTAGCGGAATGATAGCAGTGACGTCGGCCAGCGGGTCGACGGGGACAACTCACCCCCGCGCCATGAATTCTGCAGCAATTCAAATCAGCCGGCTGAATCACTTATGATGCACTGCAGTCATTTATTCACAACCGTTTTGTAGTCGAGTACGCGTCCTCAATTCTCTGAAGCCTGTTAGCCCGAGTTCTCGGCCTGTTCCAACGTCTTGTTGCTGCACAGAAGGTCCAGAACCACTGAAGCATTCCCCAGAATCCGTGCACGACTCCTACAGGAAGTTGCGCTACAGGAAGCCCAGCATTACGGAGAAGTTTGGACTGTTCATGTCGAAGGTGGCAATTCTGGAATAAGGTAAGCCTGAACATAATTCTCCCATGCAATTGATTCAAAAGGTGGTGGAGTCGACGTGTTGAAGGGGTAGGAAAATGTGAATAAACGTCTGTTCATGAATTTACAAGCCGTTTTCTTATCGTTGCATGAGAATTGTCGTCGTAGTATGTATGCGAGATTTTCTCCGGGGTTTTGAATTACAATTGAGCCACTGTCAAGGCTCACTGGTAGAAAGCTGTGAATTTTATATAACTGTGTGCATAACAGAGACATAGCTCTACGCTTTGTCTAAGAAAATCCTGAAGCTCTACTTCTGTACACGAGTAGGCAAGCTCAGGACAACAAAACAAGTTTTTACCATGTCGGGAGGGTTCATTAGAAAAGAGCCTTCGAACTCCAAGAAGTTACGGGAAACCCCTGAGGTGGTGGACTTGTTTTCCCGTACACACTGGATGTCATTCTGTGACAAGCTCCAAGGTCACGATGACGAAGTTGCAAAAGAATTCCTAAGGTCCTTGAAGCCAAAGTCAAAGACATTGGCCGTTGTCAACTTCAGAGGATTGACCCTCAGACTCACCCCACAGCTCATTAGCAAAGTAAATGATCTACCGATGGGGGTACCCTGGGATAAGGAGGAGAGAAAACTGGGTCAGAAAGCTAAGAAGGAGTTCTTCTTGCCAGAGGAACAATTTTTCAGAGGACAAGAATGGAGTTCGAAGAACCAGCCTACAGTCGTTCTGGAGTGAGGTCAGCCTCCAGATTATGAAGTATATTACGTGTGAGGGGCGATTTAACATCGTGTATGGCTATCATTTCCGGTTGCTCACAGAAATCAGGCACCAAATGGACCTACCATCAGAGCAAAAGTTAAGCATTCCTTACTTCCTCCTACAATCCATGACTGAGTGTGCCACCAAATTAAGAGAGCGAACGCCAGACCAGCTAGCCCATCATGGGGTCATCAAGCTCCTCGTGGAAGATGCACTCCACACTTACACTGTCCCTCTCTCCTGCGAAACTTTTCGAAATATGCTTAAGGATGATGACATCAGAATTTTGGTCGAGGAGCTCACTTCCTCCAACAGCGAGGAGAAGGAGCATATTCAGACAAAGGAGAAAGATAAAATACAGGAAACCCTAGGTGCAATACCGAAGAAAGAACTGAAGGGAACTCAAGGAAAAAGCCAAGCTGCCAAAACAGGGGGTGATAAAACCACACCAACCCCCAGGGAGAAAAGACTACAGAGTAGGGTGGAAAGGACTAAAAAAGTCCACGCCAGTGAGGGCACCTCTAAGGCAGCCTCAGCCAAGCTAAAAGAAAAAGCACCCTCAGCCAAGCAGGCTAAAATGGTGCCGTCTGCTTCTACAGGAAGTTTAAAAACGGCTTCTATAGGAAGCCAGAAACTAGCCACTACAGGGCTTTCTACAGGAAGTCCTGAGAAAGGAAAATAGAAGGAGAAAACGGTCGAAATTCTTGCAAGGGAGGCAGCAGCTGTGCTGGCCACCCTAAGTACCTCTCCCAAGACAAAGGAAAAACGAAAGAGGGAGACTCCTCTGTATTTCAAAGCAAGAAGAAGTGTAAGAATTAAAACCGGCAGACCCCAACCTCCATCCAAAGACCCAATTACCATTGAAGACACACCTGCCTTGCCAAAGGTGAAGTCCCCCTCCAAAGCATCAGTCACTTATGAGCGGGGGAGCCCGAACACATCTACCTGGAGGGAGAGAATGGAAATATTGGCTTCAAAAACCTCTCTACAGGATGTTGAAGCCATTCTATAGGAAACATTGGCCAGGCTCAAGGAGACCGAAAGAATGGAAGGGGAGGTAGCCAAATCACCACAAAAGGAAGAAGAGGTAGAGCACATTATAACTTTTTGGAGGCCAGAAAAATCATTCCACAGAAATTCACAGTGGCGCTTTTCATTGCACTAGAGGAAGAAAGAGTGAGGACCCACACATGGATGAGAATAGCCAAGTCTAAAGGAGTAGCAGATATAGGCCCTTTGGAGGAGCAACTAGTCCAGCTCCTCGTCTTTCATTGCTTTAATCGCCACCCTCACATCCCAGGCTTCTGAAGTAGTATCCTCCTCACTGTCATGCAATCTGGCCTTCCTTTCCACCTCTTCCCACTACTTATGCTCGTCTTTTTCTGTGCTTCCTTCTACCAATCCCAAAAGCAAAGGTGCGCTCAGCTTGAGGCCGATCCAAAAAAAAAAATGCAAAAAAAAAAGATCCTTGGTTGAAAACCTTTATGAGGCACCCAAGGCAGATGGTAGGGGTGAAAACCTCATTAAGGCGCCCCTGCTGTCTCTCTGAAAAAGAATTGGAATAAAAAGACCCTTGGGTGAAAACCTCTCTGAGGCACCCAAGGCAGATAGTAGGGGTGAAAACCTCATTGAGGCGCCGCTGTTGTCTCTTAAAAAAAAAAAAGAGAGAGAAAAAAGAGAAAGAGGCAGAAACAGAAAAACATGCTTAATCTTTGGAAATTGCTGCAGCTTGCAGGTATTCAATGGAATAATCCTCCAATCTATGCCCCCACTCAGCTACCCATACCACCATTTCCAAACCTGTCCATTGGAGTAGCTCAACACAATTGCAATGTTGGGACACAACATGTCCAAATGACTCCTCTTGAGCTCAAGTCTCCCACGAATTCTACGTTCTATTCGTAACTAGTTCTCTGTGAAACTGGCAGCACTGTTTCTGCAATTCCAGCCCCTGACCCAATAAGGATGAGGTGAAACTGAGAGTGTTGTCGACCCTTTTATTGGAGCTTTAACTATTATTATCATACCAATCCATTCTAAACATCTAAAGCAATTATATTCGTAACCAGTGACCTATTTAACCAACACAACTAAATCTGCTTAATAGAAACACGTTTCAAATGCATAAAAGGAAAATCACGATGCATAAAGAAAAGGTAACAGTACAAAGAAGGAGGCCCTAGGCTCTCAGGTTGGGCCCAACCCCGAGAGCTATGGCTCCTATAGAAAACTCAGAGTTGGTATAAAATCGGACTGCTTCTCATTATCAAAACATGATCATAAGTCAAGAGTTATGCCAAAAATGGCTATAAGAGAATAAAATGAAGCTAGCAGCACTGTAGTGCAAAGTATGCAAGAGTTTCCAAAAGTCCCAAAAACTGTGAATTGTAGTATAGTGGTGAGTATTCCCGCCTATCACGTGGGTGCCCCGGGTTCGATCCCCGGCAACGGCGCCAAAAAGATGGTGGGCTCTAGTATTGCAGCGATAATGCTGCAACTCCTGGGACTCCCGTCTTTACTTCTATCAACCCGGTAGTTCGTAACAAACTTGGAAGCGACGGTGTTGTATGCACAAGTACTAGCTCTTGCCACAGCTGTCACTTGGTCAGCTGGCACAAGTCCGCTAGGGGATTAAGCCAACTTCTATAGCTCTTAGAAGAAGCTTTTTAACTGATGGATGGAAGCTAACGCAAAGGAAGCTAATCTACTTGCGGAAAGAAACTGAAAACCAAAAAGTAACGCAAACCCTAATTATACCAAATAGTCCTATTGATGCAAAGGAGAGAATGCAAACTATTAAAAGAGATGACATTACTTCTAAGAAGGTGAAATGCATGTGCCTAGACTACCTTTATCTGAAGAAAACATATTTTTGTATTTTTTAGTAAGTTATTAGAACTATCATGCATGTGCTTTTAACTGTCTTTTTACTATGCAGGGGTGGATCAAGGAGGAGAAATGCTTGGAAAAGGTTGGGAAGGTTCAGAGAGGGTCTAAGGAGTCCCTAACACTTTTCTGGAGAGTTTCACAAAGTTTGGCTATCAAGAAACCTCATTTGTGAGCTTCTACAGGAAGTTTGCAGGGGTTCTACAGGATGTTCAGAAATTTCTATAGGAAGTTTATAAAGTGGACTTTAGAGGATGGGTGAGTGAGGGAAGATGCATGAATGGATAGGGAGGTAGGATAGGGGCCTAAAATGACGCAGAGACTGATGGATGGAGTGATGAGAGGGTGTAGAAGGCTGACTTGGCTTAAAGAAGGCTAAGACAATGGAGGAGCAAGAAGGTAGGGTTACGTGGGCAAAAAAACAGTTGTGAGACGAGGCACCTAACTAGGATATGGAGCAGCTGACCTCGACAAAGCTTAGGCGGATGAGAGTGTGGTGGAGATGCCCTGCACAGTGTACACTTAACCAAATCAACAAAGTCCTACACACAATCGAAATCTTAGCTAATCTACTCTATTTGTCAATGAAACAAATGAACAACAACTTTATTTATAAAGAGAACCATGTACATCACTTAAGCAACGAAACACTTCAGAGGTCTGAACGCATAACTAACTTCTACAAATGAAAACATTACACCAAGGATTGCATGGTCAAGCAAACTAGTGTTTTTGTTGGGGCAGCACTGTTTCTGCAATTCCAGCCCCTGATCCAATAAGGATGAGGTGAAACTGAGAGTATTGTCGTCCCTTTTCTTGGAGCTTTAACTGTTATTATCCTACCAATCCATTCTAAACATCTAAAGCAATTCTATTCGTAACCACTGACCTATTTAACCAACACAACTAAATCTGCTTAACAGAAACACGTTTCAAATGCATAAAAGGAAAATCACGATGCATAAAGAAAAGGTAACAGTACAAAGAAGGAGGCCCTAGGCTCTCAGGTTGGGCCCAACCCCAAGAGCTATGGCTCCTATAGAAAACTCAAAGTTGGTATAAAATCGGACTGCTTCTCATTATCAAAACATGATCATAAGTCAAGAGTTATGCCAAAAATGGCTACAAGAGAACAAAATGAAGCTAGCAACACTGTAGTGCAAAGTATGCAAGAGTTTCCAAAAGTCCCTCACGAAGGTTGAGGCCTTAAAATTTATACACCACAAGGGCCCTAGCTGGCCTCCTAAATCTATGGGACTCGGCTGCCCAAACTGTGAGTAGATAGCTTCTTCCAAAATCTGCTTGGCTGCCTTCTAGATCCGGTTTTGGTGGCCTTTGGAGCTCGGAGTTGGAGGTGAAGATCCCGAGGAAGGCTATTTAATGCCATAGACAACCCCCCTACGAATCCTCACCCTAAGCTTGGCTATCTTCCAGCCCATGATTGCTCGATTTTACTCCAACATGTGTCAAAAAAACCTGAAATGATCACGTGTTAGCCACCTAGGAAGAGTGACTACCCTTATTCGTACAAATGACATAAACATACTGAAAAATAATGCATAAGCTATGAAAAATGAAGGTTTGAACAAGGATAATTAGGCCAAATGAGCCCAACAAGTTACCAAATTTGGGGCTCATCATCACCCCCCTGCTAAAATGGTTGCTTATCCTCTGAGCAACTAGTCCAGCTCCTCGTCTTTCATTGCTTTAATCGCCACCCTCACGTCCCAGGCTTCTGAAGTAGTATCCTCCTCACTGTCATGGAATCCGGCCTTCCTTTCCACCTCTTCCCACTGCTTATGCTCGTATTTTTTTGTGCTTCCTTCTACCAATCCCAAAAGCAAAGGTGGGCTCAGCTTGAGGCTGATCCAGCTGGCCTGGAGGTTCTGCATGGACTTCTTGTAGAGAGGCACCCGTGCCAGGGCCTCCCTCATTCTAGTTGGAGTGTGATATTCCCTGATTTTGAGGCTGTGGGACAATGTGTTCCACCTACGGGTGCAAGCATGAACACAATTGTCCCCTAATAATCGCTCCATATCCTCGAAGTGTGCTATAGCCTGAGCCTGCCGATCCATGTATTTTAATAAAGCATGAGAGTTGGTTGCTAGGTGTTGGTGGGCTGATATCAATGCGGTGGGATCCCCTGGCTCTGCTCTAATCAGCAGTGGTTCATGTAACTCTCGGTTCATGACATCTTTGACCTCTGTCGCTCTCTTTTCTTCGTGGTTTAACCATGAGGTTAGTGCCATCAGCTGCATATCTCCCACGACTGTGTTGGGGTCCCACGAGGTTACATTTGGAAGGGCCAAATTATGAAGGTAGAACTCTGATAGCTTGGCCTTGTCCTCTGTTGAACTGCTATTACATAAGTTTGTGAACTGCTGGGGGTTTTGGATTTGGGAGATAACCCTTTGTGCCAATGCATTAATTTGGAATTGCAGCCACTGGTCCCATAGGTATAGGCCATAAGATTTGGCCGGCTGCCTACATTGATGAGCGCCATTGCCCAACTAGCCGTGCAGGCCAGTTGCGCCTCCTTTTCTTGCACCTAGTGTTTTAGAGCTTGTATCTCTATGCTTGCCTGCAATTCTCTTTCCTGTAGTTGCTTGTTTAATTCCCCAAGACCAGCTTGCATTCCTCCTTTTTCTTAAGGTTCTGTTGTGGTGTCCTCTGGTGCTGTGTCCCCTTCTTTCCTTTGTCCTTGTAGCTGAAGTTTGAGCTTCGCATTTTCTTCCTGTAGAAATACTCGCTGGCAGTTTCCCACATGTTTTGTCATAGGCAACTCTCTTCTTGCCTCCTTGAGTTGTTCCTCCAAAGGGCCTATATCTGCTACTCCTTTAGACTTGGCTATTCTCATCCATGTGTGGGTCCTCACTCTTTCTTTCTCTAGTGCAATGAAAAGCGGCACTGTGAATTTCTGTATATATTGATGATGCAAAAACGTTATTGTATAGGTTGGATAGTGAACCAAATCATTTTCTGATGATCGTCGACCTAGGTAATGCAACTGAGGGTCAGCACTACAGATTTGGGGAGGGTATGTCCAACATAAGAACTATAATTGAGCACACTCATTGTCAACTAAAGGAAGGGTGTGTAGGAAGAGATAGGTTGAATGTCAATAGTTATATAAACTAGTGTAATAGAAGCTACCAATTGGAAAACCTAGTTTATAGAATCGTCTTTCAAGAGAGACAAGAAGCTTGGAAGAACTAGTAAAATCATGGTCCATGATAGGAAAAATATGATTGGATTGGATAAGGGAGGGAGATGGCCCAACATCATGACCAAATGAGGAGGTGAAATAGGGGTCAAGTGAAGAATGGAAAGGTATCAAATGAAGAGAATGCTAAGGATGGGAGTAATATTGATGGGAAGATAAATTATTGAATTTACAAGTCTATTTGGTTAATGTAGATTAAAAAATATATAAGTTGTGTTAAAAGACCTATGCTTAATGGAAGGCTAAATATCTAAAAAAATCAAAGATAAGAGCTTAAGATAAAGATTAAATATCTTGTGAGATAAGTGATCAAGTTGGGATCTAGTATTGTGGATTCCAATATGTTGAAGGAAATGTAACTGAGTTCAGTCTTCATAAATGTACTTTTGATATTTCTATTTATTCAAGAAAAGAAATATTATTTTTATGATATATGTCAATGAGTTTCTTGCTCATTGAAATAGGTCTAGCACATGTTAAAGTGCTATAGGTGAGTCAAATAGTCAAAAGAAAATGTTGAAGACCTCAAGGGCATGTTACACCATGTATATGTATGTATAAGAGTCAAATAATATCCCTCCAAGAAAAGTCAAGTTTCCTCCAAAGCAAAGACACCACCAAAGAAGCCATCCAAAGCAAAAATGTCAATTCAGCTTGCAGTCTGCTAGTCGGCCTTTAAGTCGGCATAAAGGAGGGACAAACCTCTATATATATAGGTTATTCACTCCCTAAAAAGAAAATGTATTCACATCTCTGAAATATGTGAAGTAAGAGGCAAGTAAAGGGTAACGAAGGATGAAGAAGAGGTCTCCAAGTGTAGCAAATAAGGATACATGACCAAGCCTAAGAGGATTGTTATAGGGCTAGTTATAGCCACACATGCGAGGAAAGGAAGGTTGTCTCTGCGATTATGACAACAGCAACACACAGTCAAATATCTCTCATTGTTTGGGGGTAAATATAGGCCTATAAGGCCTCCTACTCAAGCATAAAAGAAGGGTACTCTAGCGAAGAAGAGAAGGGTATACAACATCAAGTAAACCTCCCACACGTGCGAGAAATTAGGGTTGCAGGACAATAATATCAAGTCTGCACCTACACTTCAAGGAAGAAGCTCATTTGGTCAAGAGGAAGGAAGGGATCATCACAAGGAAGGAGTTTCATCATAGACCAAGAATAAGTGTCTCTTCTAGAGCTTGTGCAACAAGGTCTACCAACAGTTGAAAGAAGAAAAAAGTGCCGGAAGAAGGAAGAAGAAGTGTCGAGGACTGTCGGAAGAAGGACGACTAAGTTTTGGGGAACAAAGTGCAAAAATGAGTAAGGACTTGACTTGTTCTTGGAGAAAATTCTAGTCAAGGGTCTAAGGTTTGGCATTGATCAATAAGAAGATTCAATAAGAGAAACTTACTAAATGGCCTAAGGATCAATATAGTGAATAATAGTCTTCCAAGATTGCTTTAATTCATAACCATATTTTCAATTAAAATTATCTTAGTGTTTTTCAATTTTTGGAACCTCTTGAATGATGTACAAGGTGTAATAGGGAGTTGAGGCAATAATTTTAGTTTGGTTAAAATAGAAGAGATTTAAATTTAAAGGGACCCACTGTTAGAGATGTAGTTTCATATGGCATCTATGATATGTTCTTTGAGATGGGATTTAATGATATCTCATTTTGGCTATTGTAAGATTTGCAACATGAATAAGGAATTTGGTAAACTCCTGGGCTAATTTGAATAGGAATTGCCTTATCCTTGGCCATATGGAATAAATGTTTGAGGGTATTATAGGGCTTGAAAAATGCTTTGATAGTCTTTTTGGCTAGAAATTTTGAAATATGATTAGTGGAGCCTTGGATATAGGGCAAAGAAATGAGAGCTCAAGGTGGAGAGGAGAGAATATTTTTAAAATTAGGAATTTCAATTGAGAAAAAGGCTTTTCTTATTTGAAAGATAAGAGTAATCATTGACCACAAGGGCTTTTGTTAAGTGGGATTCCTTTTCCATGAATTAAAGAGCAAGTATTTTAGAACAACATATGTTTGGGCTAGATGATAATGGGATAGGACGTGGAGGTATCAGTCAATATGGATATTTTTCTGTAAAATTAGTAGACGAGGGAACCATCACAAAGGTGAGATATGAGAACGTTAAAAAATGGCAAACAATTATCCTTTTACATTTCCATTCCTTCACTTCAATGGATATATCTTTCCCCTTTCCTTTATGTTCACATCATAACAATCTTTACTAATATTCAAGCTTTATTTGAACATTTCAAAACTTCCTACGCAGTTTATGTCCAAAAAACTAAAGTAACAATGCTTATTATATTTATATTGTTGTTTTGGTCATGTTATATGACGCATATCATGTTAGTATGCATTAAACTATTATACCTAGGTACTTGACCAAAGGAATTGAACTTAATATGACATTCAAAATATGGTATCAAAGCAAATAAATGATTTTGATTGTTATGGAAACCCTAGAGAACATAAATTATACATGGCATTAGAAATAATTATGGTCAAGTTAACAAAAAATCATGTTTATAATATCAAGTAGATTTTAACATAATATTCCTTAAGGACGTGGTTGAAAACAATTACTCATATTTGATATACATTTATTGTAAAACATGACTAAATGAAACATCCATTTTTTTTAGTCTAAAATTATAAATAAAAATAAATTTAAAATATAACATTAAGTTAAAAATGTTAAAAGCTTATCAAAATATAATTTTTATTAACATTATTACCATTTTCTTAACTTCCAATATTATTATTAAATTATTAAATTCTTATTCCCTAAAAAAAATTAAAACTTTTAATAAATATTTATTTAAAAAAAAAAATCATTTTATTTTCATATTATAAATAAAACTAAAACTTAAAAATAATTTATATTGAATATAACTTTTTTAACCTATATTAAATTATTGACTTGTTTTGTTTTAACATTTCTATATACCCGCGTGAGTGACCAGAAAATATCAAAACAAAATAACTCTTTTACAAAAACCTTCACTCTAAAATTATAAAATTTAATAAGAATATTTTAATAAATATATATTATAAAAAATTCAAATGCTTTAACTTGAGTATGGTCTATCAAACAAAACAATATTCAATATTCCCAAATTTAAATAGTATATATTTATTCCCATGCCATCCTTTATATAAAACAAAAAAAAATCATCAATTTAAAATTTAATAATCTATAAATTTATCAATTCCTTATTATAAATATTGATAAGCAAGAATATTTTAACAAATATATATTAAAAAAAATCAAACTCGTTAATTTGTGTATTGTATACAAAGTTGCATTGTTGGCGATACTAGGTGCTTATAGATAAATTAAAGGAAAAAATAATAAAATATAATGGGATAAAGTTGTTAAATATTGTATACAAAATTGACGCATTTTATCCATAGAATTTGTCATGTAGTTCACTACACTCTTGAATTTATTGGGTATGAGTGGACAAGGTGAAATTGACCCATCTTGCTGAATGAATGAAGAGAAGTTTGTCCTATGGAAAAACATGATTAGCATTCATACTTATTCTAAATAATTATGAAGTGGGAGAATCTTGTGAAAACATAGAATTGCTTTTAATATTGTAACATCAATTTCTATTTATAAAATGAAATGTATAAACAATTGCCAAGTATAATCCTTGTGTTTACCCACAAAAAACAAAAGTCACTAGTAATGTGACCTTGAATAGGCATTACTTAGGAAAAACCTATTATGTACAAAAGCAATCAAATGTTGCACTTTTAGCACACATTTTTTTGTTTCTGGTAAGTTATTAATTTCCTAAGAAACATTTTCCTTTCTGTGAAATTTGAGTGTTCTTAAAGAAACCATTTCATCACTAAATTCCTTTTCAACAAAACCATTTAACTTTGGTGTGAAGTTGTGGATGTTGAAGTAGTTGTGTGGACTTAATAATTGGTTGAGAAAAACCAACTAAAATTGCATTGAGATTCATCTAAACATATAAGGGTATACATATCACAATGTCTTTGAATCATGTAAATAACATGTGTGAATGGAAGCAGGTTTTGATGGTGGGTCTCGAACTCCAAAGAGGTGAATTTTAAACAGTTTTTGGTTTGGGTGCTCTCGGCTGGTGGTTGCGCTTTGTATTCCAAGTAACCCTATGTGGATGTTAATGTCATCAAGTTTATTGTGGTGCGGAGCTGCTGTTTGGTCAAAGCGCGCTAGCACATAAACCTCTGTTTTTGTATTCCCTGTCATTCAAGTCTGACTACAGTTTCTTTTGATAATTGAAAGGTGAAGATCATCTCAGGTCATGAGAAACTTGCCAAACAGATATGGGTTTGTGGGTCAAGTCTGGAAACCTCATTAAAATAACACCCTTTTTTATTTGTCAAACCCGCAACCTTTTCAAGGGGTTAGTAGTAGGTTTCAAGGAGGGGAACAACAAAAGATCCCGGCGGTCCCGGGTCCTTGCAGCATTCACAAGAAGCCTCTGAGGTCAAGGCAGCAGAAGGTTAGGTTACGAAACAGAGACATCTTCTCTGTTTTCTTTCCTGAGTGTTTTGTCCATCGTTGGTCAACAATGGTCCTCCATTCCTAGGTTTCTAGGAACGATGCACTGATCTCCCAGACAGCTGGCATTGAGATGGACGAGCAGCTTTTAGACTATTCTACTGACTCCCTAACCGCTAAAGACATCTGGGTCAATTTCTCCTGACTGGTTCCTGCATTGACTGAGTCGGTGGCAGTCAGTTTACCAATCACAAGGGTTGAGGCATTTATTTTGCAAATGGAAGACATGGAGGTTACAACTCAGACCCTATACTCGCAACCGTTACAGGTAGCTGAGGAGTGTATTTTTACCAGAGAAGAGGGCTCAGAGTCACCTTTCCTACCCATCTGTTCTCCTTCAGAACTGAACAAATGGTCGCAGGCCTTTTCGGTAGGATCAAATGCACAAGGAGGCGCGGGCTCTTCAGGAGAAGAAACGAGTGGTCTTCGACCTTCTACACAAGGGTTGTTCCCGAACAGCTAGTCCTCCTAGGGTCTGCCCCTTTCTATACGACCTTCAAACCGGTTGGGTCTGCCCCTCCATCAGTCTATTCCATAGGCATTCCTGGGAAAGATCAAGAAACGGAGGATAATCTGTCTCTAGACTCTGAAGGCATTGGCCTTGCGGAAGGTGAATAGGTCGCAAAGACGCCGCCAAAGCAACCAAAAAAATCAAGAAACTCAAAAATCAGATAAAGGGACAGGCATTTAATTTTCGGTGAAGGAATCACTATGGCACAAGCTTCTCTAACTGAGAGCACTGTGTTAGTTGGAAGGTTAAGAGGCAGAAATTACACCTCGATGCACCTGCGAAAGTGGACGGTTGAGATTTGGAGAAACCTTCTCATTCAGCTTCCAGGTATTCTCTCGCTTTCTCGGGGCTGGTTTGCTCTAATATTTGCCCACCCGGATCATGTAGACTGGGTTCTTACTCGGTATTGGCACATTGAGATGACCCCCATGTTGTTGAAAAGATGGTCGTCGATGTTCGACCCGGGAAAGGAAAACCATGGAGCTGGCCCAATTTGGGTTTGTTTGCCTGCTCCCCCGTTACAGTTTTAGGGGGAGGTGTTATAGACACTTTTGGGCACTGCAACCCCAATCATACATGTCCATAAACCGAGGGCTCCTAAGGCCATAAAAGTGTTGCTTCACACCCTAAAGGAACAAGGTCAGCTTATTACATCATCTCCCAAAATTTCTCCACAGAAAACTGCTTAGAACTGGTCAAAGATGGACCATACAGACTGCTCAGTGCAGAGGGTGCGATGCGTCTCACCTGCTCAGTGTAAAAGGTGTGATGCATATTGGAAATCCCTTCTGTAGGGTGCGATGGGCGAGAGTAGACAAATGGCAGAGATAGTTTGCAAGGTGGATCGTCATGGAATCTTCCAGAAACTTCTCCTGTGACACTTGCCTCTCTGAATTCGCCCAGGGATGAGTAAGAGATCATCAATCTCCAAGTGGAATCAAGAACTATCAGAGAGAGAAAACTAATCAAAATCCTCGATGCTGACTCACCCCCCTGCAATCATCTATATATGGATCCCTCATCCCAGAGATTCAAAGGCTGGAATTTCGTATCTTGTAAAGAAGTGTTGTTGGTTTCTTGGTGGAATATCATAGTGTTGGGTGATCTAAGCTTTTCATGAGGTGAAGAAGGGATTTCATGCTAGGAGGATGACGTTGGGTCAGAACAATTGGTTGTAATCCTCTTTGCTATTCTTGATATTAATAAAGCTATTCACATTTTCCTCCACATTCTTGTATGTTTAATGATATATGCATTTGTGTGGTCAATATATATCTGGTCCTATATTGTTTATGATTGTAGATCTCTATTCTTTGATAGTATTATGTTGTTTTGATTCCACAAGTGCTCTTTGATGCTGGGTAGACGAAGGAAAAGCGGCAAGGATCTATCAGAAGGGAGAGGAACCAAGCGGAAGACTGAGGTTGGTGTCCTTTGTTCCCCTCTTATCTACTTCTCATAAAGGAAAGCGAAAGTAGTTTTAGTTTGTTTGTTTCTAAGATAGCTACCAGTCTTAGTGGGACTAGCAGCTCCGAGTGGACACTAGATTTCCCGATAACAAAATGGCGACTCTGCTGGGGAGCGAATAGATTGTTTGCTTGTCTATATTTGTTTGTTTTATAAACTTACAGACGGAGCCTGAAGTCAAGCCAGCTAGCCTTCGAACTGCATTTTCTATGCAAGTGCAAAGTAGATCAATGCTGCTTCAGTCTATCTCTGGGTTTTGTTTATAAACTGAACAATCGATTTGCAAACCTTCTAATTGCCCTAGTGGTGGCTCTAGTAACCTCATTAGATCAACCCCTGTGATTTATATTTACTGAACATCACTTTCTTGGCCTAAATCCCTGAACTGAGCTGCAAACTGTGACCAAAGACCAAGTAGAAGTCTCGTCCTAGTACCATCGCACCCTCTCTTCAAGGAAGTCTGTATGCATCGCACCTCCCATGTGCAGTAGTGTTGAAGCCCTGAAAATCGGGTCTACAACAAGGGGGATACCCACCCGGTCCAGACCTTGGTTGGCAGCTCTTTATCCGTTTGGTATAGCGGGTCCGACTGGGCATAATGGGACCAGTTTCCCAATCTATGAGTGTCTGTGTGTAGAGTTTGATGTTCCTGGTCTAACAGTTCCTGATTTAAGATGTTATAATTCTAATTGTAATCTAATGCTATGCTATTGTAATCTAATAAGCAGCAACATCTAAGTCTATACTAACCCGGGATGTAATTCTTCTTTTATGCGATCTAAAAAGATTTCAAATAACAACTGGTAATAAAAATCATTCAGCTATTATAAGAAGGGAAATTAATAAGGATGAACCACTTCACATAAAAAATTAGACGAAACAGTTGTGAAAAACATATCACATAATGAGCTATTCATACATTAAGCATAAATAAATAGCTATCACCGTACAAAAGTGCCAAATGATAACTCAGGCATTCATGCAATAATACATAAAAAACTAAAAATTGTATATCACTTTGACATATAAGCAGAAATGGTCAAGAGATAAAAGTACCATTTATGACTAGTACTACTCATAAGCTTCAAGCGACAATGATTTATCTCTCCTTGCTCTAACATCCACTAAGAGTACAGAAGTGCAACATCAGTAGCAGACATCAAATGCAAACATCAACAAATCTTGATCCATCATTCACCAAAACCTCCTCTGAGGGTGCAAAAGTGCATGTTTTGAGGACAAGTTTTTGATAAATTTCTGGACCCTTCTCTAAATGCATGAGAAGGGTTTAAATACTACTAACTAAATAACTTAATTACACAAATTCATGATACGGTTTAAATGACCGCCCTTTTTCTAAGCAAAAATAAAGCAAAACTACTTCTAAAAATTAAATCTAATATCTAACTATTTCTACATTTTCTCCTTAATGTTGCAAGCATTCAGTATTTGCCTGGGTAGAGTCGGTTGACTATCTTCCGCTTTTGGTTGAGCTAAGCAAACAGAATTGGTAAGAAATGGCATCGCCTTCTCAGCAAAGTCAGAAAAAGTAAAGCAAAACTATTTCTAAAAATTAAATCTAATATCTAACTATTTCTGCATTTTCTCCTTAATGTTGCAAGCATTCAGTATTTGCCTGGGTAGAGTCGGCTGATTGTCTTCCGCTTTTGGTTGAGCTAAGCAAACAAAATTGGTAAGAGTTAGCACCACCTTCTCAGCAAAGTCGATGATATACTCGAGAGTCCTCCTCTGACTATGTGGATTTACTATGTATGCCCATTAATAATCTCAGTTCACTTGATTAACCCTTTGGATTGCTTCTTTGCACTTCTCGGGCTTGCAGATGACTGAGCCGTCAGAGGGATTTCCTTCTCCCACAATTTTCTCAGCGATGCGCTAATCGCGCATCGGAAACTGCCTCCATTCTTTGATCCGGGATTCTCTGATGTATTTTTTCCTTTTGCGCCTCTTCATCTTTATCGGGTATAAAGCTTCAAAATTTGTAAAAATAATGTCCTTGTGAGCTCTTGACCCTGATCATTAAACTGCCTGTTGATATCAGCATCCTTCAGTGCTCATTTAACCATGGCTGTATATGAATGATCTGTAATGGATGGCTCATCAGCATTCTGTGAATCTGTGGCTATGTTGCATGCGGTATCTGTTTATGAGAGCGTCTTTTCTCTGTCTTTAAACATTGGAGTTTTACCCTTTTTCCTCATAGCTTCCTGCACATTGCTTTGTGTAACTTTTGTTTTTCGTTCCTGCAGTTCACAGGTGAGGAGAGTAATGATAATAAATAACGACAGGAAAGTTTTAAATGCTACGGATATGCAAAAACACGCCACCTGACGTGAACTGGCTCTTCGAACAACACAAAACCATATTTTATTAACAACTGGCATATAATACATTAATCATCATTAAAGCGCGTAACCAGAAAACTTTTTCTTGAATATTGAGCCAGGAAAATCTGCGATGGAATGTTTATGCGATCTACATCGCAGTATCGCATATCGTTGTATCTCATTACCGCAATTTCGTCATGTTGTGCTATCGCAAGGTTTCTTGATCGCGGTATCGCAAGATCGCAGATCGCTTAATCATTAAATCGTTATGTGTCTTTCATGCCATTTAGCGGGATGCTATATGCGATATCGCATATCCGCGTTTTCGCATATCGGCGTTTTCTTAAGGTTTTCTAACGTGAGCTTTTCTTAATGCATGCGATGCGATGGAGTTCACATCGCGATCTCGCATTTTACCATTTTGACTCATAAGAAAATACCCTATCATTCTTTGCGCGATGCGATGTTTCTTAAGGAGTAACATGTATGAGCTGATTTTTTGAATTTTTTGAACTAAGGGTCCCCACTTACATAGTCTTATTGCTAATACTAAATAAGGAGGGGGGTTGTTGGTGACCACAACAATTGGCGATTCACTTGGAAGGACCATTTATCTCTGTTATTCTATTGAATTTTATAAACTTCCAAAACAGAAAAATTTTTAGAAAATTAAACTTTATTATGGAAAGATAAAGTACATTATGCTCTAACCTGTCAATGATATTTTGTTTCAACAATTTTCCACTGTGATTATTTGCTTCCTCAGGCTAGTCCTTGTATTTACATCAGTCATTACTTGGTCTTGTAAAGATAAAACAAAGTCTTTTCTGTAAACCAGTTTTAAATATGCTCATTTGTCGTAGGTAGAGCCTCTGCTTCCAGCAGGCGTTTATAGCCTCGACAAGGTTACCCGTTACCCAGCAATGATCCTGTATCCTACTTAAGGCAACCTACAACTTTCAAAGAAAAATCCATATCCACACTTATTGCTTTGATTTTATTTTTTACTCTTAAAGAACAATGTCTTGGTTTGGTAGCTAAATTATGACACAGTCATTCACTTGATTTATAACTTTGCTGAACAAGCTGACTCGTGATGAGACCCCTTGTCTTTTGATTGCAACAATCTTGATTCATTGCCCTGTTGTGGTGTACAGTATTGGCAAAGTCAGCAAGTTATAATATCTGTGATTATGATAAGCCGACTCATGATGAGACCTCTTATTCGTCAAGATAAAGTGTATCCTTGGGTTGTTCCTCTGAAAGATGTGATTTTCCTTAGCAGGGAGGAAGTCATTTTTTCCTTAAGATAGCTCTGGACGACAATAATAGAGTTTTTGAAAACAATTGTTCTACAGAGAATCTTTATTTTGTTATTGATACCTTTCATTGTACTGAGATAAAACAATTTCTTCACTAAAGGTTGTTTTCATCAAACTTTTTGAAGTTGAAACTAGTATCATATATGGGCTAGACTCTTTAACTGTATCTGTCAATAATAAAGATCAGTTGTCCAAAAGATTTGCTATTTATACAAGAGAAAAGTTCAAAATCTGAAAGAGAATTGGTGACTTTTTCGTAAATGCCTAATGTAACCACTCACAACTAGTTTTATTATGAAAAATAAAAACAATTATTCTACAAAAAATAGAAGAATAATCTTCTATGGAAAATATTGCTTGAGAATTTGTCCATTAACAGGCAAAGAGTCTCTCTTACCTGCTAAATATTTTAACACAAATGTTGATGGACCTATGACTTCTACAATTGGAAAAGGACCAAGCCACATTCTTTGAAATTTTGTATGTTTTCCTTTCTCTTCATGACCCTTGTCCCACTTTAAAACTAAATCTCTCATCTGAAAATCTTTTCTGGTCATTATGTTTGAATCAAAAGAGGATTTTACTAGTGCTTGATGATGAGCATGTGTTTTCTTAGCATGTTCTCGTTGTTCTTCTAATTTGATTATTTCCATTTGTCTTAGCTGTAAGGAGGAAGTGGGTACTTCATCAATGTATTGAACTAGAGACAAAGAGGGAATTGATAAATGAGTCGGAAGAACCACTTCTTTCCCATAAACTAAATTAAAGGGAGAAGTGTCGATAGAAGCTTTTTGCGTTATTTGGTCTGCCCATAAAGCATATATCAAAGCTTTATGCCAATTTTTATGATTTTGGTCAATAGTTCTTTTGATAATCCTGATTAGGTTTTTATTTGTGGACTCAGCTAACCCATTGCCTTGTGGGTAATAATTGGCCGAATATTTAAGTTTGAATCCTCTTTTAAGTGCAAATTCAGTCATTACATTTCCAGAAAAGTATGATGCATTATCAAACATTAAAGCAGAAGGCAATCCAAACCTGGTGATTATAAATTGATTTATGAATTCAATGATATTTTCAGCATTAGCCGTATTGAGTGAAACTGCTTCTACCCATTTAGTAAAATAATCCATTGCTGTGAGGACGTATCTATGCTGCTTAGAAGAGTGAGGAACGATCTCACCTATTATGTCCAATCCCCACTGACTGAAAGGTTGGTTAATGTTAACTGGCTGTAGTGGCAAGTATGACTTCTTTTGTCTTCCAGCAGTAGTTTGGCAGACTTGACATTTCCTCACGCAATTGTGCGAGTCTTTAAATAATGTGGGCCAGTAATATCCTGCGCGTAAGATTTTGTGTGCAGTAGCATCTCCAACAGTTTCTGCCTGCTGGCCCATCGTGGAGTTCCTGCAAAACATTTTCAACTTCAGATTTCTCAAGACACATAAGAAGAACAGAATCATAATTTATTCTAAAAAGAATATCATTTATGAGCTGATATTGTTTGGCCTTACCTTATAGCTCTTTTCTTAGTATGATTGAGGTGTGAAGGAGCATACCCATTCTTAAGATAATAAATTATATCAGCGTATAATGAATCTGCATCGTTTAGGCTTACCTCGCATATTTGTACCTCTGCAGATGGAATTTCAGAAATTTGCGATGCTCCAGCCAGCATTTTGCAGAAGCCTTGACCTCTCACAATGTTTGTTGGTTTAATCTCAATGTCATATTCCTGTAAGGCAGTAACCCAATTGGCTCTTTTCTCACCCACATCCTTTTGTACTAGAAGGTTCCTTACCGCTGGAAACGGTACTATAATTTTAGTATGGGTTTTGAGTAAGAAAGGTCTGAAGTATTTGACCGCTTTGAAAACAGCATAAGCCTGTTTCTCCACGTCTGAATAATTTAATTCAGCACCCTGTAAATTTGAGCTGAAAAAAGCAATTGGGGCTTCCGCTTTTTCTTGATTTGCTTGAGTGAGTATCGCAGCATATGACCTATCTGAGGCAAATGTGTATAAAATAAAAGGTTCTGAAAAATTCGGAGTTGCTAACGATGGAGCATTAATAATAGCTTGTTTGATCAGGTTGAATGCTTCATGTTCATCTTGGCTCCATTTAAAATTTGAATTTTTTTTAATCATGGTTTGCAAAGGAGACACGATTCGTGAAAAATCTTGAACGAATATCTTTACAAAGTTGATCTGACCAAGGAAAGATTGCATGGCTTTTTTGTTATGAGGTAAGGATATTTCAGAAATCTCTTTAATTTTGTCGAAATCGATGTGAATACCGGATTTTGACACTATGAATCCTAGAAGTTTCCCTTCACTTAGTGTGAAAAAAGATTTCTTTGGGTTAAGTGAAATTCCATACCTTAAACATCGTTGGAATATTTGTTTCAAGTCTTTAAGATGGTCGCTTCGTTTCTTTGAATACACTGTTATATCATCCAAATAAATTACTACAGATTTATTGACTAAACCTATGAATGCGATGTCCATGGCTCTCTGAAATGTGGCACCAACATTAATCAAACCAAATGGCATCTTTCGATACGCATATGTGCCCCATTTAGTTCTGAATGTGGTTTTCAATTGATCATCAATATGTACCAACACTTGATTGTATCCTGAAAATCCATCCAAGAAAGACATTAATTCTGAGCCCGCCACTGCCTGCAATATCTGTTCCATAGGTGGTAAAGGAAAATTATCCTTTTGGGAGGCCTTGTTAAGGTTTCGAAAGTCAATGCAGATCCTAATATCTCCGTTTTTCTTTCTAACATGTACCATATTGGAGACCCATTTGGAATGTCTGACGGGAAAGATTATTCTGGATTTCAACAACTTGTTAAGCTCAGTTTTTATCTAATTTTCTAAATTTGGATGGATCTTTCTCAGTTTTGTTGGATAGGTTTTTCATTATCGATCATGGGAATAGTATGTTGGATGATGGAAGTGTCGTATGTTTTCAATTCATTATAATTCCAGGCAAAAACATTTTTATATTGTCTCAAAAGACGAAAATACGCTAGTTTTTCTTCAAGGGCTAGGCCGAGACCTAGGTTAATGTTTTGTGGTTTAGCATCGGTTCCTAAGTTTACTAATTCGTAGTTCAAGGTTGAACTTTGGAGTTTTGAATTGGTAGACCGTTTAAACCGATCCTTCAAATTGTACAAGTTTTCTAACTTGACTACCGACTTATGTATAGCATTGTTAGTGCTATCTTGTTGTAATTGTCGATCATGTTGGTCTTCGTCAATTATTTGATTGGAGTAGGATCCTTCAGATGTGAGGAAATTTACAATATCATGATCGTCATTGAATACTCTCCAATTTGTGATGTTATCAGGAATGGATGGTCTAAAGATTAATTCTATTGAGAATCTATCTGGACTAAAATTTTTTGAATGAATAAGCTTAGAAGCTACGTTAGCCAAAAGGTCTGCACTTGCGTTTTGGAGTCTAGGAATTGGAGAGATATTAAACGCTATGAAATGCTCAGTCAGATCTTGAACTAAGGATTGATAATGTTTTAAATGACCTGATAAGCAATGTATAGTGTTACGTACCTGTTTAACCACAATCTCAAAGTCTCTGAAAACTTGAAGATACTTGACGTCTAACCCGATTGCTTTGTACAACCCTTGGACCAACACCTCATATTCTGTTGTATTGTTGGTGCATTCAAATTCGAGTCTGCATGTGAGCATGATTTTATCTCCTTCTGGACTAATCAGAACGCATCCCGCTCCTGCTCCTTCGTTAGATCTAGAACCATCAAAAAATAATTTCCAAAACAAAGATTTATTTACAGGTTTATCTAAAAAATTGATACATTTCGAACTATCAGTTCGAGAAAAAATTTCGACTTGGGACAAAACGGAGTGTTATAAATAGGGTGACGCATGAGCATTGAAATTGCCGAAGAAAGAATCTACCGAGTAATTTCCAATAATGTTGATGTTATATGCTACTGCTTCATTTTCCCCCTCTAGCTCCGTTACTATGTATTTCTGGTGTAGTTCTCGTTCAACTTTTATTTGATTCGGTTTACTGTTGTAGGGCAGCCACATGTGCGACCAGTCAGTTGCGAAGTATCCATGAAGTTTTTCTGACCAATCCTTGCTAAGAATTAAGCCATAGAATTCTAGAATATTAGCAACTAGAATGTCAATAACTTGACATACCTTCGGGTTGGATGACAGCCTTATGGTTACTTGATTTAGTTCGCCAATCACTTCAACTTGAGATCGATCTAGCTGAACTATGCGCACAGCGGATTTCTGCAGCTGAACGTTTAACTTGGCACATATGGACTTTGGTAAAATATTGGATGAAGCACCAGAATCTACCAAACAATTGTACACATTTTTATTGAAAATTTCATAAGGAAGGAGAAACGGGGGAGTATGAGATCTTGATCTTCCTCCAATTAGAGCGATGTCATTTGGATCAATCTTATTGATCGCGTTAGTTGGAGGTCTTCCCATGTTATGAGAAGCTTGAGAAAGTACAGCGGCAGGCAAAGGTGCAACTGGCACGGCATGTAATTCTTTCATCATTATCTTCTGTTGATGCTTTAACTTGCTCAATTCGTAAAGGGTGATGTTGGCCCTAGTCTTTTTCATATCTTCTATAATATTGTACTCCATTTCATCCGACACGATCAGTGTTTTAGATGGAGTTGATTCATCTGTTTGGACTGGGCTGGTTTGAGTCGCTTTTGATGTCGTTTTCTTTGTTGCGACTTTATCCTTTATTGCAGAGCTTGCGCTCTTTGGCTTAGGGATAGTTTGGGGAGGATCAAGCTGATTTTTGCTTCGTGTGCTAACTGGGAATACTTCTTGATCTTCTTCTTGTGGGAGGATGAAATCCCACATTCCTTGTAATTCCACAACCTCTTCTTCATTAGTTTTCCCTTCAGTGGCAATTTCCTCATCCTCTTCTTCGGATTCAGCATTTGAAATAGCATTGGGTGGCTTTAAATCCGTTGAAGGGCCTCTTTTAAAAGCTCTGTAGGGCTTTTTTGAAGAAGTTTCTGCTACTTGCTTTTTGATGTCGACCATTTCATTGGACATGGTCTTTAGAACTTTCTGCAATCCTTCCAAATCGAATGGATCTTTTGCTTGTTTCTTCTTGGAGTCTTCCTTGAAGGTGACTTTCTTGGATTTACGTTCTTCTATCGCAGATTTCTTTTCCAGGGCTATTATTCGTTTCTCTACTGCTATTGCTTCTTTCATGTTATCGGCTAAGGTTGTTTTATTAGCCCTGTCCACGAAGATTGCTATGTTTGATGGTAGAGCGGTGATATACCATTCACATCGTACTTCTTCGCTGGGCTGGGAAGCAGTAGGAATTTTGTTTAGAATTTTGTTGAAACGTAAATTGAAATCTTTGATAGGCTCTCTAGATTCGGCCCTAAGGTTGGATAGGTCGTTGATTAACGTTGTCGTAGACCTGTCATCACCAAACTTGGTTAGGAATTGCTCCTGGAAGATATCCCAACTAGTGATAGATCCGGAGGGTAATGAAAAATACCATGACCCGGTTGTTCCTTGCAGAGTATAAGGAAAGAGTCGAACAACAACATCTTCATTAGTAACCCCATTGAGATTAATGGATAGCATAAAGTTGTTTATGTGCTCCTCTGCCAGCATGCTTGCCTCGGGATTAAATTTAGACAGCCATTTCTCAGGATGGGCCGGTATTTGACTCAGGGGTGCAAGCATTAAGACTGCCCCAGGGTTATTCCATGGACACTGGGCCATTGTTGTGCTACTAACAGTGGAAAGTGCAGAAGATGATCCCTGTGGCTGGGAAGATGAGGATACTACGATTGTAGATGACTGAGGACAAGTTGTGGGGGTTCCTGTGAATGGATGGACGATGATCTGAAGTGGCGGAGTGGATGGTTGACTTCGCGGTGAAGAAGTTGAGATGGATGATGTTGACGAAAGAGTCTCACTGTTTGGACTCTTTAGGTGATTTCCTTGCTCTTTTCTTGGTGGGAAGAGGTAATTCAGTTGGTTGAATGCCAAACTTTTCACTCTTTAGCCTGGTCAGGGGATGAGCAGGGTTATATTGCGAAGTCACGCTGCCTTGAGATTTATCAGACCTTTGAGGAGAAATGGAAAATCGCTAAATTTTGTGAATCAGAGATTCGACCTCAGGAAGTTCAACTGTAGATTGTTCTGAAATGTCAGGGTTTGTAGCAGTGGTTGATACTCGAGCGACTTCTAACTCTGGATTTAAGTGTAATGGAGAAGTCGGGGGAGATGGTGAGGGTGATTTACTCTCAAAACGGTATTCAGATTTAGATTTACTTGCCATTCATATTTTATGCCCTCCTTCTAGCGCCAAATATGTTGAAGCCCCGAAAATCGGGTCTACAACAAGGGGGATACCCGCCCAGTCTAGACCTTGGTTGGCAGCGCCTTATCCATTTGGTATAGCAGGTCCGACTGGGGATAATGGGACCAGTTTCCCAATCTATGAGTGTGTGTGTAGAGTTTGATGGATGATGGAAGAAGTTGAGATGGATGATGTTGACGAAAGAGTCTCACTGTTCGGACTCTTTAGGTGATTTCCTTGCTCTTTTCCTGGTGGGAAGAGGTAATTCAGTTGGTTGAATGCCAAACTTTTCACTCTTTAGCCTGGTCAGGGGATGAGCAGGTTTATATTGCGAAGTCACGTTTCCTTGAGATTTATCAGACCTTTGAGGAGAAATGGAAAATCGCTAAATTTTGTGAATCAGAGATTCGACCTCAGGAAGTTCAACTGTAGATTGTTCTGAAATGTCAGGGTTTGTAGCAGTGGTTGATACTCGAGCGACTTCTAACTCTGGATTTAAGTGTAATGGAGAAGTCGGGGGAGATGGTGAGGGTGATTTACTCTCAAAACGGTATTCAGATTTAGATTTACTTGCCATTCATAGTTTATGCCCTCCTTCTAGCGCCAAATATGTTGAAGCCCCGAAAATTGGGTCTACAACAAGGGGGATACCCGCCCAGTCTAGACCTTGGTTGGCAGCGCCTTATCCGTTTGGTATAGCGGGTCCGACTGGGGATAATGGGACTAGTTTCCCAATCTATGAGTGTGTGTGTAGAGTTTGATGTTCCTGGTCTAACAGTTCCTAATTTAATATATTCTAATTGTAATTGTAATCTAATGCTATGCTATTGCAATCTAATAAGCAGCAACATCTAAGTCTATACTAACCCGGGATGTAATTCTTCTTTTGTGCGATCTAAAAAGATTTCAAATAAAAACTGGTAATAAAGATCATTCAGCTATTATAAGAAGGGAAATTAATATGGATGAACCACTTCGCATAAAATGTTAGACGAAACAGTTGTGAAAAACATATCGCATAATGAGCTATTCATACATTAAGCATAAATAAATAGCTATCGCCATACAAAAGTGCCAAATGATAACTCAAGCATTCATGCAATAATACATAAATAACTAAAAACTGTATATCACTTTGACATATAAGCAGAAATGGTCAAGAAATAAAAGTATCATTTATGACTAGTCCTACTCATAAGCTTCAAGTGACAATGATTTATCTCTCCTTGCTCTAACATCCACTAAGGTTACAGAAGTGCAACATCAGTATCAGACATCAAATGCAAACATCAACAAATCTTGATCCATTCATTCACCAAAACCTCCTCTGGGGGTGCAAAAGTGCATGTTCTGAGGACAAGTTTTTGATAAATTTTTGGACCCTTCTCTAAATGCATGAGAAGGGTTTAAATACTACTAACTGAATAACTTAATTACACAGATTCATGATACGGTTTAAATGACCGCCCTTTTTCTAAGCAAAAAAAAAGAAAAACTATTTCTAAAAATTAAATATAATATCTAACTATTTCTGCATTTGCTCCTTAATGTTGCAAGCATTCAGTATTTTCCTAGGTAGAGTCGGCTGACTGTCTTCCGCTTTTGGTTGAGCTAAGCAAACAGAATTGGTAAGAGCTGGCACCACCTTCTCAGCAAAGTCGATGATATACTCGAGAGTCATTCTCTGACTATGTGGATTTACTGTGTATGCCCAGTAATAATCTCAATTCACTTGATTAACCCTTTGGATTACTTCTTTGCACTTCTCGGTCTTACAGGTGACTGAGCCGTTAGAGGGCTTTCCTTCTCGCACAATTTTCTCAGCGATGTGCAATTAGCGCTAGGCTCTAATCGCGCATCGGAAACTGCCTCCGTTCTTTGATCCGGGCTTCTCTGATGCATTTTTTCCTTTTGCGCCTCTTCATCTTTATTGGGTATAAAGCTTCAAAATTTGTAAAAATAATGTCCTTGTGAGCTCTTGACCCTGATCATTAAACTCTCTGTTGATATCAGCATCCTTCAGTGCTCATTTAACCATGGTTGTATATGAATGATCTGTAATGGATGGCTCAGCAGCATTCTGTGAATCTTCGGCTCTGTTGCATGCGGTATCTGCTTATTAGAGCGTCTTTTCTCCGTCCTTAAACATTTTATTTTTACCCTTTTTCCTCATAGCTTCCTGCACATTGCTTCGCGTAACTTTTGTTTTTCGTTCCTGCAGTTCACAAGTGAGGAGAGTAATGATAATAAATAACGACAGGAAAGTTTTAAATGCTACGGATATGAAAAAACACGCCACCTGACGTGAACTGGCTCTTCGAACAACACAAAACCATATTTTATTAACCACTGGCATATAATACATTAATCATCATTAAAGCGCGTAACCGGAAAACTTTTTCTTGAATATTGAGCCAGGAAAATCTGCGATGGAATGTTTCTGCGATATGCATCGCAGTATCGCATTACCGCAATTTCATCGTGCTGTGTTATCGCAAGGTTGCTTGATCACCCTATTGCAAGATTGTAAATCGCTTAATCATTAAATCGTTATGTGTCTTTCATGCAATTTTGCGAGATGCGATATGCAATATCGCATATCAGCGTTTTCGCATATCGGCGTTTTCTTAAGGTTTTCTAACATGAACTTTTCTTAATGCATGCGATGCGATGGAGTTTGCATCGCGATCTCGCATTTTACCATTTTGACTCATAAGAAAATACCCTATCATTCTTTGCACGATGCGATGTTTCTTAAGGAGTAACATATATGAGTTGATGTTTTGAATTTTTTGAGCTAAGGGTCCCCACTTACATAGTCTTATTGCTAATGCTAAATAATGATGGGGTTTTGCTGGTGACCACAACAAGTAGGTGGAATGCATACTGGTTTCCCTGTGTAACAAGTGCGATGGTCAGAAAAGGCTAATTTTTCCTTCAGACTTTGGTTTTTCTTCACTCTCTTTAGCTCTATTTAGAAGTTTTGCTGTCTGTGATCAGTATACCACTGTGGAAACCCCCTTCCTTTCCATCATTCCACCTCCATTGTGCAAAGAACTGTGAATGTTTTTATGTATTGTCCGCCATTTTCAATTCTCTTTTACAAAGAAGTAGCATAACCAACTGTCGTCTTTTGATTTGAAAGTGTCGCAAGTGTCATTTTCAGTCAAAGAAAAGAATTCTATTGTTCTTGATGGTCGATTATACAGTTACTCTTGTATTCGATTTGAATTAGTAGTTTTTCAAGTGTCGAAAGCAGTTTTCAATTCAAAATCGCGAAGTGTTGTCATTATCTTCCTTTCGTTTTTGAAGAGAAATTTGTTATAACTGTCACTTTGAAAAGATAATTCAGATTTGTACTTAGCATTCTTCTTGTCATTCACACATTAAGAAAGCTGAAAACAAATACATACATGTGCATTTGCATTTAGACTGCTTGTTGGTTTGATTTACGACAGTGCATCTAGTGTGTGCTCTCTGCTCTATGTTGAAAGAATATCATCTCTCTTTCTTTAGTAGCTAGGATTTTCATTGCAAAAAAAAGATTAAATGATTGTTTATCTTAGATTGCATTTTAGGAATTGTATATCTACATCACGCGGTGAACCTGAAAGGAAAATTTCTTAAGAAGATCAACTGTAAAATAAATTTAATGAACATAAAAACGCTTTGGAACCTAACGCACAACATCTACAAGTCTAGGCTAGAGACGTATTCCGCGTCGTAAAGCCTAGTAACTGTCGCTTTCACTGTTGGTTGGGTGATTTCTCCTCTTTGAGACGACAAGTGCCAGTACGGACTTGTTCTCCCACATACCATCGATTATATATTGGGAGACCACAATAGGCTATATCCTTTATCCATAGGAAGCCGTGTCTGCCGCCCTATCGATCGCAATGCACTGAACACAGCATTCGGGAAGATTGACTGCCGTACCGTAAAACGTATTCTGCAGTTTTGCGATTGGTTTGGTAATCCCTCTGTCTAGATTTCCAAAGTAGTCTCTTTCATTCCTTTTCAGACTCCTTAAAGGAAAAGGTCCATCTGAGCACTTGTCACTTCAAGCTCATTAAAAATCGAAGGCGACTAGAGTCATCTTTTGTTTTTTCTCGACTCTTAAAAATTGAAAAAACAAGTTGTGTCAAAGCATCTAAAATTTATTTTAATCGGAATAATATCACCATTCCCGCATTGGTCTTAGGTTTAGGAAAATGGATTCCACCGACCAAGGATTTCCCCTTGGAGGAAATCCTAGTCCTTTCTCCTCTTGGGGAGATGTTGGTGCACCTCATATGGCCACATTGTCACTTCCAAGATTGACGATTGGCTTGCCAATATGGCTCTTCTCGACCTCCTTCGTTCAGAACACCGTGATTCCTGAGCAATCGAATCAGCAATTATATGATACCAAAGTTACCCCCTAACCTTCTACTTCGTCCAATTCTCCCTCTCCTTCGTCCTCTTTGCTTGATGAAGCTGGTAAAGCCAAAAATCAAGTAACTAAGAAGGAGAAGAAGGGGAAGGAGAAGAAAGAGAAGAAGAAAAAGGAGCCAAAGGCAAAAAGGGGTAGCCGGGCATCGTCTAGTGAAAATCCACACACTGCACCGTCCAAGCCTAAATCTCTATGTGTCATTTGCAAAGGAGACCACTATCATCGAGATTGTCCTTGCATCCCTCGAATCTTAAGGCACTGGTCTCCTCGTCAATCCGGTGTCATCAACCTCTGAAAATCATGTTGAAAGTACACCATCAACTAGTGAAAGCGAAGCATTTGGACAGAAAAGGAAATGTAAATTTCCTTGTAAACTGTGTGAAGGCAATCACGTCGTCCACCATTGTCCCTTCCTAGACGAAGTTAACAGAGTCTTGGATGACCGTCCTGCTTCACCACTACGACTTCCTCCTGGATACAAGAAACTCTTGCTGAGTCCATTACTAGTTGAAAACCCGACCGACACACCATTTTGGTCGGTCGAAGCATATGCCATTGAAGATAAACCCGCTGAATTCATACCAGATGAAAGTCAAAAGGTTGAGGCGACAGTCAACCCGGTCTTGTCTTCGGAAGGTCCATCTTCAGATGATGCAATCACCGAAGAGAATGAGAAGGACACCGTTCAAACTCTTTTCGTAAACACATACTCCGATGAATATGCAGGCAATCTACCCATTCCTTTAACACAAGAAGGAAGTTCGTCAAAGTCATATCCGGCCGTCTATTTGGTCCCACCTCCAAGCAACCTAGTCATTTCCTTCGATTGGAATCTACTAGGAAAACCCCGTTTACCGGCTAATGTACCATTCTGAATCATTCTACAAGCTTACAAAATGATCACGGTTGGTACCATCATAGATGAAGGGGCTTCTGTGAGTATCCTTTCTTCAACTGCTTGGGAAGCGCTTGGTTTGCCATCGCTTCTGCTTGAGATGAGAAATCTGACAGGCTTCGACAAAGGAACCAATCGACAGTTAGGGATCCTTCCCAATGTGCGCATAACGTTGAGATGGAAAACCATTTATATGAACGTAATGGTAGTCCAAGGACCTCTAGATTATAATCTACTCCTTGGGCACGACTATATTTATAGCATGGGAGCCATTGTCTCCTCACTCTTTAGAGTAATGTATTTTCCGCATGAAGGCCGAGTGGTCTAGCTAGTAGACCAGCTTTCGTTCCTCGGCTCACACATAGCTAATAGTCAAATGCCATCCCTAAATGGTCTTTTCATGCAAGGAATGTCTCATCAATCTTTAGTCCGTCCACCTGAAGAGCGCGAGTAATTACGGGGACATGACTGAAACCCAGGGGGCATGCACCCTGGTCTATTTCGGCAGGAAAACCTTGGGTATAGGGTGGGTTTCCACGGAGGATATATGACTAGTCTGACACACCAGTCCGTTTAGGAAAATGGGATTACACTGGAATAATATTCCCTCGTCAAAGTTATGTGAGTGGAGGTGACCGCGCCACTCACCTTTGTCTATTTCAATAGACATCGCCAAGGAAGTGTTTTGTCTGCAACGCGGATGGAGCAATCTTGCAAATGCGAAAAACTTCATATGGTAACCTGGAAACTCTACTTCGCTATACCTGGGGGCATGCAAACCTTTTTGCCTGAAAGTAAAGAGCGACCATTTATTTTCTTATTTTGTAGTTTCTCAACCCTTTAAACTCGTAAGATTGGTCATTCCTAACTTGCATAATGAAAGGATCCGGAGCAAAGTTTAGAATGGTGCAAGCTCCCTAAAAATTGAACCTATCGATGAGACATCCTTATTATACGACTGGCACAAGCAGTTTTTATACGAAGTTCAAGCTCGTTAAAAATTAAACATTAGCAATGAGCAAACATTCCCCCAGAGTTTAAGCTCATTAAAAATGAACCAATCTCTGGTAAATAACCATTGTGAATTCATTATCATCAGCTTTTGAGCCCTGGTTGTGTTCTTACCATCACCTCCACTCTGTTTTAGCCGATCATTCACCTCCATTTGATTGTTTACCCCTTTTGAGGAACAGCCAAGAAGAGTGATCCTGTTAGCCATCCTTGTGACGCTGTCGTGATTGGAAAATTCCAAACCTTACCTGGAAACAGCTGCTACCAAAAATTATCACTCGTTCCTCAAAAAACGAGTCTCCTTTAAGCTCTTTTCATCTGACTCGTAAAATATGAAAATATTGCCGAGCAGTTGGCCTCTCCAACTCGTTAAAACTACCGGGAGTTCTATCCCTCCTCTAGATTTTAATCTTTTTGGACCCGAGGGATTATTACACAAAAATATCGAGCGCTTGTTTTGTTCGGCTCGTTAAAATTACTGAAAATTCATCCCTTTCGTATTATTTTATACTTTTTCGGACTTAAGGGATTATATGACGAAAAAGGATTATTGGAGTTTCCTTTACGTCCCTTTCAGACTCTCTAAAATTGAAAAGGACCAAGTTATCTTTGTCGTTAAACTCGTTAAAACCAATAGCGACAAACTAATCCATATAGACAAGAACAATTTTCACTGTCACTAGGCTCGTTAAAACATAACGACGGGTTTGCCCAAAGGGCAAATTATAGAACAAACATATGTTATCCTCCTCAAGATTGATAAAAATAAAGAGGTACTGGTCAGCAATGACTGGGGAAAAATTGGGAAGAAAACTTGAAGAAACTTTATTGGTAGCAAGTCGCTCATGAACATGACACTTTCACTCCACATCCGAGTCGGGTTGGGTTATTCCGTTCACCGGTCATATCACCATTGGTCCATTGCACCATCCATATTTCAGGTTAACGCTACCAATCCATGTCAGTGTTGCCGGTATGTTCAAGAGAAGTCGCTCAGAGAATTCACCTGTGTCTCATCCGCTGCAATACATTCACGCTCCATTCTTTCATGACCGCCACCCTGAACCTTGTATCATCAAATCGTTTTCACCTCCAAAATCATTTACTCCGTTCCGTGTCGTAGATGTGGGATTCATTAAGGCCCTCCTACGATGGGTCGCTTCTTGTCGACATCAGTGCATTATCCAAGAAGTCGACTTAGGGACAACCCCTTCAGTACTTTGACGCTTGCATGCCTCAATGGCAAGTTTCTCACTTCCGGCGACAGGTTTACATCAATGGCCTTCGACCGAAAGACTTTGCGTCGTGTTCGACGCCAGGTCCCTTTTTCACACCACGCGAATTGTACTGTAGTACCTTGGGGGTCATCATCATTATCAGTGATTCCTCTCGCGCCTGTTAATAGCTTACATCATTGGCTGGTAATCAGGCGATGTCTTTCCATGTTCGACTCCAAAACATCTTTCACATGGATCGACTTGTACTCCAAGTGAAGATTGAACGAGTTTGAAGACCCCGGATCTAGTTTCATCCATCCGGGTTGCGATATATTCAGGAAAATAAAGACATCAAATTTACATCATTGCTGCACAGATGATCATCCGAATCAAAGGATGATGGCTCTATCAGAATCATCAGTCTGCCACACAGACGGTTGTCTGTCTTATGTACATGAAAATGAATTTATAAAGTTGAGCATGGGAATGCCCGCCTCAGCTAGATCATGAAAAATATTATGAAGATAATGTATTGTATTGTATCTTATTACAGGTCGCCTTCCAGCTCGAAAAAACTTCGGATCCTCATGATAAAGCATTTCATCCGACATCAAAAGATTAATGACCGCATGCTTTAGGGGGAAATTGTTATAGACATTTTTGGGCACTGCAACCCCAATCATACATGTCCATAAACCGAGGGCTCCTAAGTCCCTAAAAGTGTTGCTTCACACCCTAAAGGAACAAGCTCAGCTGATTACATCATCTCCCAGAAGTTCTCCACAGAAAACTGCTCAGAACTAGTCAAAGATGGACCATACAGACTGCCCAGTGTATAGGGTGCGATGCATCTCACCTGCTCAGTGTAAAAGGTGCAATGCATACTAGAAAGTCCTTCTGTAGGGTGCGATGGGCGAGAGTAGACAAATGGCAGAGACAGTTTGCAAGGTGGATTGTCATGGAATCTTCCAGAAACTTCTCCTGTGACACTTGCCTCTCTGAATTCGCCCAGGGATGAGTAAGAGATCATCAATCTCCAAGTGGAATCAAGAACTATTAGAGAGAGGACACTAATCAAAATCCTCGAAGTTGACTCACCCCCCTGCAATCATCTATATATGGATCCCTCATCCCAGAGATCCAAAGGCTGGAATTTTGTATCTTGTAAGGAAGTGTTGTTGGTTTCTTGGTGGAATATCATAGTGTTGGGTGATCTAAGCTTTTCATGAGGTGAAGTAGGACTTTCATGCTAGGAGGATGACGTTGGGTCAGAACAATTGGTTGTAATCCTCTTTGCTATTCTTTATATTAATAAAGTTATTCAAGTTTTCCTCCACATTCTTATATGTTTGATGATATATGCATTTGTGTGGTCAATATATATCTGGTCCTATATTGTTTATGATTTTAGATCTCTGTTCTTCGATATTATTATGCTGCTTTGATTCCACAAGTGTTCTTTGAAGCTGGGTAGACGAAGGAAAAGCGGCAAGGATCTGTCAGAAGGGAGAGGAACCAAGCAAGGAACCAAGCACAAGACTGAGGTTGATGTCCTTTGTTCCCCTCTTATCTACTTCTCATAAAAGAGAGCGAAAGTAGTTTTTGTTTGTTTGTTTCTAAGATAGCTACCAGTCTTAGTGGGACTAGCAGCTCCGAGTGGACACTAGATTTCCCAATAACATGAGGAGATCTTCAAGGTAATAGGCGATGACTTGGGTGTCTACTTGTATCATGATAGAACCTATCAAGACACAGGTTTTCTAGCGATGGCTCGTATCCTACTGCACCTAGAAACCAGAGAAGGATTGGTAGAGAGATACTTGCTCCAGATGGGCGACATTACTCGATGACAAATATTGGATTACGAAGGCATTCCCTTTCGTTGTCAGAAATATCATGAAATGGGGCATCTCTATAAACATTGTCCAAGAGTTTCTGGGCAAAGTCAATTCCCGGCCAAAACGTTGGTCTCATCCTCCACTCAGACTTCGGATTCATACTTCCATTCTCCAGTGGACATCCAAGAGACTACTCTGCCCTCTATTCAGGAGTTGTAGCAGGCTGCATCTCATCAGTTCGCTAGGGCATCAAAACCTTCTCCAGTTAAATCATGATCCTGGTATTCGGCATTTGTGGGTATTCCCTTCTCCTCTCTTCCTCATCAAGTAGTAATGGGTTCTGTTAATTTAACTTATTCTATGAGTTTTGTTGGTTCTCTAGATGGCGTTAATATGTTGTGCTCTCCAGTTTGTCTGGTTCCCTCTGCCCCTCCTTCCCTACCATCCACCATCCCTCACCCCTCTGTGGATCAGACCACTCGCTTGCACGATGACTGCCCGCTTTCAAGTGGGTCACATTGTTACTTCCTCCGGTCTCTCCCCGCTACACCCTCGTCGACTCTCGATCTGGACATTGACCCCCCCACCATTACCCAAAAACCTTCTCACAACCGCTAATCAAAAATCTCCAAGGTAATCAAAAGGACTAGTGTCGAAGTGGCTTTCGAAGTCCAATCCCCAATTGACTGGGTTCTTAGAGAAAAGAGAAACCCTCTCATCGCCCCCACATGATTTATCTATCTTTTAATTGTAGGGGTCTAGCCAACTCAGACAGAAAGCTAGCTCTCAAGAGACTCTGCCTACCTGAAAAACTGGACGCAATACTCTTACAAGAAACTTTGGGAGAAGGTCTACAGGTCAATAAGCTCTTATTAAGTTTTCTTCCAGATTGGGATTTTCACTTTCTGGACGTGAAGGGCCACTCTAGCGGTTGTGCTTTGGGATTTAATAAACGTTCCACAAAAATCCTCAATGTCTAGGGAGGAGAAGGTTTTATTAGGGCTGATATCATATCGATGGAGTTAAACAAACCTTTTAGGATTATCAATATTTATGGGCCTTGTCAGCACTGAGAAGTATATTGGAATAGGATTTTGGACGCCGATTTCATGAATCATGAGAATATAATCATTAGTGGAGATCTAAATTTCTCTCTTGGTTTAGCTGAATCTTGGGGTTCCTCGGGCAAAGTGATCATCTCACGACCTCTTTTGAAAATTTGTTGGACTCCCATGACTTCCTGAATATTGACCCTGGAAAGCTTAAGCCAACTTGGAGGAACCACAGAATGGGGGTTGAAGCTCTTGCTAGAAGGCTGGACCGTTTTTTTATCAAAGCCCCTCTCATGGTAAGTTTAAATATGTTTCGTCAATGGGTTGGGGAGCGGTGGGATCTCTAATCACTCTCCCATATTTTTGGAGCTCAAGGGTAACTCCTCTAAACCCCCATCTCCTTTCAAATTCAACTCCTCTTGGCTGCTGGAGCCGAGTTTTTGGAATTTGGTCTCAACTTCCTAGATCCATTGCTCTCAGGAAGAGATCTCCTCTCCTGGAGAGGTTTTTGTGAAGAATTTAGTAGCCTTAAAATCCAAAACGATAGTCTGGGCCAGAGAAAAATGAAGGAAAGATGATGAAGACCTCCAAAGGATTGAATTGGCTCTCTTAGCTTTTGAAGAATCAGCCCCAGTGGAACGTCCTCGGCTGACCAAAAGGTTCAGTGGGTTCAGCGTGAAATTGAAAGAATTAAACTTCTTCGCTCAAAAGAAGAAATCTAGAGGCTAAAGAGCAGAGCAATCTGGCTTCAAGCTTGTGATGAAGACTCAAAACTTTTTCAACAATATGCAAGGGGGTTGAAAAGCCATCAACACAATCTGGGAATTACAAGATATTGAAGGAAGGAAAGCGGGCTCTTTCGAGCAGTTGGTTGACATGGGGATTAGACACTTCTCTAATATTTACAAAGCCCCCATTGGAATAACTCTTCCAAGCATCATCCACACAGCTGAAGATCTGCCCATATTTGTCGAACTGAATGAAATTGAATATTTAAACTCCCAGGTTTCTAAAGAAGAGCTAGAAGCGGTACTGAAGTGCTTTAAAAAGGATAAGAGCCCGAGGCCTGATGGGTGGCCGGTTGAATTCTACAGCTCCTTTTTTGAGTTAATTGGAGAAGATCTCCTCCAGACCATAGAATAATGTCAAAGATCTGGCAAAATTTTGGAGGCTTTCAATTCGACCTTCATGGCCCTTATCCCTAAATCCGACAAACCCTCTCTTTTGATGACTACAAGCCCATTTCCTTCTGCAATAGCATTTACAAAATCATCTCCAAAAACATTGCTCTTCGTATTAAGCCCTTTCTCTCCCGAATGATATCCAAGGAACAATTCACCTTTCTCAACCAATGCCAGATCCATGAAGCTATTGGTACCGCTCAGGAAGCCCTTCACTCAACCAAAAATCTCCATAAAAAATCAGTCATCCTAAAAATTGATCTTTCCAAAGCCTTTTATCGTGCCTGTTGGTCCTACCTCTGGATTACACTCACCCACATTGGCTTTCCCTTTGCTTTCATCAACTGGATCATGGGTTGTCTTACTTCCGTCTCCTACAATATTCTCATCAATCGAACAGCCTCGAGGTTCTTTCATGCGAATCAAGGTCTTAGGTAGGGATTCCCTCTCTCCCCGCTGCTCTTTCTCCTCATTATGGAAGGGTTTAGCAGGCTTATTAAAAAAGGAAGAGAGGAAGGCTCCTTGGCTAGTGTCCGGATCTCTGATATGTCATCTCTAACCCATCTCTTATTTGTAAATGATATTCTGATTTTTTTAAATGGATCCTTTCAAGACTCTTATGCTTTCAATTCCATACTATCCCTTTTTTGTAAAGCTACAAGTATGGATCCAAATTTTGTGAAATCAACAATTATCATAGTCTCCTGCCAGCCGAATGAAGCAAGATTTGCCTGCCAACTTTTTGATTATGCGAGACAAGACCTGGATGTTGGCCTAAAATATTTGGGTTTCAGAATGAAACCAAATGGTTATCACATAGTAGATTGGGCTTGGCTTATTGCTAAGATTGAAAGTAGAATCAACATTTTGCAACAACATTAGCTCTCTAGAGCAGGCAGGCTCACTCTGCTCGTTGGCCTGGTGATGAGCCCCAAAAATGAGTAACTTATTCGGCTCATTTTGCCTATTGTTCTCCATTAATCCACCATTCTTCATAGTCTATGCATGCTTTTGAGTATATTTATGTTGATTGAACGAATGACGATAGTCACTTGACCATGAAGACTAATACGTGTTTATTGTAGATTTTTGGACAACTTTTGGACCAATGTCAAGCATTTATGAGCCATTTGATAGCTGAATGCAAGGGGACAAAGCTGAGGATACGTAGGGAGGGTGCTTCCTGCACTAAATGGCCTCTTCCTCGAGTTCTCCAGCATCAGCTTGGAGTTCAGCAGCCCACCAATGTTGATTCCCAAGGGCAGCCAAGCAGTTTTTATGAAGTGATTGAGTAATAGCAGTTTGGGCACCCAAGCCCCTCGAATCAAGGAGGACTATTGGAGGTCCTCGGGATGCATAAATAGGAAGGCTTCTAGCCTTCATAGGTTATTTTTTGAACATTTGTATTCTTCACTATAGTGTTGCTAGTTTCTCAGCTCATTTTGTAGCTTCTGCTGTACAACTTCTTTTGTGACATGGTTATTTTTTAGTAATAGAAAGCAATTTCATTTGGCACCAGTTCTGAGCTTTTTCTCAGAAGCCTGCAGCTCTTGGGGTTGGGCCCAACCCAAGTGCCAAGGCTTCCTTTGTATACTTTTATGTGTTGTTGATGTCTTTATCAAATAATTTCTGTTAAGTAGATTACAGTCTTGCTTGGTTACCTAGGTCATTGTTGATGATTAAAAAGGATTTTCATGTTCAGATTGGTTTGATAGGTTGATAACAGAGAAGATCTTCAGAAAAAGGCTATCAAGCACCCCTAATCTCACCTCTCCCTCCGTAGGACCATGAGCTGGGACCAAGGCGTTCTTGCCGCCACCAAAAACACTCTCTTTGCTTCATCATGCAATTGTTAGTGTTAGATTCTCATTTGTGAAAGTTGATACCAGTTGCGGTTACATGTTCACGTCCATGATTGCTTAGTTTGCATAGTTATTTCACATGATTCTGTTGCCAATAAACTTCTATTCATTTTCTTTGCTGATAGTCAGGTCAGATTAGGTTAAAGTAGCTAGGTCTTTGGTTTTCCGAGTCTTTGTTTGAATAGTTTGGGAAATAACTTGGAGAGCACCTGTGATACCTCTTTGCCTACGCCTACTGCATCAATACTGCCTGCTCCGTCCTCCAACTCTGATTCTTGCCTCACATTTGCTACGTTCCCTCACTTTGACCTAATTTCCATATTTTTGTGCAACATTGCTCTACCCCTCCTTGAACAAATCCAACCATCCTTATCACTCACCTGTTTCGTTCGCCAAGTCCTGGACCCCTCCACATAATCATCCAACCTCCATACCCACTTCTTCACCTTTCTTCCACCAACCCTCCAAAATCCCCTTTCAGAACATCCTGTAGAAACATCCTATAGAAGCCACAAAACATCTTGTAGAACCCCTGCAGACTTCCTGTAGAAGCTCATGAAAGCGGTTTCTTGAGATCCGAGCACTCTGTAACTCTCTTTAAGGGTGCTAGGGACCCCTTAAGCCCTCTTCTAACCTTCCCAACCTCTTGCAAGTGCCTACTCCATTTCCTTTCGCCAATCAACCTCTACACAGTCAAAAACAGTTAAAGCACATGCAAAATAATTCTAACAAATTACTCAAAAATGCAAAAAGATGTTGTCTTCATATTTCTCTTCAGAAGTAGCTTAGTCACATGCATTTTACCTTTCTAGAAGTCAATGGCATCCATTTCTGTAGTTTTCATCCTTTTACTTGCACAAGTAGGGTTGGTCGGTAAAACTAGGGTTTGCGTTCCTTTCTAGCTTTCAACTTCTTTCTGCAAGTAGATTAGCCTCTGGTTGAGTTAGTTTTCTTCTGTCACAATTAAAAGCTTCTTCTAAAATCTCATAGAAGTTGGCTTAAGCTCCTAGTGAACTTGTGCCCGCTGATCAAGTGATAGCCTGCGGCAAGAGCTAGTACTTGTGCATATAGTACCGTCGCTTCCAAGTTTATTACGAACTATCGGGCTGATAAAAGTAAAAAAGGGAGTCCCAAGAGTCGCAACATTATTGCTGCAATACTCGAGCCCACCATTATTTTTGGTGCCATTGTCGGGGAAGCGTCAGAGTATTTGTGATTCCTGCTTTTCTTCTATTTTCTTCTACAACCTTCTGCTAAGTAGTTTATTTCATTTCCATTCTGCAATTTCATTTCTACAAAAGTAGATTAGACCTTTCCTGCTTTCATAGATTAGTATTTCAATTCTGCAAGTGTAAATTAGCATTTCAATTCCACAATTTTAATTCTGCAAGCGTAGATTACCATTTCAATTCCGCAATTTCAATTCTGCAAGCGTAGCCTAGCATTTCATTCCTCCAATTTCATTTCAGCAAAATAGATTAGTCATTTCCTGCTTTTATTTCAATTCCGCATTTTCATTTCAGCAAGATAGGTTTTAGTTAGTTGCAATTCAATCTATTTCAGTTTTGCAGGTACAAGCAGAAGAAAAAAAAAAGAGGCAAACAAAAAAAAAGCAAACAAAAATATTTCATTTCATGTCTCGTAGGAACAGAGACAATACCGGAAAATTCCTACCCAACACCCCCACCACATCACTGAGTCACCCTTCTCTATTCTTTGGTGGCAGTGATCCAGAAGAACCTATAGCTGAACCTCCTGAGATATACGAAGCTCCTATAACAGAAGAAAAGAAAGAAAACATTCATTTTGAGACCATGGCTGAAAACAGAAACAGTAGAGAAGATGAGGAGAGAATATAAGGTGCCTTTCCCATCCGAGAGACCAACGGGAACTTGAAGATGAAAAACATAAGTCCCTCAGCCTTACCTTATTTCCATGGATTGACCACTGAAGACCCTGACACCTTCCTGTTTGAGTTTGTTGTCCTTTGTCGAACTTATGACTATGCAGAAGATGAGCAAAAGTTGAAACTCTTCCCTCTACCCTCAAGGATGCAGCGCTACGCTGGTTCATGGGGTTACCTGGAAACAGTATCACAACTTGGGCTCAGATGCATCAAGCCTTTAACAATAAATACCGAGACTACTGTAGGTCAAAGGAAACAAAGGGAGAGATCTTTCGGATGACCATGGGGAGTGATGAGTCTTTAAAAGACTACGAGGAAAGGTTCCAACTTAGCTATAAATGGGCTAGGCGCACCCTTGACCCTAAATCTCTGAAGCTGATTCTGCTCCGAGGAATCCCCAAAGACCTTCTAGATACCCTCCATCTGCTAGCTAGAGGAGACATCTACCAACTACATTATGAGGACATAAAGACTGTGTTTAGAAACCACTCTAGGGCAGCCCGGAAACGAGGTAGGGGGAATCCACTCTCAGCTAGTACCACCTTCTCCAAGCATGAGTTTGCTACTCAGATGGAAGACCTCAAAAGTGAGATGAGACAGACCATTTCCATGCAACTGGATACTTTCCGAATCCAATAGAATAAAGAGGAAGCTGAGAGGGTTTTGGCCATTTTTTTCCCCAGATATACAAGGAAGCATCCTAAGAACGAGTGTCCATTACACTCAGTGGAGGTATGTTTCGTTTGTGAGGAAGACCACCCCACGAACCAGTGCCCAACCTTACCTGGACTTAAAGCCATGTACCAAGGGGTTGAAAGGGCCACTGAGCCACTCTACTTCCTTAACCAAAGGAGGCTGCATGGGTATAGACCTTACCAGCAGGGGATGCAAGGAACATCCCAAACTTATTACAACCCCAACCAATCTGCTCATATGCCTTCTTGGGGGCCCCCTGCTCATCCTTCCTAGTCCACACCTCCTCCTTGGTCTTATCCATCTCAATACCATACTCAACCTGGTGCTCATTCGTTTCACTCTCATGTCTAGCCACAACCTCAATGGAATGCACCTCAACTAGGGTGGAGGCCCCAATACAACTCTCCTCCCGCTATTTTGCCTCCACCTCCTACTCAACCACAACCATTACCTCCTGCGCCTCCAAGACAACCCCAGATACCTGCTCAACCGAACCCGAACCCCAACAATAGATAGGCCCAGTAGGTATACACTAGAGAGACAACATGCCCTACCTATGTTATGGAGATTCAAGAGATCAACCTACGATCTGGAAAGGTCCTTCCAGATCCCCAACCTCCTCCCCCCAAGGAAGAGGAAGAGAAACAGGAAAGTGAACACAAAGCCATTCCACCCTTTCCTGAGAGACTAACAGTAGCCACGCAACCAAACCTAGAGGAGACTAAACTTCTAGGAGAACTTAAACAGTGGTGTGTGAAAATCCCACTTCTCTAGGCCATAAAATATGTACCAATCTACAACAAATTTATCAAGGATAAGTGTTTCAGGCACCCAGGCAAGCGCAAGAGAGATGTCCCGATTATCAATGTCATAGGACAACTGTCTGATCTAATGTTGGGGAAAGTAATCTGTCCAAAATATTTGGACCCTAGGAGTCTTGTAGTTGATGTCCACATCAATGGCACCATAATCCCCCACACCCTAATCGATCTAGGGGCTGCCATCAATGTGATGACCAGGGACACTATGCTCAAACTCAACCTTCAGAGTTCCTTAAGAAAGACCTCGACAATACTGCAGTTGGCATACCACTCCACCGTGACTTCGGAAGGGATTGTGGAGGATGTCCTGGTCTCTGTTGATTCCTGGGAGTACCCTACAGACTTCTTGGTCCTTCAACCAAAGGCAAAACTCACTGGATACCCCCTCATTTTGGGAAGGCCTTAGTTAGCTACTGCGGATGCTTACATCAGTTGTCGCGCTGGAAGCATGACCATCAAGAATGGGCCTATGTCCAAACAGCTAGTCCTTTACCCTCCTACCCAACCTCTATTAGAACATGACTTACCACTCTGGTTGGAGGAGGAAGATGAGGGTGAAGTCTACTCTGCACCATTGTGCACAGTAGAAGCCGCCAGGGGAGGTCATTTTACTGAGGATGACTTGATCGAGAATTTGATTCAAATTCCACCTCCCAGTGCACTATCGTTAGAGGAGTTAGTGGAAGGTACCCAAGCCAGCGCTTTAGTTGACCTCTGTGTGGCCAATCCGACCTCACCCAGAGATAAAAATGTCGAATTTGGCCCTGAAAGAACCTTAAAGATCAGCTCATCCCTATTTCCCTCTCAGGAGGAGCTATGTAGCATATTAAACCGCCATTTGGAGGCTTTTGCTTGGAGCTATAAGGCAATGAAAGGAGTCCATCCATCGATCTGTACCCATCACATTTACATTAAAGAGGATTTTAAACTAGTCAAGCAGCCTTAGAGGAGAATTAATCCAGCCCTTAAGGACATCGTTAAAAAATAATTGCAAAAGTTGTTGGATGCAGGATTCATCTACCCCATCTCGGACAGCGAATGGGTTTCTCCTCTGGTGTTTGTACCCAAGAAAAATGGGAAGTGGAGAATCTGTGTAGATTATCGAGAACTTAACAAAGCCACCAAGAAGGACCATTTCCCTTTGATGTTCATAGATCAAGTGTGAGATGGGCTGGTTGGGAAGAAGTTCTTTTCTTTCCTAGATGGGTTCAGCAGGTATAATCAAATCCAAATCAGCGCGGAAGACCAAGATAAGACCACCTTCACTTGTCATTGGGGAACCTTTGCCTACCGGGTCCTTCCCTTTGGGCTATGCAACGTTCCTGCCACTTTCCAGAGAGTAGTATTAAGCATATTTGCTAAGCTGGTTCACGATTCGGTGGAAATCTATATGGATGACTTTACTCCTTATGGGTTTAACTTCCAAGAAGCATTGTCTAACCTGGGAAAAGTTTTAACCAAGTGTATTGAGATGAACATGTCCCTCAGTCCTAAAAAATTTGAATTCCTGATGACTGAAGGGACCGTGTTAGGTCATACCATTTCTGAGCAAGGATTACGGGTGGATCCTAACAAAATTGCTATCATCCAAAAGGTTCCACCTCCTCAAAAGGTAAGAGATGTTCGGAGTTTTCTAGGCTTAGCAGGATATTATAGAAGATTCATTAAAGATTTCAGTAAGCTAGCCTCGCCATTGTTTGGCCTCTTAGGGAAAGATGTTGAGTTTAAATGGACTAACGACTGTCAAGGGGCTCTGGATGAGTTGAAAGATAAGCTGGTGTCTGCCCCGATCTTGAGAGGTCCAAACTGGGCCCTACCTTTCCACATCCACACCGATGCCTCAAACAAAGCCATAGGGGCGGCCTTAGGAAAAGTTGAGGAGAAACTACCATATGCCATATACTTTGTCAGCAAAAACCTGTCCAAGGCAGAGATGAACTATATTGTAACCGAAAAAGAGTTCCTGGTTGTAGTCCATTCCCTAAACAAGTTCAAACACTACATCACTGGTTATCAAACATTCGTACACACTGATCATGCTGCAATTAGATATTTAATGAATAAGCCTGATGTAAATGCTCGTATCATTAGATGGTTACTCTTGTTGCAGCAATTTGATTTGACCATTGTGGACAAGCCAGGTAAGGAAAATGTTGTTGCTGGCATTCTATCTAGATTAGATTTGCCTGCACGTGAAGAAGGGACAGTGGATGACCAGATGCCAGACGAACCCCTGTTTTCTATTTCAATACTCTCTCTATGGTTTGCTGATATAGCAAATTACTTGGTCTCAGCACAGTTCCCTCCACACCTATCCTCAAGAGAGAAGAGAAAAATTGTGAGGAAATGTGCCCCATTCACTTGGATCTGGGGCAACCTATTTAAACTTGGCCCAGATCAGATCTTGAGGCATTGTATTAGGGAAGAGGAAATTTTCGACATCCTCCTGACCTATCACGATGGGCCCTGTGGAGGTCACTTTGCAGCGAAAAAGACTGCCTTCAAAATTCTGCATGTAGGCTATTATTGGCCCACTCTTCATCAAGATGTCAGAAGATACATCAACCAATGTGACCGATGTCAAAGGATGGGGAAACCGACTCCAAGGGATGAAATGCCCCTCCAACCTCAAGTGACCTTCGAACCATTTGAGAGGTGGGGCATGGACTTTGTGGGTCCTATCAACCCTCCTTCAAAGAAAAGGTCTTACATCATTGTGTGCACAGACTACCTGACAAAGTGGGCAGAAACCAAGGCAATCAAGGCAGCGACAGAAGGAAAAGTGGCTGAGTTTTTAAGGGAAAATATCTTCTACAAATTTGGCTACCCAAGAGAGCTGGTCACCGATCGAGGAAGTCAGTTCACCTCTAACCTAATTGAAGACCTGCTTGCTCATCACAAGATCAAGCACAGAACTTCCACCCCTTATCATCTGCAAGCTAATGGGCAAGTGGAAGTTACTGATAGATCGTTGGAAGAGATTTTGACTAAAGTGGTGAGCAGCTGCAGGAATGATTGGTCAGATCGCTTGGTTGAGGCCACCTAGGCCTACAACACCACTTGGAAAACTACAACAGGTTTCACACCTTATGAGCTGGTCTACGGGAAGAAGGCTCTGTTGTCCATAGAATTCGAGTACAACACATTGAGGGTGGCAGCTCAACTGGACCTAGATCTCAGCCATGCACAACGGGAAAGATTACTGCAGCTGAATGGATTAGATGAACAGAGAATGCAAGCCCTCCTCCACTCAAAAGTAGTTCAACTCCAAAGGAAGATATGGCATGACCGACACCTTAATGAAAAGCAATTCCATCCAGGAGATTGGGTGCTGCTGTATGACTCAAGATACAAGGATTTCAAAGGGAAACTGAGGACAAGGTGGTTAGGACCATATACAGCGGAGAAATGCAACGACAATGGTTCAGTCCTTATCAGGACCATTGATGAAGAAACCATCCCCATGCTCGTCAATAGGCATCGATTGAAAATCTACAGGAAACCTCTTTCGAGGCAGGAGTTCATTGAAACTTTGGACAAATCAGTGCTGGTAGTGGAGCAGGGCCCTGTCTCTACTCCACCCACACCTTCAGCATAAAAAAAAAAACAGAGAAATGAAATAAAAAGATCCCTGGGTGAAAAATTCTTAGAGGCGCGCGGGGCAGACAGTGAGGGTGAAAACCTCATGGAGACGCCCCAGCTGTCTCTCAAAAAAAAAAAAAACAGGCCTAATCGCTATGGAATAATTGCAAGTTGCAGGAAATATATTGCAGGTTAGGAAGGTCGCGCAAAACAAGGACAGGGGTCCGCAACAGGCTACAGGACACCCTCACAAACACTTCCTCCATGACCACTTGCCTCTCCTAGGATTTGATCATATTCAGGGGCAGATTTCACCTTCTACAGGAAGTTCTGCCTATTCTACAGGCAGTTTATGTCTTCTACAGGGAACATCCTATAGAACCTTTGGGCAAGCCAAATTCGATTTTGGAGGGGAATCTGAAGGTTGGAATCTGTTTGTTAGGCCTGCAGCGACCCCTGTTTCCACCCATCACTATATGGCACCCTGTTCCATCTCCTTACACCTCCGTCACCCACCTGGTTATGTGTTCTTGCACATTCATACAAGAAACCCTGTTTTCTTCAGATTGCCAGCAAGAATTTTTCAGCGACAAATCAAACAATGATGTTTAGCTCACCCTACCTGTTAATCTCCATCTGGACTCTTCATCAACCGAATCCCTCGTCAGCAATATAACCCTGCTCGTTTAGCTTGCATTCCAGGAGGATAAGCAGTTATAGGACATCCTACAGGAATCCTGTAGCAGCTGATCCCTCTGGGAGACATATTCTGGAAGCAAGAACAGTTGAAACCAACAAACGGAACATGCAAAAAGCTCCTCTTGGACGTGAAAACATCCTCGACAGCCGAAACCAAACAGAGCTTGTACATGCAATGTTAACAACCGAAGGATCGGGTTCCAAAACCGGTGCATACAACATCAAAGAATGAAGGAATGGGTTCTAACACCCGTGCACGAGGCAGAATCAACCGAAGGAATAGTCCTGGGACCCGAAGTCTGCATAATGCGTCCATGGCCACGCAGGTAAGTGTCTAAACCCATTCGTCAATTACATAAACTATATTTTGAAAGCTGCATGCCTATGAAAATGGTTTGGATTAAATGGTATCGGTGGCTAGTCAACTGGCCACACTCAGCCAGTTACATAGCTTCGTGGGATCCGAACAAGCTCAATTACGTTCAAATTTACCGACAAGATGTGCAGCCGACATGTGTGGAGTGTCCAGTCGGGGAAAATCATCGGGACTGGTAGTGGTGGCAGCAGTTAATGGCAGAAGGGGAGGTGATGGCGGTCAGAGACATGCAGAGAAATGATGGTCGTGACGTTGGATAAATGGTTCGGTCCGGCCACCTCATCCCCTCGCCACGAATTGCGTCGCAGTTAAAAGATACTTGGCTGAAGACTCTCACCACCCTTTGTTCATTCGCACTTGCAACGTCCTCGACCGAAGTACGCATCCTTTGCTTCTAAAATCTGTTAACCGTCGTCCTCCACTGAGTTTTTCGGCCTGTTTCAAAAAAATCTCCCACGTACCGGGCTCATTCAGAGGCGCAATGACATCCTACAGAAGCTGGCAAGAGTTCTACAGGAAAAAGCTCTACAGGAAGTACAGCACAGCTTTCCGGAGCAGGGAAGCCTAGACTTTTCTTCATCGAATTTGGAGTTCCGAGAGAGGTAGGCTCGAAAACACTCTTCCATGCATGGTATGTTTCGAAAAGGTGGTGAATTGAACTGTCTCAAATTGGGGAGTCCGAAAAAAATCCGGCTGTGGGTTGGAAATAGCAGTTTGCCTGTGTGTTGCACGATATTTTTCAATCTTTTTTGCATCAAAATTCTCCTCCACAGTTCCTGTTAAAAAAAAAAAAAAAAAATTCTCCTGTAGGAAAGATACACAACTGTGAGGGCTACCTTGTGTATGAAGAATTTGAATTTGCATGTTTGTATGTATGCTGAGAATAAACATTGAGCTCTATACTTTGTCTGTGGAAACCTGATTTCTTCCTTCATAAATGGACAGCCGAGTTCTGAGCAACAACAGCCTTAAAGCCAGGGAATTGGTGTTAATTGATAGTTGAAATCCCTTCTCAAAGTTTAGGGGAGAAATCCATAAACAACATTCCCTTTTTCTGATCAGAGCATAAAACAGGGCACTCTCACCATGCCAGGGGGGTTTATCATGAAAAAACCTTCGGATCCCAGCAAGCTGCATGAGCATCCGGAGGTGGTAGACCTCTTCACCCGCGCCAATTGGATGTCCTTTTGTGACAAAATTCAGGGTCATGATGATGAGACAACGAAGGAATTCTTAATGTCCCTAAAACCTGAATCAAAGACACAGGCCACAGTGAATTTTAGGGGTTTGACCCTAGAAGTTACCCCTGAGCTCATCAGTCGTGTTACTGGTCTCCCATTAGGGCTCCCTTGGAGCAAAGAAGAAAGGTCATTGGGCCAGGCGGCCAAGAAAGCATTCTTCCTGCCTGAGAAACATCCTGTAGAAGACAAGAATGGGGTTCGGAGAACCAGCTTACCTCCTCTCTAGAGCGAAGTTAGTTTCCAAATCATGAAATACATTACCTGTGAAGGGAGGTTCATCATTGTCTACAGCTATCATTTCAGGTTACTGAATGAACTAAGACATGGAATGGATTTATCTCCAGAACAGAAGTTGAGCATCCCCTGTTTTCTTCTGCAGTCATTAAGTGAATGTGGCACAAAATTGAATGAAGGAACACCGGATCAGTTAGCCCATCATGGGCTGATCAAACTTTTAGTGGAAAATGCCCTCCACACCTACACTGTCTCCCTCTCTTGGGAAATTTTCCGAATCATATCCAGAGATGACGATATTAGAATTATGGCCGAGGAGATTACCTCATCCAGCAGTGAAGAAGGGGAACACACTGAAGCAGGAGAGAAAACCAGTGGTAAAGAAACACAGGACAAACAAGCACAAGCAGGACAAAAAGAGAAAGAGGGAAAGGGCCAAATTGTTGAGCCTAAAACAGAGCAAGGAACAACAGCACAAACACCAAGGGAAAAGAGACTGCAGACGAGAGCAGAGAAGGCATAAACATCCCAGGTAAAGGTTGGCACAGCCACAGCAGTCACACCAAAACAAAAGGTAAAGACAGATCCTAAAATGGCCGCAATACAGGCAGAAACAGTTGACACAGAGGCTTCTACAGGAAGCATGGAAACAGAACAGCAAAGGGGGAAATCACCGGAAATATTGGCAAGAGAGGCAGCAGCTGTGCTTGCCGCCTTAAAAACACCTCCAAAACAAAAAGGGAAGCGAAAGAGGCAAACCTCCATGTACTTTAAAGCAAGAAGGAGCACACGGATCAAAGTAGGCAAACCCCAGCCGCAGTCAAAGGAGCCAATTATCATTGAGGACACAACCCCTAAACCAAAGGAAGGGTCTCCTTCAAAGATATCCATCACCTATGAACGAGGAAGCCCAAAAACTTCCACCTGGAGAGAAAGACTGAAGACAATGGACTCAAAGACAGTTCTACAGGAAGCTGAGAAAGCTCTACAGGAAACTCAGACTAAGCTAAAAGAGACCAAGAAATTGGAGGAAAAGACGGCCAAACAACCACAGGAAGAAAAAAGGATAGAGGAACTATTGGAACCAAGCCCTCAACCCAGTTTGGTCTCATACTATATCTTGTTAGAAGCTGGGCAAATAATTCCCCAGAAATTTGCGGTGCCACTATTCTTTGCACTGGAAGAAGAAAGAATTAGGACTCACACTTGGATGAGGATCGCCAAGTCCAAGGGTGTGGCAGACATAGGCCCCCTAGAAGAACAACTCAGGGAGTCAATGAAAGAATTGGCCATGGTGAAGCATGTGGAAAGCATTCATAGGGCCAAACTACAGGAAGAGAACGAGCTGCTGAAACGGTAGCTACAGCTACAGGGAATCCATAAGGAAGACAGGCCCTCCTTTCTAAGAGAACAGCAGCAATGGGAAAAGCCTCCAACAAACAAAGAAACCTTGGATGAACAGCAAAGAAAGGATGGGTTGCAGGCTGAGATCGAGGCACTAACAAAAAAACGACATGAGAAGAAATTGCAGGCAACAGAGGAGATACAGTCTCTAAGGCAACAGGTACATGAGAAGGAAGCCCAACTGGCCTGCATGGCCAGCTGGGTAATAGAGGCCATACAGTGTAGGTAGCTTGCCAAGTTATACGCTTTGTACCTTAAAGATCAATGGTTGCAGCTCCAGATTAACACCTTAGCCCAAAGGGGCATTACTCCATTTCAAAACTATCATCAATTCATGGCTTTATGTGACAGTAGCTCATCAGAGGACAAGGCTAAATTATCAAAGTTTTATTTACACAATTTGGCCCTTCCAAACATGGATTCATGGGATCCCAACGCTGTGGTAGGAGATGTGCAACTTATGGCCATGGCCTCTTGGTCGAATCATGAGGAAAAAAGGGCAGCAGAGGTCCGAGATATTATGAACAGGGAACTCAGTGAACCACTAATGATCAGAGCAGAGCCGGAGGATCCCTCAGCATTGATAAGCGCCCACCAGCACTTGGCCAACAACCCTCAGGAGTTACCAGATTACATTGAATGACAAGCTCAAGCTATTGCCCACTTTGAGGACATGGAGAGACTGTTGGGGGATAACTGCCTTCATGCTTGCACAAGGAGGTGGAACACACTGCCCCACAGTTTAAAGATAAGAGAATACCACTCTCCAACCAGGATGAGGGAGGCCTTGGAAAATGTACCCCTCTATAAACAGTCAATGAAAAATCTGCAGGCCAATTGGATCGGCCTAAATTTCAGTCCTCCCTTGCTTTTAGGATTGCTAGAAGGAGTTAAGGAAGAAGAGGAAAACAGGCAGTGGGAGGAAGTGGAAAGAAAAGCAGGATTTCATGACTGGGAAGAAGACATCACCTCGGAGGCCTGGGACGTGAGAGAGGCAATCAAATCTATCAAGGATGATGAGCTAAATTAGTTGCTCAGAGGATGAGCAACCCATTTAGCAGGGGGGTGATGATGAGCCCCAAAAATGGGTAACCTATTGGGCTCATTTTGCCTATTGTTATCCATTAATCCACCATTCTTCATAGTTTATGCATGCTTTTGAGTATATTTATGTTGATTGAACGAATGAGGATAGTCACTTGACCATGAGGACTAATACGTGTTTATTGCAGATTTTTGGACAACTTTTGGACCAAGGTCAAGCACTTATGAGCCATTTGACAGCCGAATGCAAGGGGAAAAGGCTAAGGATTCGTAGGGAGGGTGCCTCCTGCACTAAATGGCCTCTTCCTCGAGTTCTCCACCATTAGCTCGGAGTTCAGTATCCCACCAACGTTGATTCCCAAGGGCATCCAAGCAGTTTTTATGAAGTGATTGAGTACTTGTAGTTGGGGCAGCCAAGCCCCTCGAATCAAGGAGGACTGTTGGAGGTCCTCGTGATGCATAAATAGGAAGGCTTTCAGCCTTCGTAGGTTACTTTTTGAACAGTTTTATTCTGCACTATAGTGCTGCTAGTTTCTCAACTCATTTTGTAGCTTTTGTTGTACAACTTCTTTTGTGACATGGTTATTTTTGAGTAATGGAAAGCAGTTTCATTTGGCACCAATTCTGAGCTTTTTCTCAAGAGCCTGCAGCTCTTGGTGTTGGGCCCAACCTAAGTGCCAAGGTTTCCTTTGTATACTGTTATGTGTTGTTGATGTCTTTATCAAATAATTTCTGTTAAGTAGATTACAGTCTTGCTTGGTTACTTAGGTCATTGTTGATGATTAAAAAGGCTTTTCATGTTCAGATTGGTTTGATAGGTTGATAACAGAGAATATCTTCATAAAAAGGCCATCAAACACCCCTGATCTCACCTCTCCCTCCGTGGGACCATGAGCTGGGACCAAGGCATCCTTGCCGCCACCAGAAACATTGTCTTTGCTTCATCATGCAATTGTTAGTGTTAGATTCTCATTTGTGGAAGTTGATACCAGTTGCGGTTACATGTTCAGGTCCATGATTTCTTAGTTTGCATAGCTATTTCACATGATTCTGTTGCCAATAAACTTTTGTTCGTTTTCTTTGCTGATAGTCAAGTCATATTAGGTTAAAGTAGCTAGGTCTTTGGTTTTATGAGTCTTTGTTTGAATAGTTTGGAAAATAACTTGCAGAGCACCTGTGATACCTCTTTGCCTATCCATACTCCATCAATACCGCCTGCTCCGTCCTCCAACTCTGATTCTTGCCTCAAATTTGCTACGTTCCCTCATTTGACCTAATTTCCATATTTTTGTGCAACAATGCTCTACCCCTCCTTGAACAAATCCAAACATCCTTATCACTCACCCGCTTCGTTCGCCGGGTCCTAGACCCCTCCACATCATCATCCAACCTCCGTACCCACTTCTTCACCTTTCTTCCACCATCAACCCTCCAAAATCCCCTTTCGGAACATCCTGTAGAAACATCCTGTAGAAGCCACAGAACATCCTGTAGAACCCCTGCAGACTTCCTGTAGAAGCTCATGAAAGCGGTTTCTTGAGATCCGAGCACTGTGAAACTCTCTGGAAGGGTGCTAGGGACCCCTTAGGCCCTCTTCTAACCTTCCCAACATCTTGCAAGCGCCTACTCCATTTCCTTTCGTCAATCAACCTCTGCACAGTCAAAAACAATTAAAGCACATGCAAAATAATTTTGACAAATTACTCAAAATGCAAAAAGATGTTTTCTTCATATTTCTCTTCAGAAGTAGCTTAGTCACATGCATTTTACCTTTCTAGAAGTCAATGGCATCCATTTCTGTAGCTTTCATCCTTTTACTTGCACCAGTAGGGTTAGTCGGTAAAACTAGGGTTTGCTAGGGTTTGCGTTCCTTTCTAGCTTTCAACTTCTTTCTGCAAGTAGATTAGCCTCTGGTTGAGTTAGTTTTCGTCCATCATAGTTAAAATATTCTTCTAAGAGCTCATAGAAGTTGGCTTAAGCTCCTAGAAGACTTTAGCATACTTGTGCCAGCTGATCAAGTGACAGCCTACGGCAAGAGCTAGTACTTGTGCATATAGCACCGTTGCTTCCAAGTTTGTTACGAACTATCGGGTTGATAGAAGTAAAGAAGGGAGTCCCAGGAGTTGCAGCATTATTGATGCAATATTGGAGCCCACCACCTGGATCCCCAAAGGCATCTTAAAAAGAATTCAACAACTATGTTTTTGTTTCCTTTGGCGAGGCCAAAGCTCTAGTAGAACTTTTACCTGGGTTTGTTGGGATCGCATTGACAAACCCAAAAAAATGGGAGGCTGGGGCATAAAAAACTTGCAGTTTTTTGTTGAAGCTTTGGCTACAAAATTGGGCTGGAAACTTATAAACTACAGAAGTCTTTGGAAAGAAATTACTTTTTATAAATACATTTATCCGCTCTTAGTTTTGGACTAGATTCGCAGCCCCTCAATTCCTTCTGCTGGTACCTCCATAATTTGGAAAGCAATAACACCGTCTCTTTCTCTCATCAAGCGAGGTCTGGCTTGGAAAATTGGCAATGGAGATCAAGTGTGGATTGGCCTGGATGCTTGGAGTGGTTGCGGGAATGCCCACATCCTTCCTCGGCCTCTTTGCAACTTCCTATAGGCCTCTAGCATCTCCCACTTAGCGCATATAGCAATTGCAAATCAGGACAGTTGGCAAAACCAGCCCTGGATGGATCACAAAATGCTCAAAATTCCAGATGTTTGGGTTGAAGACTGGCAGAGGTTCATCGCTTCCCTAGAGGAGGCCAATGTGCGGATCATTCCCCCTATTCCCCCAAAGCAGGTTATGCGTCCTCAACGACAGCTAGACACTCTGGAGATTTTTCTTGATGGTGGTGCCACCTTTGGAAATTAAAATCCCCCCCTAAATCCAGGCTTTTCATGTGGTGCATTCTAATGGATAAAGTACCTATTGAACTAATGCTTATGTGTTGTGCAATATGTGGTCCCTCCAGATGTTGTCTGTGTATGCAGCATGAGGAAGATACTACTCACTTATTCCTTACATGTCCTGTCTCGAAATCATATTGGTTAAGGATCCTCACTTCACTGAATTTACATATTGATTGATCGGGGCAAGACATAGAAGCGGCTTGGCATAAATGGTGGATAAAAGCCAACTCAAAAAAGTTAGAACCCTGCCACTGCTTATTTGTTGGGGAATCTGGCTAAACAGGAACAAATCCAGTACTACGTTGTTGGCCATTTACAACTTGCTCCTGAAGGACCCAAATAGTATACCCCCTCAGGTCATTACCCCGGAAATTATCGACATAAATTCCCCCTGGGGTTATTTTGATGGTTCGGCACAAGCCAAAGGCTGTGGAGGAGGGGCGATTTTGCATATTGATAATGTTATGTCCTATAGAATCAAAGTCGGCCTAGGCAAAGGCACCAACAATTATGTCGAATTGAGCAGTCTAAAATACCTCCTCCTATTTGCAAGAGAACTAAATTACCAAAAGATTCAGATCTTTGGAGACTCACAGCTCACTATAAACTAGACAAATGAAAGTTAATCATTGTCACTTGCATACACTTAGAGATATTTTGACTGATATCATTTCTCTAAAGTCTCAATTTGATTCCTTTGCATGCTTACATATATATAGGGAAAGGAATGAGATCGTTGATCGTCTTTCCAAAGAGGCAACGCAGCTGAACAGAGGTCAATGGCAGATACAGGAATTCTGGAAAGGCACGTTCTACAGTTATTATCATTGACCATTCATGGACATGAATGGTCCCTCACTAAATGATCTTTAGATCATCCAATAGTTTTCTCTCCTCTACATTTTCTATGTACATATTTTGTCTTCTACAGTTTTTGGGACAGAACTCTGGTTTTATACTTTTCCTGATGCGTACTAGACTTCACTGAAGTTTATTATTATTTTACATCATGATGGTTTTTGTAAATCTTATAATGACTTTGAACTGATCCTTTTCTGTGATAGCATTTCATATATGCAGTACTATACAACATGTAATTGTCTTATCTTATTAATGAAAATTATGCTTTTTCCAAAGAAAAAAAACATGTGTGAACGGTTTTGAAAGTAGATTAAATAGAAAAGTATTTTTCTTTGGAGTATTAAAAAAAAATCCTCTATTTTTTGCGGTGATCTATAAACATTGAACCAAATAGATACAAGAAATTTAATAGCCTTAAAAAAAATGTGAAAAAAGCACATAAACATCTCACTAAACAAAATTTTTGAATTATAAAATTTGTACAATTTGCAAAACATTAAAAATATGATATACTTTTATTATGAGTTCATTCATTCAAGTTTTCTTTTGATTTCAAATCTTGACTACTCTAGGAGTTTTGGCATTCCTCTATTGGCTCAGGGATACATTGCTGGTCATTTGTTCATGGAGTTGGTTATGAACCCTTGCTTTCAACATTTTTTATTGGTTTCAAATCCAAACTACTTTCGACTTTATAGTTCTTATGCTTTCATGATTGCATGTATACACAATATTTTTTGCTTTCAACATTTGTCTTAGTTTTAAATCTCAGTTCTTAAAGTAACAAAACCTATCATCGTAAAGTTTCAACCCATAGTAAAGACAACCGAAGGGTCACTAATAACTAATTAATTTGATTAACCATTCTTCAAAAAAAAATAACACTATCTAAAACGACCCAATAATAAAAAAATAGATTTTTCCCTGATGTGAAACCATTCAACTTTAAAAATTTTACTTAAATTCAAAAAAGACCACATCTCCATAAATTCATAAAAGACCATATATATTAAGCAAAGAATTAATAGCTATAAGTATCACTACTCCAAAGGATATCTCATTATGGTTAATATTTGTCTTATTCATAACCAAGGAGTAAAGCTTAAGGCACCTCTAAATTTATGTGTCTAAGGTTAAGGCAATTCTATATTATAAATTGATTTGGTTGCAATTACATTTCAAATTTCACATCGAACAACAAAACTCCAATGTTGTAAATTCTGGATTGGCATTGATGAATAGGCTTTGGAAAAGGAAATCCTAGATTGGCATTAATGAATAGCCTATATGATAACTCCTAAACATCAATTCTCAATTTTGGTATTGAATATTACTCATTAATATCACACATTATGTTTCAAAAAATACAGACCCGAAAAACTACAAACTCGACATGCTATATTGTTTCCTATTAAATGCACTCATACCTAATGTGCTAACATTTCCTATTAAATGCACTGATAGCTAATGTGTTGACCACTGACTCCATAGTACCAAATACAATAATAACACAATAAAACTCTATCCAATAAATATACAAATAAATAAATTAAATTAACAATAAATAAAATATGCAAATAAACAAGTTAAATTAACAATAAATAAAAATAAACTCAAATGTTATAAATATAAACTTTGTCAAATCGCCTTTAATTTTATTTTTTTTACAAAGTCGGTTGCTATATTAATCTCTAAAAAAAGGAAGGGAGTCAGGACTCCTGAAATACAATAGATGCCGAATTAAGTCAGGATCGGAGGAGTTACAAAGTAGAAAGATCTCCTTAATCCTGCTTATTCTAGTTTTGAGAAATTCTCGACAAGAGTAGATTCTTACAAATTGGAAAATCAAAAACTGACATTGGCAAATCATTTCTAATCTATACTAATGTGATTGTTATGTCGTTCTATGTATACCTCCGGCATTTCTTCACCTTCCATATGATTGGCGCTTGAAAGGCTTTGGATTTCATTGTTGGGAATGTTCTTCATGTAATTCAGAACCACAGTGGGCTCTTCCACCTGGCTGCCTCTTATAGACCGATGATTGAGCTGCTGAAGAAAAGGAAGGATCCTGTGCTGGAAAAGATCAATAGCAATGAAGAACTGCCTATGAGTTCTAACAGATAAGGAGACAAACAAGTCCACTCGGCCACCAGAATATTGCGAGAGAGAAAACAGAGGATGTATTGAAAGGAAGGGCGTTGAGTAATAACATGGAGAAAGGCGGGATGGACGAGGGTCGAACACGGGGAAAGAAGGGGAATCCGGAGAAAGGCAAAGGGTGACTTGGAAATTGCTCATAAAATTCAAAGAGTCGAGAGTGTGAAGAGAGAAGGTAACGATATTACTTAATAGGCGCAGAGCTTTGAGGGAATTTGATCTGCACCAAATCCTTTTGCAAATAATGGTTTTGTTGGATATCTGGGGAGTCTGAGACCACTTCTTTCTGATAGGAGAAACTAATTTGATGCAGGGTAAGCAGAAATGGATCATGGCAAAGGTTGATGACTCTCCTCAGCGTTGCAACATAAACTACCCATTGTCCTTTCGCAAGCCTTGTTGGCATGCCTATTAGCATGCTTATTAAGATTGCGGAGTATGTGATGATACTGCAAGTTGCCCAATGTTTGGTTCAAGAGTTGGCATCTATGGATGACCTACTAAAGGAGGATGTTGGGAGACTCTTTTTTTGAATCATAAGGTTAATAACAACCAAGGAATCTCCAAAAATCTTTGATGTTCTTATCCCTAGTCTGCTGAGCTGCATTAACCCCTGATAAAGAGCCAACGCTTCTGCCCTGTTATTAGATAAATTCCCAAGACCCCATTCGTAATAGAGAATGCACTCCTCATTAGCATTTAGGATCAAGCCTCTTGCTCCAGTTATTCCTGGATTTGACTTAGATGCTCCGTCAAAGAACAGGTAGTAGTTGTTGCAATTTTGTAACCAGTTAGCAAACTCCTCCTCTCTTAACCTGATTTTCCATGAATTCTTTTCCTGACTGCGCTGATCTTTCCCTGTATTGCCTTTCTGAATGTTGTTGTTTTTATCTAGGATGTACTAATGAAGTTTCTTTCCTCAACATTGTACTTTGTTACATCAATGTTACTTTGGGTTTTCACTGAAATGGTTTCGAGAGCAAGATTCTTTGCCTTATTACTTACAATTTTTGATGCCGAATTTTTATCCTTAAAAAATTTTCGGTTTCTTGCTAGCCAGATACTCCATAGCATGGTGTAGGGGAGAGTATTCCATACTCTCTTCACTAGGTTTCTCCTCTTATTTCCCCAAGGACAGCGCTTTTTCCAGGAAAAAATCAGTTCCCCTATAGATTGTTGGGCAGTCCATGGTAACTTATCAGTGAGGGATAATTTTTTCCAACAGTCAATGGCAAAGGAACAATCGACAAAAAGATGGTGCATAGTTTCTTCAGCGCCACAGCAGTTGGAGCAGCGAGATGGGCCGTTAATACCCCTCTTTTGCAGGTTCTCTGCTGTTAAGATTTTCCCTTTTAAAAGGGCTCATGTAAAGAATTTGATTTTAGGTAACGCCTCTGATTTCCAAACGATTCTCCAGTGGCTCCATAATGTCATGGGGAAGGTGTTGTAGCAGATGTGCTGGTGTCCTGCTTGGATAGAGTAATCCGATCCTGAGGGGTCCCAACGAAAGCGGTCCTTCTCATTATTTTTGATGGGAGCTTCACTGTGGAGCAGAGACTGAAGAGCGGATAGACTAAAATTAAGATCACTGGGGATAGTAGGAAAGGAACATCCAATATAGATATGAGATAGAGGATCCCATCTAGAAATTTGATCAAGATAAAATATCCCCATGTTGTTGAGAAAAGTTAGAATAGGAATAGCTTCATCATGCCTGTTTATTCGCTGCTGTCCCAGAATTTTATCAGCCCCAATGTTTATGCTAGCTCCTCCCCTTCGAACTTTGGAAATATTCTGAGTCATGAAAGGAATAGCTTTTTTTCATAATCGCCAAATTTTTTAGGAGTCCCTATTGGGGATATCAGAGTCTAGAAGCTGCTGTCTGGGGGAATTCAAATATTTGGTTTCCAGAACCCGTTTCCACCACGCAGGAGGGCCAGTGATGAGCCTCCAAACGATCTTCCCTCCAAAGGCAAGATTAGAAAAAGTGGGGGACCTAATACGGAGACCTCCTCTGTCCTGTGCCTGAATGACTTGTTTCCAACTGACAAGGTTGAATTTCTTCTTGTCATTTTTTCCTCCTTGCCAAAGAAAAAGGCGGAGAACAACTTCCATTTTGTGGAGAAAGGAAGTTGGGGCTTGGAAAAGAGAAAATCGATAGAGGGGAAGAGAAGAGATACCTGATTTAAGAAGGATGAGACGGCCTGCTGGGTTGAGCCACATTGAACCCCATTGCTGAACTTTCCTCTTCATCTTGTCAATGATATTGTCCCAAGTTCCTGCCTTCAAAGGTCCTAGGCTCACTGGCATGCCCAGGTAAGAGAAATGAGTCCAATCTAAATTGCAAGAGACTCCAAAAATATTTGCAATGCTGTGAATGACCTGATTTGGAGCATGCCATCCGTATATACAGCTTTTTTGCTGGTTGATCAAACCTCCAGAGTACCCCATAAATTGATCAAGAAGAATCTTGAACGCCCGTGGAGGCTGCTCCAATAAGCAAGGTATCGTCAACGAACTGTGAGTGGTTGATATTCTTGGCTCCATTCCCGAATTTTATACCAGTAATGAGACCCACTCTTCTGTTGTGGTTCATAGCTTGACTAAAGGATTCCTCCATGAGAATGAAAAGATAGGGAGAGAGGGGGCAGCCCTGTCTGAGAACCCGGGAGGATTGAAAGGCTTCACCCTGTCTTCCATTAACTGGAGGGGAGATCCATGGCCCAGAGATGCAAGCAAAGATAAGACTAATGAAGGACAACTCAAACCCCATCTTCTTTAAAACAGCAATAAGGAAGGAGTGCCTAACTCTATCAAAGGCGTTGGCCAAGTCAAGTTTGAGGATGAATCCTTTCTCCTTCCTGGAGAAACTCGAATGAATGGCTTTTTGCACAATAAGAATAGAATCAGTAATTTCCCTGTTGGGCAAGAACCCTCCTTGGTTTTCAGAAATCAGAGAGGGGAGGAGGGGTTCGAGTCGGGATGCTAAGATTTTAGACAGGATTTTGTAGGAGGAATTGCAAAGGGATATGGGCCTAAACCGGGAGAAAGAAGTGGGTCGATTTTCTTTAGGGATGAGGGTAAGAAAAGTGGCATTGGTGTAACCACCTATCTTACCATTCCTCTGAATCCACCTGATCATCTTGATCAGATCCTTTTTTATTAAACCCCAAAATGCCCTGTAGAAACATATGGGGAATCCATCAGGCCCGGGAACCTTATCAGGATTCAGAGTCCAAATCGCTCTTCTTATTTCCTCTTCTTCGATTTCTTTATTTAGGTTGTCATTCATATCCTTGGTGAGGCCTTTGGGTAAGTATTGAAGAAGGTCAACATAATCCTCTTCACCTTTAGTTTCAGTTAGCAGATCTCTGTAGTATTCAGTAGCAGCGTTTCTAATGGCCTCTTGGGTGTTTTGCTGGTTGCCCTCATTATCCAAGATTGAACTTACATTATTCCTGAGTTTTCGAGTTGTGGCCTGCTTATGAAAAAATGTTGTATTTTTATCTCCACCTTGGAGCCAGAGTTGCCTAGATTTTAGCCACCATTTGGATTCTTTCCCTATTTATGTGACTCAGCTGAGAATAGAGATCCCTTTCTTGCTCCATACTCTGCTGGGAGAGGCCATGTTCTTCTATCATTCTCTCGATATTCTCTAGATCGCTCTTAACTTTCTTTTTTATCTCCTCGGGTTCTTTATAATTAACTCTTGCCCATTCTTTGATAGCCTGTTTGTCTTTTCTTTGTTTAGTTTCCCAAATGAAACATGGAGATCCTTCTACATGCTGATTCCAAGTTCTCTGAACTATTTCTCTGACTTTTGGAACCCCATTCCAGAGGGAGTTGTATTTAAACGGAATGGGCCCAAGGGGACAGAGAGTTTCCAGCGTGAGGGTAATGGGATAATGATCAGAGGCTGATGAGGTGAGAACGTTGGAATATCCCACGGAGAAGGAGGAAAGAAACGAAATGTTGATTAGAAACCTGTCCAGCCTTTCCATTATATTGTCAATGCCAAGTCTGCGGTTGCTCCAAGTGTACCTACGGTTTTTAGGGGCAACGTCCACTAGATCATGATCTTGAATGATAGCCTCCAACCGGCCTCTGAAGGGATCTAGAGAAATGTTGCCTCCCCATTTCTCGTTGGCATGAAGGATGAGATTGAATTCGCCTACCACTATGATATTTAAACTTAGCTCACCATCGATGCTAGCCTTAAGATCGCCCCAACAAATTTCCTTTTCTCTGTAGTGATTGGGAGCATACACATTATATATAATTACAGTTTGGTCATTTGTTCTGTTGTCCAGCGCAGTTCTGATCCAATGCTGATGAAGGTTTACTGAAGCGGAACTATGATCCCAGAGGGTGGCTATGCCTCCAGAAGCTCCTCTTGCATCGCCGGCGCACCCTTTGTATTGTTTCTGCTGGTCTATAATGCCTCTCATTACTTGTTGATCTTGTTTTGTTTCTTGAATCAATAAGATTTCTGGCTTTTCACTGTGGATTAAATCTCTGAGGGCGAAAATTTTGGAGGGGTGCCCTAACCCCCTACTGTTCCAAGACAATATCTTCATCATTGGATGTTTGGCATGCGGAGAGGTGATCGCCTCTCTTGATCTTTGTAATTTGTCTCTTTTTCTTGATGCCCCTAAATGAAAGACTCTATTGGGGTTTGAGTTCCCATGGCTATATCTTTCTGAGCGTTCTCGTCCCTATGTTGCTTAGCTAATTTTCTACCAGGTCCAGGTTTCTTAAAGGTATCGCTGGAAGTTCCATGTTCTTTAGTACTACTTCTGGTATGCCTGGAAAGAGAGGGTTCTAGAGAAGCTTGCGATGTGATGTTCAGAGAGGGAGGGGGATCAGAGGGCTCGGAAAGGATCAAGGGGGTTGAGGAGGATCCACAGAAGATGGATCAAGGGAAATAAAACTAGAAAGGGATTAGAGGAAGAAGGGATCGGCGGATCTGGGGTGGGAGGACAGATGAAGGAGGGGAGGAAGAGGAGGGTCGAGAAGCAGAGGGGGCTGGAGGATCTGATTCCAGGGGGGGTTTAGATGAAGGGGCAAACTTCTTCTTTTTTACCGTTTCCCAATGGCCCTCTTGTTCGCTGCTCTCTGCATCAACAAGTTTAGAACATCTATTGGCAAAGTGTCCGTATTTGTGACATACCTTACATTTAAAAGGAATCTGCTCGTAGTCCAGCTGTTGGGTATGGCTCCATTCGTCCACTTTCAATTTTATTGCTTCTGGAAGACCTTTGCCAAGATCCACTTCGACACAGATCCTTGCATAGGCCTGCATATTATCTTTTGGTTCACTACGATCGATGTATTTTCCCACTGGGTTCCCGATGGCACGAACAGACTCATCTCCCCAACAATGGAGAGGGAGGTGAGGGAGACGGACCCAAACCGGAACAGTGTTGGGGACATCCAGTTCAGGATCAAAGTCTGGAGTCCATTTGTTGAGGTAGAGGCCCCTGGAGTCCATGAAATAGGGCCCATTTCTTAAGATTAAGTCCTTATCCTCTTTGGATTCAAAGTGGAATGTGAAGTACCCTTTCCCACAGAACCTGATGGAAATTTTCCCTTGAATCTTGTCAGACCAGTTTCTTTCAACCCATCTTTGAACTATTCTAGGAGAAGGCCAGAGGCTTGTAAATTGTCCTATGAGACCTTTTTCAGCGAGAGACAAAGCCGCCATGCGAGGCAGGGCCGGAGGCAACTGAACTTCCTGGAGTACATCCAACTTCTTGAAGAATCTTGAGAGAGCAGGCCTGGGGCGCTGCGGAGGTAGGGATTTCACCAAATCAGAGAAGGCGCACTGAGTATCGACCCCCTCCAGAGACGGATCCGAGGGGGCCATGGCAAGAGGCCAAAGCCCAGGCAGACGCAGTCGGGTCACAGGGAGACGTAGAGGAGGGCGCATGCACGAGGCAGCCCAAAATTCAAAATCGCCTTTAATTTTTAGTCAGCTAAAGAGCTAATTAAAAATCAACGTAAAAACGTTTATGAATACGTTACTATTGCTCGCCACAAAGTAATAAAACAAAACAATATTCAATGTTGTTAAATAATGAATCCATACAAGTGAGGATGGTTTTAGATAGAGGCAGAATGACCTGTTATAGAGTTTTGGTTTTAGATAGAGGAGGAATGACCTATTATAGAGTTTTATGAGCCCAACGTTTTAGACTACCAAGTGATTCCATCATCAGGGGATCAATAGATATTCTAAAGATATTAATGATGTATCCATGAGTTATATTTTAGGGTATATATATAGGTTATGAAAGAATTAATTTAAGAAATTAGGTCGGCCATTATCCAATTAGTTTATTAATATTTAGATTTTTATGTATTATTATTATTATTATTTTATTTTTTATTTTTAATTAATTTATTAATTATTAATTATTTACTTAATTAATTAGTTTGTTTATTTAATTAATTTGTTTTTAATTAATTAATTAATTGTTTAATTAATTATTTAATTTGTTTAATTAATTAATTAATTAATTTGTTTGATTAATTCCCTAATTAATTAATTTGTTTAATTAATTCCTTATAATTTTATATATAATTCTTATTATTAATTTCTAATTGTTTTAATTTGAGTTATGATGACTATGTGCTTAATTTAAATTCATATGTTACTATAATGTTATAATTAATAAATTATGATTTTAGTTTATTATCAAGTGATTAGTTATGAAATAACCAATTATTTATTTATATGTTTATATTTGTTTTTGTTTTATTGTCTAATGAGGATGTTGGATAATGTTTCCTTGTTCTTTTGATTTTTAATTTATTAATTTTTTTAGTGAGAGAGGAGGGATTAAATTATTAAAAGGGATATGAGTTAATTATTTGATTCTTTAAGATTTCAAGTAAAGGTTTCCAGGTGTTGCTTAGTTTTAATCTATCGTCTCAGTTCAAGTTGTTCTTCCTTTTTTCTATTTCAATGGCTTTTTCTATTTCAATGGCTTCTTTGATTTTCCTTTTAAGATAGTGGTCTTCTTTTCTAACAAGTTTGACTTCTTCCATGCAGATGTAATGAGAGGAAGAGTGAACATGTTCTGTTAAGGCCGATTTTGAGGTCATTTCTCTTCTTAAGTCCGCAGTGTGTTCTTTAATTCTGATGTTAAGAGACCTACATGTTTCACCTATGTATTCCTTTCTGCATGAACAAGGAATAACATAAACACTTTTTTGAAGGTTAGAGTTTACGGGATCCTTGTCTGAAGTTGAATAATTGTCTCATGGTGTTGGCAGGGGTGAAGGCTACATAAAACATATCCTTAAATCTAAATAATATATATCCATTCCTATGTCATCATTTATATAAAACCAAAAAGAGATCTTCAATTTAATATTTAATAATCTATTAATTTATTCTAACGAGGTAACGTTACTATTGCATGCCACAAAGTAATAAAACAAAACAATATTCAATATTTCTAAATTTAAATAAAGAGTTGTCTTTAGTGTGATTTTTTGGAGTTTTTCAGGTGGGTTTTTCTGTCTAATTTTTCTAAAATCTGGCAAGAATCTATTAAAATCACAAGTGTGATGGGTAAACCTGCACAATTTAAGTGCCCTATGTGTTTTTGAGGGTGTTGAATCATGTGTTTTTGAGGGTGTTGAATCCATATATATAGCCAAAAAACCAGTTTACATAACACAAATCGAAAATCTCACCTCAAATTTTTAGTTGGATTCGAGCATCAGAAAGTTCAAAAAATAGCACTAAAAACAACTCCTTTAAAATCAACTTTTACTCAAATATTAAACCATAATCAATCTGATTAACAATCTCATTGTATTGCATGCTTTAAACAATAACGGAGTCACATATGAAAACATATTCTATGATGCAACAATAATAAAATCAACTTTTACTCAAATGTTCAACCATGATCAATGTGATTAATAATCTCATTGTATTGCATGCTTTAAACAATAACGAAGTCACATATGAAAACAGATTGTATGTGCATTTGTAAATGGGATGATCTTGGATTTATCTCTAATTAGCATAGATCCATTTGAAAACAGATTGTCCGTGCATTTGTAAATGGGAGGATCTTGGTTTATCTCTAATTAGCATAGATCCATTTGAAGTATGGATAAATTGGATGATTTTGGTTTTATTTTTAATTATCATAAATTTATTTTAAATACAAATTGAGAGATCAAATTTCTTCACATGTAAAATATAACGTGTAATTTTTTATTGTTTAAATTGTATTTTTAAATATTATATCAAATATATAAGACCAAATAAATATTTTAACTAAAAAAATTATTTTTTCATATATATATATATATATATATATATATATAATTGACATTAAAATATTTTATATAATATGTACAAAGAGTAAACATAGATCTTAAATAGTTTATTTCAATATTTTTGAGAAGGTTTAAACATTTTACTCACACATTTTTTTTTATTTCTAATTATTTTATAACATATTCATTTTTTTTAAACATCTTACTCACACATTGCTTTTACTTTTAATTACTTTATAGCATGTTCATTTTCTATTATAGTTGACATTATTTTTCTATTTAAAACAAGTGTCAATTTGACGAACACGGACAAAGTTACACATCTCCTCGACTCAACTACAAGAAAATTACATTTAAAATCTTCACATATATACACGCTATAATATTCATTTCAGAGCATTTTTTAATATAATTTTTATATTTAATAAAAAAACCAAAATATTATTCTTATTTGTTATATTAAATAGTATATCTATTTAAGTGAAATAGCTAGTAAATGTGAATATCTATAATCTTTCTATAAGCCCATTATAATTATGTTATCGAGGTTGTTAGGCAAGAGGCGAGAATGTTGAGATGAATTCAAAGGATCTCATCCTTGGCATGAAAAGAGGCTTTCCTCTGATATATGTTATTACTTCCATGCAAAGTTATATTCCCGTGCACACGGATTGAACCACTGTAGTTATGTTTTGTATGAGTTTAACCTTGGATAGCAGAACGAAAAAGGGAGATAGAGATTGAACATATCTTCGCTCTTCAATCTGGAACTTATCCAATTCCAAAATATAAATATGTTATCACTTCCATACAAAGTTATATTCCCGTGCACAGAGGAACCACTCTAGTTATGTTTTATATGAATTTAATCTTGGACAGCAGAACTGAAAAACGGAGATAGAGATTAAACATATATTCACTCTTCAAATTCCAAAATATACCTGTTTATACAGTATAGAGCAAAATAAACCATATAATATTTTGAGAAGAAATTTCTTAAATCTCATTTATATTTTTGAAAATTTAGGAATTTGAAAACATATTCACTTCAATATTACCATGGTTCATTTACATACGTATGTATGTTTGTATGTATATTCCTTTTTTTTTTTAATTATAGGAATCTTGTCGCTTGAAGTGTATGTTTAAGACCCAACGCTTAAAACAAGGGTTGTCGCTTGAAGTGTATTTTTAAGACCCAACGCTTAAAACAAGGGTTGTTATTCTAAATCTTTATTCATGTGTTTAGACTGTCTCCTAGGTAAGATGAGGGGTAGTCCCTAAGGATGATAATGAAATAAAACTTATTGGAACAATAAGTCTAAGAGATTAAGGGCAGGGCAATTATTATTAGTGTAACTTGATTATTAATTAAAGCAAGTGTGAGAGTTTATGAGCAATGTATATTAAAATAAATGCAATTGGGATCAATAAGACAGATACAAAATATAAATGTAACAAACCAGTGCCTTTACAATGCTCAATGGAAATTTAGATACTTGCAAGTAAATAGATGTTCAAAGTTACAATAATAACAATGTTGCAAGAAGAGTTAGCACAAAATTTTAAAGACCAAGATAACCAGATATATGAGCAATGAACCTTGAAGAAAGACAATTGCAAGAAAAGATGATATTTCCAGATACAATAAACTTGCAAATTATAAATTTAGCCCACAATTCCAATCACCAATGATCAACAAGGAATGAATGCAAGATCTAAGCTAATGTGAAATGCAAGATCTTGGTTGATTTTAATTAAGATGTCTAATCTAAATGAATCCTTCTTCATAGTTGTTTTGAGCCTAGTCTCTAGAGTAAGTTGTGGAGAGAAAGCAAGGGGAAACAAGCTATGGCTTGGTTAATGATCTATCCCCTTGAGATCTAACCACCCCGTGCCTCCGGTGCTACAAAGATTGTGGCTTTGCCACTACAAAGTCACCATGTTAACCACTAAAGAGGGTCTATCCTTCACAAGCTACAAAAAGGAGGTGGCCTAACTTTCTTTCAACCAAGCTTAGGCTTGGAGGTAAATTTTAAGAATGCAATCTAAACCATGATGCAAATGTAAGATAATTACCAAGTTCAAAGAAATGAGATAATGACAATGTGCTTCAATGTAAAGATGTAAACCACTTCTAACCAAACTTTATTGAAATATCAACTTAGCTCACAAGGCTACAAGATTTCCACTAGCAACTCAATGAAGCAAACTTAAGATCTCTTAATGAAACAATGTTAACAATAACAAATTCAAAAGCCTTTAGTTATATCATTTATTAGAGTGTTCTTCACTTATGAGATATAGAGAATAAGAGCAAGTGAAATTTAATGATATCAACACAAATGACTAAAAGCCAAAGAGATTGCTAACAGTGATTTTCAAAATGATGAAATGCAACAAAAAGATTAAACTATGCAATGCAAATGGGGTTAGAATGAAAATGCAAGTTAGTAGGCAAAAATAAGTTAGTATGTTAGTTCTCATTTTGAAATAAGGAGATGGAAGATGCCATGGGATCTAAGTCTCAAAATTAATTAATTTGTTGGCTTAATATTTTAATTTAATTTAGCCAAAAAAAATTGATTAATTAACACTAAAGGGTATTAATAATTTTTCCCACTCTTAAATATTTTAGTCATGGTGTCTAAATATGAGAGACCATGCACCAAAATATTTTTACATCAAGATATTATAGGGGAAAACACCTTTAGACATAAACCCTCAATAATTTACCCAATTCTCCAACACAATATGATCTAGTATAGACCAAGTGTGTTGGTAATATATAATTTAGCCAAATGTGCTTAAATTATTCCCAAACACACTTTTACAAAATACTCTATATAACACTAGAACTCACCTGAGACCTTGTCAATGAATCCCACCCTAGCTTCATGGTTTAAGCTAGAAGAAAAACTTTGCCGATTATCCGTGTTTAAAAGCACACATAATTCAGTTAGGTTATTAAACTTCCTAGGATGAAATCCTTTGCCAAAATCAGAGGCTTACTTAAGTGTTGTTACATAATTAAACGATCATACTAGCATCATTTAAAATAAACTTGCAAAATTTAGGTTTACAACTCTAATAGACTGACGAATGATTATGATGAACCATGGATATCTAACTGGTTGAACATGATGTAATTCCTTTGCAAAAATGTGTACTGTTATAAGGTAGTTGACACAGAGTAGTCAACACTCATCTTTTGAGAGTCTCACTTGGGAGGGTACATCTATCCATCTAGTCTTATGTTGTAATAGTTGCAACACCCTCCAAATTTCTGGCCTGCATCTAATTTCAGAGCCTTCTTTGGTTTTTCCTTAATGATTGCAAACACTCGGGCTCATCTCGAGAGCTCGTGTCGAGTCTTTACACCCTCTTTGCTTGACCGTTCACCAATCGTCTTTTAGCATGTTGATTGCAATGTCATGCTTTCGATCTTGTTCTGGCTATGTTCAAAATTGTCTTTGTGTATACAAGTTGTGTTCGCTATGTAACCATATGTCGCACTCACACACGAAGTTGTATGCAATGTCGCGCAAGTGTCATCACGGTTGTTCAACGATCTATCTCAAGTGTCACACTTGTCGCTCTCACCCTCCAGTGAGTCACACTAAGCATATGTTGTCTTTCTGGTTTGAGGTGTCTTGTCGTCGAGTCATGTTGAGTGTGTGTTCGTAAGATCATGTATACACGAATTCACTCGCTCACACACTTAACCATTTAGTCGAAGATCTATCGACCGGGCCACCCTCCATCAGCTAGACCCCACTGAGCTGCATAGCGCTTTCTCAGCTCTCAGTGACCAAGCATTGTTGCCCAAAATTGCACAGAGCTTGAGGCTGCCCTCCAGGCAGTGTGCACTGTGCAATCCTGGAATCAGCCTAGCTACCTGTCACCCAGAACAGTGCAGAAGCTACCCAAGAAGCTATCTCAATCAGCGCTTCCTGCAAGTCTATCCATCAAACCTCCCGCTAGTCAACCAGAGAATTTGACTGAGGCAGTGACCCAAGGTTGCACTCATCCCCAAAATTGCACAGAAGTTGTCACCCTGCCTGCTTGCACTGGCCGAAGAAATTTGCGCAAAAAAGAGGAACAAGCACCTGCTGCCTTTCACTGCTCTCCCTCTAGAAATTGCGTAGTTTTGTCAGTCAATCCCTCTGTCGGACTGCTTGCCACTCCTCCTGAAAATTGCGCAGTTTTCTTGGACAGACCACTTGTTGCCCGGCACCCCGCTCAGCCCGAAAACTGTGCAGACATATCCTACATGACTGCCTCCCAGATCTGTGTCATTTTGGCCAGCAAGCTCCATACATTTGCGCAGTTTTCACTGTGAGTGCCTCCCACTGCCCGCACTACCTTCCCTGAAAAAATTGCGCAATTCTTCCTCCCAACTGAGCTAGATCCCACAGATGTCACTGTTGTCCCGGACTACTCAACCCAGCCTCTCAGTGACCTCTACGCAGCGTTTTCCCGACAGTGCCCCGGAGCCTCGCATCCCGGCCTGAAATGTGTTTTGTGCAGTTTCAGAGCCTAGTCCTCTCTCCTGGTCCCCTGCACCCGAGAACGAAAGATGATGCATCATGGTAGACTAGGGGATTTCTAGATTTGATGTCGTCTCGTCATGAGTGATTGCAGAGACAGGTACAAGGATGAGACATGGCACGATGACGAACAAGATGAACAAGGAGCGCATGTTAGGAGATTTGTTCGCGAACAAATGAACACATGAAGCATGCCAAATACCAGCGAAAGGGATACATACACATGCAACATCAAGCAAACACCAAGACCATTGAAAACTCTACGCACCTTGTCATGCGGAGGTGAAGCTATGATAAACCAAGAGCACACTCATCACTCAACAACACCGCAGCTCAACATGGACACCACCATCAACTTGAACTTACCAACAATGTCATGTCGAGTCATGTCATGAGTCGTCTCGGCCACATCACTACTGTGGGCCATACTGTTGTAATCAATGTAATGTAAAGTGGAAATCCAAGAGACCCACATACAAAGTTGAAGAGTCATGTAAGTAAAACAGTCATGATGGAAGTTGAAGAGTCACAAGGGTCAAGTTCAACCCTGGCTATATATACCCCTCATTTGTACATGCAAAAGACTTTTCACCTTGGCTCCTCGCACATAGCCTTGAGAGTCTATAGTCTTTTCTTTAAGGAGCGAGCAGTGGCTCCAACACCCCACTTATCAGGGTTAGTGATGTATGGTATATGGATGTGTTTTGGAACGTTCGCCTAATTCAGAAGCCTGTTTACAGGACAACGCATTTTCACACATGTATTGTATTCATTTGTAAGACTATTCTTTGGACACTTGTAATGCATGTGGTTTTAACCTGTACTAAGATAGTTGAACTATTTCGATTGTTTTAGTGCATATGATGTTGGAAATGTGTTGTATCAGTTGTTAACAATGTCTCGCTTACGTGGACTATTCCGCCGGACACTAGATAGATCCATTCTTGTAAACTTGTTATAATGACCGTCGTACTCGTGTGGACTACTCCGTTGGGTGTTGTATGTGCTATCTGTTCACTTTGTGTTTATGACTGCCGCATCCATGTGGACTACTCTACCCGAAACTGCACGGATCATGTTGTGTTGTGTGTCTCTAACAGAGTTGGGACTATTCCCTTTCGACTTGAGACTCACTCTCACCCTCTCCCTCTGCAGTGAAAGAACTTAGACACAAGTTACACTAAGCACTCAACGGCAAGCAAACCTCATTGTTTGAAGACTAAGTATATCACTCTCATGTGCTGAGAAGCAAGAGCTAAGGCACACAAGTTACACTAAGCACTCAACGGGCAAGCAAACCTCATTGTTTGAAGACTAAGTATATCACTCTCATGTGCTGAGAAGCAAGAGCTAAGGCATATCCTTAAGATAATGGCAACCGGACCATCATACTAGATGGAACTCCTCACCAAATGGTGTGAGGCCTAGTTGGGACTTCATACCGGGGAAATCTCCTGAATGTTGGCGGGTCCAACACCATCAACATCTTCTTACAACGGACCAAGTCTCATTGAGGATTTCAAATTAGGTGCAAAACCCACCACCCAAACACTTGAGCTATTGCCTCTCAACTAAATATTTTCTTACCTTTTAAGTCGATGCATTAGAATTCTTTGACAACTAAAGTCTTTAATAATTTAATCATTCAAATTCACAAGTAGTGGTGAGAGTGTGAATAATCATTTTTGATCTCCTTTGTGTGGGGATTAGCAAAGACCACTAGCAATCAAGTTGAAGCAAGTTTGTCGATTACAAATGATAGGGAGCATACGAGAATAATTGTCATTAGAGACTTGACACTAGTGTATTCACCAATTTTTTGTTAAAAGATGCAATTCTCCTTGTATGTTAAACATACAAATAAATATTTCATAAGATCACTCAATTTAATTCAAGAAGGCCAAGTTATCTAGGGTTCCATATATGTTAAACATTTACAAATGATAGGGAGCATAGGAGAATAATTGTCGTTAGAGACTTGACACTAGGGTATTCACCAAATTTTTGTTAAAAGATGCAATTCTCCTTGTATGTTAAACATACAACTAAATATTTCATAAGATCACTCAATTTAATTCAAGAAGGCCAAGTTATCTAGGGTTCCTAAACATACAACTAAATATTTCATAAGATCACTCACTTTAATTCAAGAAGGCCAAGTTATCTAGGGTTCCATACATGTTAAACATACAACTCGTTAAATTGCATGTTATCAATCAAGTTCAATGGATGGAGGAGATGTTGTGTCATTTTGCACACAATGGATTCAATGGGGAGGTGAAATAAACTACCTCCCCTCATAATCCTTAATGTATGTGGGATCATGGCCAAGAAGTTTGATGTGCTTTAGGTGTTTATTCTACATTTGTAATCCTAGAATTTCATGTGCTTGGAACTTCTTCGCATGCTTTTGAAATGTTCAAAGTATTATTTATTTCATTTTCTCATAAGAATTTGGTGTGGGAAATGGTTGTTGGTTGATTATATTATTGTGAGGCTTCACCAATCCTTTTTGAGCATCATTAACAAAGTGGATGGTAGCCAAGTTCTATACTCCATTGTAGGAAGGTCAAAATGTTCGAGTGTTTAGTGTGGTATTGTGTTGGCTTTGGGTCTATGTGCAATTTTCTATTTTAGCACATATCAAGTTAATTTGAAAAATCAAGGAGTGGTAGGAGGACATTAGATATAAAGCACTTGGTTGGAGCTACTAATGGCTCACAAGTATATGTAGGTTGTTGCCAAGGAAAATTTTATGGAAGTTTATCTTAAAGTTAAGAAATCTTGCCTAATTTAACTAGTCCCTAATAGGCAAATTGTAAAATGTTTGATGAATTTTTTTATAAAAATATTTAGATTTTTAATTATTTTTATATTGGCATTTTGGAGATTTTTAAGATAAAATCATGTTATACTATAAAACTTGGGCTAATAATTTTTAGAAAAAATGGAAATTAACAGATTTTTTTTATAGGAAAAAACATGGAAAATTAGCTCACCTACTAATATTAGCCCCTAAATTTTTCACCAATTGTTGCCCATTTGCAAGCTCATCATTATCTTAAAAAGCAAAGTGGTCATTACTACTCTAGCAGGTCAAGCACAAACACAAGAAGCTAACAAGAATGTTAAAATTACACTAATGATGAAAATTGCATAGCAACAAAAGTTACTATTTCTAGCAGGTCAAGCACAAACACAAAAGACTAACAAGAATGTTGAAATTACACTATTGATGAAAACTGCGTAGCAACAAAAGTTACAAAATGGTAGATTGCAAAGTGAATATGATGCTCTTGAAAACATGGCTGTTGATATAATTAGCTATCAAAATATAGCACTCTCAAAAGTTCATTTGTCACTAGATTTTCTAAGGAAGAGAAAACAGTTCAAAAAAATATTGTTGATATAGCTAACTAACACAATATAGCACTCTTAATGGCTTAATTGTCAATAAATTTTCTCAGCAAAATATAGCACTCTTAATGGCTTAATTGTCAATAAATTTTCTCAGCAAAATATAACACTCTTAATGGCTTAATTGTCAATAAATTTCCAAGCAATAAGGAAAGAAAACCCGTTCAAAAACAATTAATTGATATGATAATAAAACTAAACCAAATAAATTTAACATTAAATTTATACTGAACTAAACACTCTCTTAACTATTAATTATGTTCGATATTTTTCAAAATAAAAATATATATATATATATATATATATATATATTTTAATTTTAAAATGATGTTATAAAATTTTGAACATAAATTTTAATAACCATCAAATTATTGAAAAAATATATTTTTACAATATAATTTCACGTTGAACTGTGAACTTACAACATCTTTGAATATAAAGATAACCGTTTCTATTACAGCCAACAAAATAGTTCGAATTTATGATTGATACAAAACCAATAAAGATAAAAACACTGAAAGAAACACACCATAAGCGAAATATAAAAATCCAAAAAAAAAAAAAAATCATTCTTACATTTTGGACTTAATGGTTGATTGCGATCAAAATGTATAGGTAGTAAAGAATATTGATGGTCCTGGAAATTGTATACATTATTGAATATAAAATGCTTAAAAAGCCAAAATCATATACATTGCTTATTATTTTACTATGCCAACTACATAGTGAATATAAATTTTTAATCATAAGCAAAGCTATAGCAAATATTTCTTAATTTCTAAATTCAAATCATATTCTAAAGCACGAACTTGATCCAGACGGTTTAATGCAAAAATATTTGTTAATTTGTAAATCCAAATCATATTCTATAACGAGAACTTAATCCAGACGGTTTAATGCAAAAAAAAATAATACTGGGAGTCTGCTAATATATTATGCTTAACAGAAATAATACTGGGAGTCTGCTAATATATCATGCTTAACAGCCAATACACGCTTGCACATTATAAATGAACCGGCCATGGATTTGTCAGGCACAACCTCAGACAGCTGCCGCCAAATCTCTCTTCAAGACGAACAAGCATTTTATTCTATAGCATTATTTAGTAGTAGTGATAGTGCTTACCTGCTATGCAATCACCATCGATGCACGAAAACACCATGATCTCTGAGAGTCTGAAGGAACTGCAGGCATTCCCCATTAACTTCTTCAACCAATCCCTCGTTGTAGTCGTCCTGGAAAGAAGACGAAGAAGAACACTGCAGGAAGAGGTCGTCGATGAGACACATAAACCCTATTCCGCTCTCATTAATCAATTCTCTGATCATCTCTTTGGTCACATGTTCGAATCCCATCTTCATAACCACAAAATCATTATCGCTAACACCCATCTCACTCAACCATCCTGCAATGTCCGGGCCTGCTGTACCAGATTCACTGCTGCTGCTCAGCCTGGCATCATCATCCACGACCTGTTTTATTGAATTCAGTGATCCAGGTGCCAGAGACTTGAATCCAGGAGAATTAACAGTAAGGACATAGATATCGAAACTTTGGTTTTGCTTTGGGTAAGAAGCCCTGAACCACCCTGAATCTGCATCTATAGTGTTGGCGTTGTTGTTGCCCCCAATTTCTACATAAATATGGCGTTTATAGGCGCTGATGTCTTTCACAGTGGGCAAGTATTTGGCATTGCTGTGGTCCATTGTCAAGGGTTCTGCAAGCTTAACTAAGCTCCTGTTCTGCTTAGGGCATGAATATTCCTGTACCAATCCCAGTGACTTAGAATTGCCGAAAGTTCGCTTGCGAAGCACAATTATGGTTGCGTCCTGGCCATTAGGCGGCCCGACGCGAGTCACATGAATGACATCCGAGTTTCTGAAGAGGGCTACCACGGGACTTATCGAGTAGAAGGGGTTTATGGCATTGCCCACATTTAATCGCCGCGGCGAGACCAGCATCACTGCCACACCTCCTGTCTTAAGCGTGCGCTCGACCTCGGAGGCGAGCAGTGCGGGAACCAGGGCTCGATCGAACGACCCCGAGAATACCAAGTCGAATGAATCATGAGCAAAGGGAAGACGGTTAATATCGCCCTTTCTCACCAGCGGCGCGAACGACCTGCGATCGATTCCTATTGCGTCTGGCAGGCCGTTTTCCCGCAGCGCCAGCACTGGTTGGCCCGAGCCAGCCCCGACGCAGAGCGCTTTGAACCCGGGACGAAGGAAACCCCGCTCGCTAAGCTTCTGAAAGATCGCGGAGTAAAATTCCACCTCCTGTCTCCACGCCTTGCTCGCCCAGATCTTTTTTGGGGCGTGGGATTCGATCCCTAGACGCACAGAGGGTCTGGGTTTGTAGAGGGAATCAGTCTTGGATACCTCGGGGTGTTTGGTGTTGTTGGAGAAGGAAAGAAATGAGATCCTCCGGAACGGCAATTTTGGGTTGCTCCTGAAATTAACGATGCAGTCATCCGGATAGTCCGAGAGGTCACATGGCGAGGGATCTTGGACAACGTAAAGAACTGGCATTGCGGCCAGGGCCATTGCAAAGAAAATTGTCCGGACCACGATCCTCTTCCCCATTGAGCCGTACAAAAGTTCCAGCTTTATCAGTTTTGCGGCCATCGCGCCTCTGATGTGATCAGATCGAGAGGTAAGGCAGTGGAAGGACAGATCTAGCGAACTCCGGCCTTATTTTGCCATTTTTCATCACTCAGGATGTCAGATTTCTTTTTCTTTAAAAACACGTCCAGGATTTGAGATTTTTCAAACTCAGATTGTTTCTGGTTGGGAAACGTTGCGGTCATTTGCCGAACAATAAAGATCGAGCAAAGGAAAGAAAAGGAGATTTACCAGCGGGGAAGCGGAGACGGGATCTATCGCGTGCAAAATCTGGCGGCAGTGTGGTTTCCACCCACCATGAGCCCGTGTGTGCTTTTCATTCCAAACAAAAGCTTCATCTGTAAATGTCTCGGAGGCCTTTCTGGCCCACTGCCCGCCATTGTAGAGCTTAACGTATAGCCATATTTCATCAAATAAAATAGACAAATAGATGAAGAGCTTCTCCTCAACACAAATCTTAAATCTGCTACATAAATGGAAGCGGCGCTCCTCTATTTCTTCATCATGGTGCACGCCTTGCTAGTCGAAGCAGCCCCCAGGATTTAAACCAGAGCCGATAATACATGCTCCGGGGAGTATAATTGATTTATGACGTCAATTTTTTAAGGGAATCCTCGTGGTTTTGTGCCTTTTTCAGGAACCCATTATTTAATCCCAAAGCAAAGGCTGCAGAGCGCCTGAAGTTCGATGTACCTTGTCTATTATTTGTGTGTGTGGGGAAGATTATTACGTTTGGTCTAAAGCCTGGAAGTAGGGGTCCGAACGGCATCTGGTAGCTGGTGGATAAAGCAGCCCTAATGAATTATTGTCCATAGAGAAACTGCCACCTATATCCGGCCCTGCAAATACCACTGTGTATGGTTGGGCACCGTACTGAGCACAGGCGGGACAATTTTCTGAAAGGCAGAGTTAGGGTCCACGCCAAAACTGAATAGCATCACATGAACTTATCCCTCCATTATTTGAGAGATAGATGATTGACAGCGAAGAGTAAAAGTTTTAAAAACATGAAATTATGCGTGACAAAGATGTGTTCGTGAAGATAATGAAAAACGGCCATGAAATTGAAAATTCCTCGAAAACATAACATTACGCGTGACAAAGATGTGTTCGTAAAGATAATGAAAAAAGGCCATTCAATTGAAAATTACTCACTCCAATAGCGCTAATCTGCTATGAGATGTGGACGGTGCACCGGCAAGCAATATTTATATTTATGACATGTGATGTTGATGGCAACGGTGGTGATGTTGGATGCTCACGGTGGTGTAGGGTTTAACCTAGGACGGGGTAAAACCTCTAAGCCGGATTTATTTACATTATATTTCATATCTGAGAGTGTAATATATATTGAAGGAAAAAAATTTCAAGAATAAAATATTGTGTGTAATTTTTACAATCTTATCCTCAATCTCTTTCCATATTTAAACATGAAATTTAATGGAGACTAACGCCAAAAAACCAATTCAGCGACATCTTATAGATAGATTATAATTTATTTATTATCAATTATAAATTAAGTGATAATAGATCAAAGTTTCTTTAATTGATATTGTTATTTTGATTTATTTTATATAAGATTTAATATTGTGAGTTATTTTATATCATATATGAGCATACAATTATTTTTAATGTAACCATAAAAAAATTATAGAGAAGTGTATGAGGATACAATTATCTTTAATGTAACAATAAAAAATTATAGAGAAGTGTATTAAGTTTTCATTTTTATAATTTTATATTAATTAAGTATATTATTATTCTAGCCTATGGGGTATAGATTAGTCGGTTTGTGTGGGGTTTAGTTTTTTCTAGGTTTTAAGGTCAAACCTCATGGGGAGGGTTTGAGGATGGAAGCCACTTTGGGGGAATAAAAAACTATCATGATGGGGCATCCAAGCTCAACCAAGCTTTTGATGCAGCAGCATCCGAACTTAGCCAACAATGTGATTGTATGTTTACATGTTGTGGCTAACAAGAGATGAATTTTATTGACCTCAGTGGTCAAAATCAATTCTTAGGAGAGAGGGTTGGATCTCTTGAATTGATCTTTACTTCAATTATTGTAACAATTAAATCATTTTATTATTTTTAGAACAAGAGATAAGTGTTAGAGTAGGTGTGTCTCAGAGGTTGAGAATAGGAATTTAATTGTTAAGCTGATAAAAATAGAGATTGAGTTGTCAATGTAGTTAGGATAATATTTGATCCATAAAAGAAAGGAAAAAATGTAATGATAGAGATGGAATGGAATAGGAGAGTGAGGAAGCGAAAGATTGAGAGAGAGATAGGGTTTGCGAGTGAAGCAGAGGTCAGACAAATTGTTGTAATCAAGCTGAGAGGGCCAAAACTCTGCAATTTCTATGTTATTGAATAATTGATTAAGTGTGGTGTTGCGTGTTATTCCTTATGCAGAATTTCTCTTGACTCTGTGTATCGGGGTTCTGGACCCTAATCAGGTATTATTTTATGTTTATGCATTTTATTGATAAGTCACAGTCGGTTAAGATTAAGGGTTATTCCAGGCTTAAGCGCTAAACCTTTGTTAAAACGTATTTATTAAAAGCGTGTATTAAGCACGTGAGCAATATTCCTAAGTAGTAAGCGGTATCCCGCGCGCTTAAAATAATGGTAAATGGTATTTCTCAAATTCACGCAATTAACCTAAGCTGGTGACACGTAGCACGGGAAAACCACTTTTCTCGCGCGCCCTCGACCTGATATTGATCGTGCTAGACAACGAGTGATATTGCGCAGTATCCGTTGGATCAGATGGGATAGATCGACGGTGGAGATCGGCCGAGCTAGTTGGCGCACGATACGTTGTGATATTCGTAGGATTGGGTAAACAAATCAATGGTGCAGATTGAAGCGCTCGAGAGAGGAAAAGTCAAAGTGGGACCGACGGTGATTAGTCAGCTTAGCGGGACCCTCGAGAGGAAATACACGTACATAATCTTATTAACGCGTAGCTGATTGGTTTTTAAGTGAACCATTAGTCTAATTGCAGACTACCACATCAGTTTTCGTAACCATCCACATCATTTGGTATCGTAGCCCAAGGATTAAGTCTGCTACAGTAAACATGCCACCTAGGAGAGGAGTTGGCATAGGTCGGGGGAGACCTGTAGCGAATGCAGTTCTGCTGGAAGAGATTCGAAACCTACGTACAAGGATGGAGACAATGGAAACTGCTCAAAGGAGAGCACCTGATGAAGGAGATGCCAGTGCTGCAGAGGAATCTTCTAAGGAAGAAGAAGAGGATGAAAGCGAAGCTACCAAAGTTCTCAAAATGTTGGCCAAAGTAAGTGGAAGACCAAAGGTGGAAATACCTTTGTATGACGGGAATCTCAATGTAGAAGAGTTGATGGACTGGATCAGTTCATTGGACAAGTATTTCGACTATCAGGAGGTTAATGACAAAAAGAAGGTGAAATTTGCAGTTACCAGATTGAAGGGTCATGCAACTATCTAGTGGAATGAACTACAAACATCTAAAAAAAGAAAGGGTGATCCAGATTTAAACAGGAACGCAACAAATTACAGAGATAACCATATACACAAAGATGCAGCGGAAATAATACTTCATTTCATTAATGGAAAATACTGAAATATGCTTACAAATAGAAATGGAAATAAACTAGCTAGGGCGATGGTAGCTTATCTCTGAGAAGAGATGTGATGGCTACATGCCTCTGAACTGTGTTACAATGAGGCTCGAAGGCCTATTTATTGTTGAGAAACAATGGAAAAACCCTTAACATTCCAAAACCTAACCCTAGGAGATGAAACGCCAAACTGTGGGCCCCGTTTGGGGGTAAGTTGGTACATCAACTTCCCGGGGTCGTAACTTTGGCATATGATCTCCGTTTGACGCGTACAATAGCTCATTAGAAAGATCTATCCGAGCACTATCATTGTTGGAACGGGCAACACCAGTCCATTCCATGGACTCGTGTTGCCCCCGGATTCCCCAAAAAACGTCGTTTAGGGCCTCAAAACGGCTCCAGAAGTTCAGGACCCAAAAAACTGCTAAAAATAGTAAGTTGTGCTACAATTAAGGAAACTGAAAATGCTGAGAAATACAATGGTGGGGGTCCAGGTGGACTTGGAAGATGGCCACCAATATCCACCTGGATCATTCCTCCCCCCTTAGGAAGCAATGGTCCCCATTGCGTTGAGCTCCTCCATGAGATGAGGAAACTTCTGCTGAACTTGTTCCCTGGTGAGCCACTTGCCCTGCTGAAGGAGTTGGCCCGCTTTGACAACTCGATACAGTTGGATATTCTGTTGGCGAGTGTTCTTGATCTGTGTGTCCATGATCCGATCAGTTGCAGCTTGTTCCATGCAATCTGGATTTAATTCTGTGGGTTTGAGTTGTTCTGCAATGTCGGATGTGTCTAGCAATGGTGGAAAGTATGGCCGAAGGCGGTCCACATTGAATACTGGGTGCAGGCCAAGGAATGGGGGAATGTTGAGCTCAAATGCATTGTCTCCCATAGCCTTAGTAATGGTGTAAGGACCATATCGGAGTGGTCTCAATTTCCGATAGGCTCCAGTAAGACGTTCCTTTTGCAAATGCAACCAGACTTTGTCGCCCACCTGAAACTTGTGTGGCACCCGATGTTGATCATGTCGCTGCTTGTACTTGGCATTTGATTTCTCAAGAATGTCATGGACCTGCTGGCGAATATGTTGGATGCGCTCAATGAAGCTGGTGGCCTTATCTGTTTCGGACTGGACATGAGCTGAATTCATGTGAGTAGCTGCAAGTGGCATGGCCACATCAATGGGGCATAGAGGCTGGAATCCCAAACCCACCTGAAAAGGGCTATGGCCAGTGGAGCTGTGAAGAGCTCGATTGTAGCTGTGCTGAACGTAGGGGAGGCTCTCGTCCCATGTGCGTGGATGCTTTGAGTTATACATGCGCAAAATGTGCACAATCATCCTATTGACAACCTCTGTCTGGCCATCAGTTTGAGGATGGAAGGCTGTGGACTTCGTGAGTTTGGTGTCCAGCATTGACCAGAGACTGGACCAAAAGGTGCTGAGAAACCGACTGTCCCGATCTGAGATGATAGACTGTGGGATCCCAAAGTGCACCCACACTCGTTCAAAGAAGAGTTTAGCAGTGGCTTCTGCTGTGATATTCTTCTTGCAGGCCATCATAATGGCCATCTTTGAGAACCTGTCGACGACCACAAAAACACAGTCATTTCCATGCTTAGTGGAAGGAAGGCCTGACATGTAATCCATGGAGATGGATTCCCAAGGTCGACTAGGCGTAGGCAACGGGGTATAGAGGCCTTGCTTCTTAATGGTCGGTTTGACAATGGCACAGGCAGTACATGATCGGATGTACTTCCCAACATCCTGTCGAAGATTCGGCCAATAGAAATAGTTTTGCAGTACTGCCACTGTTTTCTCGACCCCGAAATGCCCAGCAGCCCGACTGTAGTGTGCTTCCCAAATCATCTTGGCACGCTCGCTTGAAGGAACACAAAGGTGACCGAGGTGGCATAATAGGGCATCCTGGAGGTGAAAATCTGCAACCTGCCGACCCTCCAAGGGTGTCTGGTATGTGTGGCCGAATTCTGGGTCGCTTTTGTAGAGAAGTGGCCAATCAGAAGTCTCGTGCCCGCAAGAGTTGAGCACGGTGGTTAGCGCCATGATCGGTGGTCGACTGAGGCAATCTGCAACATTATTGGTGCTGCCCTTTTTATACTTGATATTCAAGTGAAACTGTTGCAGGTATGTAGACCACTTCTAATGGCGATCATTCTGCAATTTCCCTTGGGTCTGTATGAACTGCAGAGGTCGGTGGTCTGTGTGGATGACCGTTTCCTTCCCCAAAATGTAATGCTTCCATTGTCGGCAGGCCTGTACAATGGAATACATCTCTTTATCATAAGTGGGGTACTTCCGGACTGTGTCTGAAAGTGTTTCACTGTGATATGCCACTGGATGTCCATGTTGAGTAAGGACTGCCCCAATAGCATAGTCAGAGGCATCTGTCTCGACCTCAAATGGTTGTTGTAAATCTGGTAACGCGAGCACTGGTGCCGTGCAGAGGCGATCCTTCAACTCCCTGAATGCCTTCTGTTGAGATTCAAACCAAAAGAATTTTGCTTTCGCCCCGCCCTTGGTGACTTGACTCAAGGGCCAAGAAATATGAGAAAATCCCAACACAAACCTGCGGTAGAAGTTGGCAAGACCTAGAAAGCTGCGGAGCTCTGTTAGAGTGGTTGGAGAGGGCCAATCCCGAATGACTTGGACCTTGGCTGGATCGACATGCACCCCCTGTTCATCAATGATGTATCCCAGATACTGAACCTCGGTCATGCCAAAAGTGCATTTCTCCAAATTGGCACATAGCTTGTGTTGCCGCAGTGTTTGGAGAACCTGTCGGATGTGGTGGAGGTGCTCTTCCCAACTCTGGCTGAAGATCAGAATGTCATCCAAGTATACTACTACAAAGGAGTTGGTGAATGGCCGCAAGATGTCATCCATTAGCCTCATAAAGGTTGCAGGAGCATTCGTCAATCTGAAAGGCATGACCAACCATTCGAAGAGGCCCTCCTTGGATTTGAAGGTAGTCTTCCACACATCTGAGGGTTCAATTGGTACCTGGTGATATCCTGACTTCAGATCGATCTTGCTGAAATATTTCGCCCCCTTTAATTGGTCTAGGAGGTCATCAATCCGCGGGATCGGGTACCTATTACGAACAGTGATCTTGTTCAGCGCCCGATAGTCAATACAGAGTCTCCACGTCCCATCCTTCTTCTGTACCAACACTATCGGGCTCCCACAGGGTGAAGAACTCGGACGGATGTGACCTTTCTACAGGAGCTCTTGAATCTGCCTCTTGATTTCATTGTTCTCCAGAACGGAGCGCCGATAAATTGGTCCATTGGGTAGCGGCGCACCTGGGGTCAGATCGATGGAGTGCTTGAGTTGACAGTGCAGAGGAACCCCTGTCGGGGAGGTGAAGATGTCTTCGTACTCCTCCACAATCTTGTCCATCTGTAGCTGCCGTGCAGAGGGACCTCGTTTGGAGGCCGCGACCACTGTCTTCTTCTTCCCTTGAGGGCGTATCATCAGGAAAACAAATTTCCAGGTTTTGGAAATGATCTTACTGCATTGTTTTGCAGTAATCAAAGAGATGGCGGTAGGTGGTGCTACCTCTGGTATCCTGAACAACTTATTTCCCAATGTAATAATAACAGCACGGGGCCTTGATTCATACACAGCATGTCGCTTCCACAAGTATGGTTGTCCGAGTAATACATCACAAACTTCAAGGGGAGCAATGTCACACAATACCTCATCCGTGAAGGGCTTGATGTTGTATGGAAGGCGACACTGCTGGCTCACGCGAAGATCTCGCCCTTGGTGAAGCCACCCAATGGTGTATGGTTGTGGATGTGCTGTGGTCGGTAAGCCCAACCGCTTCACGACCTCTGCCGAAATGAGGTTCTTTTGACTCCCGCTATCAACAATGAACTGTATCGGGGAGCCCTTTACCCACATCTGGGAGTGGAAGAGACGCTCCTCCTCCTCTGGATCTTCGGGTTCATTTTTCTGGATCTTTGCGGTAGCAACAGTGGCGCTGGGATCCGCATCAATGATCTGCTTCCCTTTTTCATACCCCTTATCGGGTTCTGACTCAGAGTCGGAACATGCATCTGATTCTGAAACCTTTAGCTCAGCCACCAGTGACTGCTTGGCCCGACACTCACTTGTGTTGTGAGTGGAGCTCTTATGGAACTCGCACCATTTTCCAGTGTCCTTTCTCGGCTTCGCGGCGTTGCTCTTTGCTTGCAGCTTCGGCTGGTTGTCTTGGGCTGTCCCGCCTTGGCTTTGTCCTTTGTTCTGTGGTTTAGGGGCACCTTTCCCCTGCTTTGGATTCGCAGATCCAAAGTCTCGCTTATTTTGTTTAAACTTCTGCTCAACCTTGACGGCATACCGGTATGCCGCGCCAAGCGAGGGGATGTTTAGGAACTGTATTTCTTCCTGGATGTACTTGTGCAGGCATCCACGGTATTTGAGTATCAAATGTTGCTCTGAATCCTTGATACCCAACTTTGTGCGAAGGGTATGGAAAAGATTGGTGAACTCCGGCACGTCTTGGTCCCTTCCCTGCCGCAGCGTGGTCCACTTTATGTATTCATCCTCATAGCTTCCGACAGGGTAGTACTGCTCCTTGATGGCATCCCGGAACGAATCCCAGGTGGGTGCGGCTGAAAATAGTGAGCCAGTACTTTCATCCTTCTGCTCGCAGTAGGTTTCCCACCAGTCCTTGACGTGGGGGGCTGCTTTGAGAAGAGCAAAAACAATCTTTTCCCGACTCGAAAATTCATGAACAGAAAAATAACCCTCTAGCAGATTTAACCATTTATCTACGGCATCGGCGTCTATCTGACCCTCGAATATGGGGATTTCAAAATTAACTTGTACCTTAAAGGGTGTGGCGTTTCCAGAGGAGCTGCTGGAAGCCGATGCGCCGCTTCTGGGTAGCCGCTGAAGGATCTGCGCAAAGCTGTCCATCATCGCGTTCCGTTGTCGCTCGAGCGCTTCTTCGAGCAAGATTTTGATGGGATCTCCTGCCCCCTCGTCTTTCTTCTCGTCCACCATGGGAGGCCATCGGGATTTGCGAGGTTGGTCTTGCAAAGGTTCAACCAGTTCAAGCCCTAACTCCTTATATCCCGACCTTGTTGGGGACATGCAAAGAAAAACAGAGAAAAAGCAGACCGCTCTGATACCACTGATCCGGATTTAAACAGGAACGCAACAAATTACAGAGATAACCATATACACAAAGATGCAGCGGAAATAATACTTCATTTCATTAATGGAAAATACTGAAATATGCTTACAAACAGAAATGGAAATAAACTAGCTAGGGCGATGGTAGCTTATCTCTGAGAAGAGATGTGATGGCTACATGCCTCTGAACTGTGTTACAATGAGGCTCGAAGGCCTATTTATTGTTGAGAAACAATGGAAAAACCCTTAACATTCCAAAACCTAACCCTAGGAGATGAAACGCCAAACTGTGGGCCCCGTTTGGGGGTAAGTTGGTACATCAACTTCCCGGGGTCGTAACTTTGGCATATGATCTCCGTTTGACGCGTACAATAGCTCATTAGAAAGATCTATCCGAGCACTATCATTGTTGGAACGGGCAACACCAGTCCATTCCATGGACTCGTGTTGCCCCCGGATTCCCCAAAAAACGTCGTTTAGGGCCTCAAAACGGCTCCAGAAGTTCAGGACCCGAAAAACTGCTAAAAATAGTAAGTTGTGCTACAATTAAGGAAACTGAAAATGCTGAGAAATACAATGGTGGGGGTCCAGGTGGACTTGGCAGATGGCCACCAATATCCACCTGGATCAAAGGGGGAGCCCAAGATCAAACAACGGGATAAAATGGTGAGTAGGTTGAAAGGTAAATTCATGCCAAAATATTATCAATTAAATCTTTTCATACAGTTACAGAATTTGAGACAAAAGGGGATGATTGTCAAAGAATATACAGAAGAATTTTATACATTGAGCATTAGAGTAGTACATGCAGAGAATGACGTAGAAAAGGTAGCCAAATACATCAATGGATTGAGATATGACATACAGGATGAAATCAGCTTGTTGAGTCTGAAGACAATTGAAGATGACTATCAAGCAGCTTTGAAAGCAGAGGAGAAGTTGTTGAGGAAACAAAATCATAGGAATAGAGGGAAAAGTTCAATAAGAGGTAGAGGAACTACCAGATCAAGATTTCAACACCCTCAGGGTGAAGCAGGAGGTTCAAGTAGTAGACCACCACAGAGAGTAGATTTTAGTAGAGGGAGATTTTCACCCAAGGTCTAGGAAGAGAAATTCGGTGTTATACATGTGGAGAATGAGGACATGGATCATGGGACTATCCTCGTAATAAAGAAACCAGTCAGCGAAATGTGAAGGTGGCTGAGGCAAAGGAAGAAAAACCTCAAATCACAAATAAGGAAGAATCACCCGAAGTAGGAGAACATTTGTTGTTGAAAAGGGTATTGCTTAAAGCAGAGAAAGAGACAGGAGAACCAACACAAAGAAAGAATCTATTCATAACTACATGCAAGTCCAAAGGAAAATGTTGTAAAGTGATAATTGACAATGGAAGCACTAATAACCTTGTTTCTACAGAAATGGTGGAGAAGTTGGGATTAGTAAAAATAGTACACCCTACTCCTTATAAAGTGTCATGGCTGCAAAAAGGACATCAGCATATTGTGACAAAACAATGCAAAGTAGAAATCCATATTGGTACTTATAAGGATGTGGTATTATGTGATGTAATGCCAATGGATGTATGTCATATATTGCTGGAAAGACCTTGGCAGTTTGATCTGAAAGCTATACATGATAGGAGAAGAAACACTTATACTCTAGAGAAGGATGGGAATAAACATACATTGCTGCCATTGAAGAATGAAGCAGACAAAGAAGCACCTGGAAACAATGTTATGTTGATAAGTGGGAAAGAATTGCTGCAAGAAGTCAAGAAGGATGAACAGATACATTTTTCTGTCATAAGGAGACCTAAGGTAATTTTGACTTCCACAAACTTAGATGATTTATCTGAAGAAATCAAAACTCTATTGAATGATTTTTCTAATATTATTGTGGATGAGCTACCAAATGCATTACCACCAATCAGGAGTATTAATCATCACATTGATCTAATACCTGGAGCAAGTTTGCCAAATAAAGCAGCATACAGGTTAACTCCTCAAGAAAATGTAGAAGTTGGGAGACAAGTGCAAGAACTGATGGATAAGGGATTAATCAGAGAGAGTCTTAGTCCATGTGTTCTACCAATAGTACTCAGTCCAAAGAAAGGAGGTGAATGGTGCATGTGTACTGATTCCAGAGCCATAAACAAGATTACTATCAGGTATAGATTTCCTTTACCATGCATGGATGATTTGATGGATTGTTTAAGTGGGTCAAAGTATTTTACTAAAATAGATCTAAAGAGTGGATACCATCAAATAAGGATTAGAGAAGGAGATGAATGGAAGACTACATTTAAAACAAACAGTGGGCTGTATGAGTGGTTAGTGATGCCTTTTGGACTCACTAATGCACCCAACACATTAATGAGATTGATGAATGAAGTGTTGAAGGAATATGCAAGCAAGTTTGTCATTGTTTATCTTGATGATATTCTAGTTTTCAGTAGAAGCAAAGAAGAACATCTGGAGCATCTTAAGTTGGTTCTAAGAACTCTGCAGAAAGAGAAACTACTGATAAATCTGAAGAAATTTAGTTTCATGAAGGAAGAATTAATCTATTTGGGGTTTGTAGTTTTCTAAAGAAGGTCTGAAAATGGATCCAGAGAAATCCCAAGCAATTTGGAACTGGCCTATTCCAAGAAACATATTTGAAGTAAGAAGCTTTCATGGTCTTGCGAGTTTTTATAGAAAATTTATCAGAAGTTTTAGTCAGATTTGTACACCAATTATTGAAACAATCAAAGAGATTGATCATCCATTCAAGTGGACAGAAGTAGTAGATCGAAATTTTAAGTTGCTGAAGAAGAAAATTACAGAAAAACCAGTTTTAGCTTTGCCTAATTTTGGAAAAGTTTTTCAAGTTGAAACTGATGTTAGTGGGGTTGCAATTGGAGCAGTTTTAAGTTAGGAACAGAGACCAATAGCATACTTTAGTGAGAAACTAAATGAAGCTAAGAAGAAATATTCTTCTTATGATAAAGAATTTTATGCTATTGTACAAGCTTTAAAAAAATGGAGACATTATTTGCTACCAAAAGTGTTTGTATTGTATTATGATAATCATGCATTAGAGTTCATAAACAACCAACCAAAATTAAACTAGAAGCATGCCAAGTGGGTAGAGTTTTTGCAGAGCTTTACTTTTGTGATAAAACATATTGTAAGTGGAAAGTTGAACAAAGTTGTTGATGCTCTAAGCAGGGTAAATTTCATTGTACAAGAATTAAGAGTTGGTGCTGTAGGATTTGAAGAAATGGTTGATATGTATAAAGATGCAAAATTTAAATATATTTATGCAGTTGTACAAAATCCAACAGTTCATAATAGAAGCCAGTGGTTAGATTATATTATCCAAGGATGTTTACTGTTTAAAGGTAACAAACTGTGTATTCCCAAATGTTCTATGAGGGAAAACATAATCAAGGAGAAACACAGTGGAGGGTTATCTGGACACTTTGGACAAGACAAAACCTTTTCTCAGGTAAATGCTTTTTACTACTGGCCAAAGATACAAACTGATGTTAAGAAATTTGTTGAGAAGTGCAGGATCTGTCAGTATGCTAAGGGAAGAAGCCAAAATACAAGATTGTACCAGCCATTACCAATACCAGACTGACCATGGGATGCAGTTAGTATGGATTTTGTTTTTGGATTACCTAGAACTCAAAGAGGAAATGATTCTATTTATGTTGGGGTAGATAGATTTTCTAAAATGGAAAATTTCATTGCATGCAAAAAGACTAGTGATGCAACACATATTGCTAATCTATTTTTTTAGAAGTTGTAAGGTTACATGGATTGCCTATATGTATTGTGTCTAATAGGGATACAAAGATTGTTGGGCATTTCTAGAGAACTCTTTGGAAGAAACTAGGCACCTTAGTTTCAGTTCAGCGTATCACCCTCAAACAAATGGACAGACCGAAGTGGTAAACAGAAACTTGGGAAACATATTGAGAAGTTTAGTGTATCAAAATCCTAAGTAGTGGGATTTAACACTTGCTCAAGCTGAGTTTGCTTATAATGACACTCCAAACCGAAGTACTGGGATGAGTCCATTTCATATTGTTTTTGAAATAAATCCAAGAGGTGTGTATGAGCTCAGAAATTTGGGCAAACAGGAGACAAGGAGTGCAAAGGTTGAAGAGTTTGCAAAGCAGATGCAGAGACTACAAGAAGATGTCAAAGACAGATTGCAGGAAAGTAGTGGCAAATACAAGCAAAGAGCTTATATGAGGAGGAAAGAAAAATAATTCCAAGTGGGAGATCTAGTGATGGTGTACTTAAGGAGAGAAATATTTCTTGTTGGGACTTATAATAAACTAAAGATGAAAAAGATAGGGCCATGCAAAATTGTGAGGAATTTTTCAACCAATTCTTATGAAATTGAGTTGCCAGAAGAGATTGGAATATCACATATCTTCAATGTTACATATTTATATCCATACAAGGAGACAAAGGCAGAGTTATAAAAGGAACCTACAGAAGATGAAGTTAAGACTTTAAATTGGTAAGAACAAATGCTAAAGACAGTCAAGAAAGAGGTGGAAGTTGTTTTAGAGAAAAGAATATCCAAAAGAACCAGAGGATAAGATTATTTTCAGTATCTAGTCAAATGGAAGGGGCAGCCAATGGAGGATGCCACTTGGTTAACAACAACAGAATTATAGAAGTACAGAGTCAATCCTGACGGTTTGATGAATGATTCTTTTCTTCCTCGGGAGCCTGACGCAGGAGCATCCGGACTTATTGTTTGTTCACATGTTGCGGCTAACAAGAGATGAATTTTATTGACCTGAGTTGTCAAAATCAATTCTTAGGAGAGAGGGTTGGATCTCTCGGATTGATATTTACTACAATTATTGTAACAATTAAATCATTGTATTATTTTTAGAACAAGAGATAAGTGTTAGAATAGGTGTGTCTCAGATCTTGAGAATAGGAATTTAATTGTTAAATTGATAAAAATAGAGATTGAGTTGTCAATGCAGTTAGGATAGGATTTGATCCATAAAAGAAAAGAAAAAATGTAATGATAGAGATGGAATGGAATAGGAGAGTGAGAAAGTGAAAGATTGAGAGAGAGATAGGGTTTGCGAGTGAACGGAGGTCAGAAAAATTGTTGTAATCGAGCCGAGAGGGCCAAGACTCTATAATTTGTATGTTATTGAATAATTGATTTAAGTGTGGTGTTGTGTGTTATTCCTGGTGTAGAATTTCTCTTGAATCTATGTATTGGCGTTCTGGACCCTAATCGGGTATTATTTTTTGTTTATGCATTTTATTGATAAGTCGCAATCGGTTAGCATTAAGGGTTATTCCAAGCTTAAGCACTAAACCTTTGTTAAAATGTATTTATTAAAAGCGTGTATTAAGCACGTGAGCAATATTCCCAAGTGGTAAGTAGTATCCCGCGTGCTTAAAAAATGGTAAATGGTATTTCTCAAATTCACACAATTAACTTAAGCTGGTGACACGTAGCACGGGAAAACCACTTTTCTCGCCCTCGACTTGATAATGATCGTGCTATAAAACGCGTGATATTGCATGGTAGCTGTTGGAGCGGACGGGATAGATCGACGGTGGAGATCGATCGGGCTAGTTGGCGCACGATATGTCACGATATCCGTAGGATTGGGTAAACAAATCAACAGTGTAGATTGAAGCGCTCGGGAAAGGAAAAGTCAAAGTGGGACCGACGGTGATTGGTCAACTTAGCGGGACCCTCAGGAGGAAATACACGTACATAATCTTATTAATGCGCAACTGATTGGTTTTTAAGTGAACCATTAGTCTAATTGCAGACTACCACATCAATTTTGGTAACCATCCACATTAGCTTCACTCAATCGTGGTGATAAGCATTCCATTGCAGGTTAATCGTTCTTTTTCCATCTAATAATTAGGTTGGCCCTGACCTAGGCTCCAAGCTTGACCAAGCTTCGCACAATCCTAATGATAAGCATCCCATTGTGGGTTGATCATTCTTCTTCCATCCAATAAGCATATTAGCCCTGACCTAGGCTCAGCATATAAAATCCTGGTGATAAGCATCCCATTGTGGGTTGATCATTCTTCTTCCATCCACAAAGAAAGTTCGTCCTGGCCTAGGCTCAACCTAGACATAAAATTAAAAAAAGAAAGAAAAAAAGTATGTTATCTCTCTCCCTAATAGTATGTGTCCATCAATGCATTTTGGTTTGTCAAATATGGATAGAAATTTTCATCAACCATCATCAAAATCAGTGAATTCACATGTATATGGGTTTATCAAAGTGTAAATCTCTATGCCTATTAGCATATTTGTGTAAGTGTTATTTATCGATTAATTGAAATGCTTCATTTTGGTTAGAGTTTGGCAAGCCTAAAATCCCAATTTTCTTACTATTCATTGTTAATTTTGCAATCTGACAATTTCATATTTCATGCTGAAAAAGAAAAAACATATTAGAAATGTTAATTCATGCCATTATTTAAAGTAATTCATTGATAAAATCCTTCTTTTAAATATTACAAGTAAATATTTATCGAATTAGGAAACAAAATATAAAGTGTTTGATTCCATCATTTTATATATGTGTGTGTTATTATTTTATGGGTTTTTCACTTTATCAACAACAACAAAGTGTGCACTAAAGGATTATATGGCTCTCACCACCTTTGTAGTGTTTTTGGTATTAGTTCCAAGACGTTTAGATGTAGATCCGCCTATTTCACTAGTTGAATTCTAAGACATCTAGATGAAGACCCACCTCTTTCATTAGTTGATCACACCTACTCTCATATAAGGGTGTGATATTTGTGAGCCATACCTTCAAACAACATAGCAAACCCAAAAAAGTGGGTTATTCATTTTGATGTTATCCAAACAAGCTCAAGCCATCATTCTTGTAAGGTTTGACACTATGTAACTCCTTTCCTGTATGGTCTTCTATGTGGTGATATAATACATGAGCTTAGTAGGATGGTCAATTTCCTAGTTGGTCACTTTATGTATCAATCTATCTAATATGGAAAATCACTATGTAGTGGATAATTTTTTGATTGATTCCTATTGTTGTATTAGAGTTTCTTTATTACTCCATCTAATTGATCATATCGATCTTGATATTAATACATCTCTACAAAACTTTCCTATAAATATTCGAATATTTTCCTTAAAAAAAGATAAACAAAAACATTTACCCCAAGATTTATAAACTTTACTTCAATTTATATAATTAAAATCTAAAATATTACTTTTTATCGTATCTTCTTAAATTATATCAACTATGTTGGAAAATGTAGCAAGAAAATATCAATTTGATTTTTCCTTGATTAAATTGAGAAAATTCGAATTTCCATATCAGCATACAAGTTTGATGCAATTAACTTGTGTGACATGGCTTGTGCCACCCAGTTTACAGAGTAAATTTGAGTTGGAGGAGTTAGAGTTCAACTAAGCATGTGTGATTGCTAATTTGTAGCAATCAAGGTCAGTTATCTCAAGTAGTTTTCAGTTAAACTAGTTCCAACTATTGGAGGAACTAGTGGAAGGTCAGTTGTGCAGTGGGACTTCAATCTAACTTAGTGATCATCCAGTTAACTAATCAATCAACCCAAAATAACTAATGCATGCAGATAATTCGAGTTCCCCAGCTGCGGTGGAGATTCGAAGGCAATGTAACATCATTTATAGATTAGTCTTGAGTGTATAGGTGTTGCATGCAGTCAGATGATCAACCTTGGGAATTGTGTAATCCATTTTGGAGAAATTTTTAAATAATAGGGGCCTAATTTCTTAGGAATTACACAAATAAATAGGGACTAAAGCAGAGGCAAAAATTGACTAAGTCTGGGTCAGAGCTTCTCAATGAGCAGAGAGATAGGTTATTCACTTGCAGGTTGTGCTAAGTTGAGCAAAACGATTGTAATACATCTTTAATCATCAGATTAATGCAAGCATTCATTGGGGTTTTTAGCAGATTTCTTTCCCAGGAAAAATATTGTGTGCATGTGTGTTATTTCTTATTGCAAGTCTGGCATTTTTGTTCTAAATTGTGAATTAACTTCCACAGAGTAGTAGAGTAGGTTTGTGTCTTGTGATTTTGATTAAAACTTCATGAGAAATTGCAAATATACACCATAATTTCTACATGGTATCGGAGCACGATTCACATTAAAGCAGGAATTTCAAAATTATTCCTGAGGAGGTTCGAATTTGCAGTTTAGTGTAGTAGGATCTCTTCAAAGCTGAGAAGATGACCTTCAGCGGGTTGAGGCTAGAGTATGCCTTGGAAGGCAGGTCTAAATTCATCACATGGAAGGATCACATGGCGGCAGTGTTTGACGATAATGGATTGCTAGAATACATCAAGAGAGATGTTGCAAAACTAGTGAAATATGATACCCAGAACCTTGCCTAGTGGAAGAAAGATGTAGCGAATGCGAGAAGAATTATAATGGAGGGAGTATGAGACCACATTGTCACCAATTTCCATGGGACATAAACTCCTTATGCAATGTGGTAGATGCTGAAAAATATGTTTCAGAATAGTAGTGACCACAAGAAGTTGGCGCTCAAGGATAAACTTTGGAATATCAAGATGCATAAGAATGATACTATCGTGAAATATCTAAGCAGGTTCACACAATTTCGTGATGATCTTGCAAAAGTTGGTGTTATCATTCCAGAGGATGACTTGTTAAGCCTAACCCTTCTAGGCCTTCCCAAGAGCTAGCATAGCTATCAAGATTCAGTGAATAGGAGAGAGAAATTACCAAATTGGGAATGCTTATGTTATGATTCGGTACAGGAGGAAATAAGGCGAAATATCAGAGATGGACCTTCATCCAAGGGCGAGGATGAAGAAAATGTTTCCCTGGTTGGAAAGGGAAAGAAAGGAAAAGGGAAGAAATTTCAAACCAAACCATAATCCAACCAAGGGGGCAAGAAGAAGTATTTTTCCAAAATTAAATGCTTCCATTGTCATGAATTTGGGCACTATGCCATGAAGTGTCCATAAAAAAAGGCAAGAAAGAACACCTCGAGAGGAGAAGCAGGTGAAGCCTTGCCTTCAAATTTCGAGCTTGACTTTACCCTTATCACATGCATGGAAAGCACAATGATGAGGAGCATGTGGTACTTGAACTTAAGTGCTTTGTTCCACATGACAAGGTGTAGAGAATTTTTCAGCAACCTGGAGGAGAAATATCTACATATGCACATTGAGTTGCGGGATGACAAAAGGTACAACACGAATGGGATTGGTACAATCACCTTTTAGAGGGAGTTGAGCTCCCATCTCATGCTCAAGGATGTCATGTTCATTTCCGGCCTAATGAAAAATATCAACTTTGTTACAGTTTTGGAAGACCGTGGTTATGATGTGATATTTAGCAAAGGAAAAGCATTCCTGAGGCACATAGCCATGGGATAGGTGAAGTAGATCGGGGTTCATGTGAATAACCTATATAAGCTAGATGTAGAAGAATGTACTGCATTAAGTAGTAAGTCAGAGAAAGTGCAGGGTCGTGATATCGATGAACTTTGGCACAAAAGACTTAGACATTTGCATCATGGTGCCTTGAAGATTACGCAACAAATAAACACTAGCCTCGCCAAAGGAGAACTTGAGCAGTAGGATGTATGCAAAGGATGTACCTTGGGGAAGTACACAAAATCCATATTCCATTATCAGGACAGCAAAGCACATGCAGTCTTGGAAAGGATCCACTATGATGTATATGGACCTTTCTCGACAACCTCCACTGCCATACACAAATATTTTGTCATTTTTTTGATGACTTCTCATGAAAGTGTTGGATCTTATTCATGCGGAAGAAATATGAGACATTCTCCAAGTTCATAGAATTCAAGGCACTGGTTAAGAAAGAAATTGGTAAGAAGGTGAAATATCTCAAGAGCGATAATGGAGGTGAGTATGTGTCAAATGAATTCTAGAATTTATGTGTTAAAGAAGGCATTTGATGAGAGTTGACAACACCCCACAACCCATAGCAGAATGGGATGGATAAGAGAAAGAACTATCGCATTGTGGGAGCATCAAGGGCGATTTTGCATGACCAAGGCCTACCTCTGCATTTGTGGGCAAGGCAGGCAAGACAAAAGTCTATTTGCAAAATCAGAGCCCTCATCAGATTCTTGGTATGATTACACCAAAGGAGGCTATCTTGGGGAGAAAGTCGAATGTGTCGCACTTTAGGATTTTTGGAGCCTCCGTTTACTGCCATGTCTCCAAAGAATCAAGGAAGAAGCTTGATCCAACAACAGAGTTGGGGATATTTATGGATTACATAGAAAATCCCCACAACTACCGTGTGTACTTTCCATCGCTCAGAATGAAAGTTGTGTGAAGGGATGTAAAGTTTGATGAGGAGAAAGCGTTGTAATGCTCTCTTGAGAGGGAGCTTCAGATCCCACTAGAAGAGGAGCTTTTAGCTCCAAAGGAAGAGCGTTAGGAAGTTGTGGAGAAACCAAAAATTGAGGAGAAGAGAGTGGAGACATCCACTCAAGCAGAACCATCTAGAGGAGGCAAAAAAAGAACCAGGGAAGATGATAAACTTGTGCATGATGCGAGGGAGAATGTGGGAGCTCCTTCAAATTTTTATAGGTAGAGAAGGTCACTTGAATGGTACACTAGCTACATGGCTCTAATAACTGAGCTTGTAGAGTCTGAGCCCTGCTCTTTCGAGGAAGAAGTTGAGAAACCTATATGGGTTGATGTAATGGTGGAGGAATATGAATCCATTGTAAGGAACAACGCTTGGGAAGTGGTCTCAAGACCAACAGATAAATCAGTATTGGGTTCAAGATGGATTTTCAAGGTGAAGCATGCAATAATGGAAGCATAGAGAAGTATAAGGCCAAATTTGTGGCTAAGGGGTACTCTCAAGTTGAGAGAATTGACTATGAGGAGACATTTTTTCCTGTAGAAAGGTACTCATTGTTAGGTAAACTTGACTCGGGATAGAGTCAAAAGTTGACGAGGGTAAACAGTGATGGTTTTGGGGCACATGGTATTGTGCACCCATGGTATTATGCCTGTGGTATTATATGTAATGGAGCCTATAAAAGGCTGGAAGGACTTCATTGTAATAAAAAGGCCTGGAGGTGAGCGGTGAAGGCTCACTGGCCGGATTGGCCTGGGTTTTGGCCAAGGATAATGAAATTTCATTATGATTGGGTTTTTCCCCGGATTTGGGGTTTTCCCGGATAAACATGTGTGTTTATGTGTTTATGGTTATTGCTGGTTAATTTTATATTTATTCCTCTCAGTATTTATTTATGTTATGCAGTAAATTTCTTAACAACTGGTATCAGAGCCAGATATTGGCTTCAAAGGGATTCTTTGATGCCAGGGGTTTATAGTGCTTGATGATATCAATGCAGCGTTTTTCCAAATCTGGGTCTGGAAAATAATGGTGGAACAATCGTACGTGGAAGAACCTCGAGGAGAATGTGCGGAAGATAGTGCCGTAACTGCCAGGGATCGTAGTGCATTTGCGATATTTACCGGTTTGGAACATTCTGACGAATTGTTCAGGGTTCATGCAGCTTCAAAAATTATTCGTTTTCTGATACGTGAGGCCACTGGTGCTGGAATCTACGAGGTTATCATCAGGCTCGCAGTTGGAGCGGTTTGATAGAAGTTTTTGAGGAAATCAAATTGAGAGAGGATGGATCAGAATCGCAGCAGCAAGAAAAAAAAATTAATGAAGTCAAAATTATTGCATGTAAATGGGCATACTACTGTAAGACCTGGTAAGGCATGTGTACCCCTTGGTGATCACCAGTAAAGTCTGGGTTAGACCTAGGTGATAGGGGGGATGTCGAGTTAACAATACCCCAGGTAAAAACTTTGAGGGGGGTAAGAGCTAGAGTGAGCGGGATTGGCTCACTTAGCAGGTTTGGCTGGAGTTAGTCAAGGAACCCCAAGTCAAGTTTAAGGGGGGAATTGTTAGGTAAACTTGACTCGGGATAGAGTCAAAAGTTGACGAGGGTAAACAGTGATGGTTTTGGGGCACATGGTATTGTGCACCCATGGTATTATGCCCGTGGTATTATATGTAATGGAGCCTATAAAAGGCTGGAAGGACTTCATTGTAATAAAAAGGCCTGGAGGTGAGCGGTGAAGGCTCACTGGCCGGATTGGCCTGGGTTTTGGCCAAGGATAATGAAATTTCATTATGATTGGGTTTTTCCCCGGATTTGGGGTTTTCCCCGATAAACATGTGTGTTTATGGTTATTGCTGGTTAATTTTATATTTATTCCTCTCAGTATTTATTTATGTTATGCAGTAAATTTCTTAACACTCATCCATTAGATCAATTCTTTCACGGGTTGTGCAGATGGGGTGAAATATCCACCAGATGGATGTAAAAACAACTTTCCTCAATGGGGTTGATGGGCCTCCAAATTAGACACAAATTAAGGCCCATATAACCTTTCGTACGCACATAAGGGTTATTTTAAATCTCTCCTTCTACACTTAATAATTGTTTTTTAGATTTAAAATGTTCCTAGGAATGTTTAGAGATAATAGCATATTATGTGCCTAATATTATTTATTTTTGCAGAATATTGAGTAAATTCTAAATGAGATAATATAGGGACTTTCTCCCTACTACAAAATGGACCAATTTTGGATAATAAATGAACAATATATTATGAAAATTATTGAATAGATTTTTGAGCTCCAATGATTAAGAAAATCTAGGAATGTGTTCCTTGTCATTTAATGCAAATTCCTAGTGTTAGGAACTAGATCCACTGTTTGAGGGATTTTGGAGGGGAAAGCTGCCTCCTTTCAAGGAGAATGCTTCCTCATCACTTTGTATAAGTACCAATTTGAATTTTCCTCTAGGGGCATGTATTTCTTGGTCTTTTTGTGGAGAAAATGTGTTATTTAACAACGCCACTTTCATTTCTAGCAGGGATGTACTTGGATTAACTCTAATAATGAAGTTTGGTGCCATTTTTAGCTTCTAAATCTTGGTTTCCTTCATAGGAATCTGATTATCCTTGGGCTTGGTCATCCCAGGAGCCTCAGAGCCCTACTGTACAATTTCATTATTTCCTTTAAATGTCTTTTTCACTTGCATCTCTTATTTCTACATTTACTATTCATGTTTCTTTTTTTCTAGGTCATATTGGTTAAATGATTGAAGTGACTTGCTTTTGCAGGTTATTTATAGAATCAAAAGCATTATTCATACTTAGAATAGCTTTGAAAATTCATATTCATCTTTGAGCTACTTGGATTGGTTTACTAGTTCACAAATCTAAAATTTCTGGAAGTCTCTTGTAGAAAAATAGTAGTACTTTTCTGCTATTTTTTAGCACATGTTAACGAGGTTATTTTGAGTTTATTCCACTTGGATTGAGTACTAAAAACGTCGAAGTTAATAACAAAATTTACCCCATAGCATTTTCACTTGATTAGGTTAGGCATTTGGTAGGTTAACTAGCTCACTGATTCTTGAATTTCTAGTTTTTGGAGTAGTAATTTTCTGTTATTTTTTTGCACATGTTAAAAAGGGTATTTTTGAGTGATTTCACTTGGATTGGAGTCTTATGGAATCCTAATTAATAAAAAAATTAACCCCATCTCATTTTCATTCGATTTTCTTGGTCATTGGTGAGATAACTCAGAGGATAGACTAGTTGGAAGACTAGGTATTTAGTCTTTTCAAGTATAAAAATCATAATCTTTTTGTGGTGTGAAGGTGCTACTATTGATTTGCGGGGTTAGCATTATCATTTACACTCATTCTACTGCCATATCATTCTTTATATATCAACAACGCCTCCAAAACATTGTTCACTAAACACATTCATGGTTTGTTAAAGGCCACCATGTGCATTGTTCCTTGTGCAAGATGGGCTCCTGAAGGGAACTAAGCTTGGAAAGGGAAACACACAACCTTCTCCTACCTTCCACTACCCTTTAAGAAATTTTAATTACCTTTTACACCCTCATAACTCTCACGGATCCAATCCTATAGCAAAATAGGCAATCCTAGAGCAATTGTGTAACATCCTATAGCACTATCTAAACTTGACTAGATTTGCTTTAAGAGCTTAATTTTTGTATCTTGGGATTGAATGATGACCTCCAAACTTTGAATCCATGGTTGGGGAGGACCAAGGACCACTTTAAACCCATCCTTCCTTCACTGCAAGTACATAACAACGATTAAAATTAGTAGACACATTTCCACATTTGCATCACAAAGATTGTTCTCTTATGCAATGTGTAAAAACTCTATTACTAAAGCTAAATTATCTTGAGCTCAGCGATAAGTAGGGAAAATACTCAGTGTAAGTACATTAGACCTAGTTTTCAAAGTTGTGTTCTTAGATTTTCCAGTCATATGCTTTAGATCAAGTTTCCTTTTTCAAGCAATTTTTCACATTCGGTAAGTAGAGTAATGATTTACGTTCCACAACTAGAATCTTGGTTTGCAATTGAAAGTAGGCTAGCATATTTCATCTCTACAATTAATACAATCTTTTACCTTCCTGCATTCGTAGTTAGTTAGTCTTTAGAGTTGGTTCATGCTCTTTACTTTATGTAGTTAGAATAGGCTTTCTTTCCTTATCTTTTGTAGGTTAAGGTTTCCATTTCTACAATCCATGATATTCACTCCATTGCATCAGATCAATGAAATAATGACACATTGCATGTTGCACATATATTGTCGATGCCTCTTAAGTTTCTATGAACCCCAGGTTGATAATTTAAGTTGGTAGCCTTGGGAGTTTTAACATTCTTATTGCAATACTGAGGCTCATCAAAGGTTATTGAGGAGGGGTGTACATAGAGCAACTTGTTGGGTGTGGAGCCTGATTATCTTCTTTATTCAGAGGTATCGCCGCATTGGACCCTAATTCGTAATGTGGAAGCATGCCACCCGTAAATGTAAGCCGCCAGGGGGGTCCAGGGGGGCGATGGTGATTTTTTGGAGCCCCCCCCAGCGAGGGATTGGGGGCAGGGCCCCCAAAGCTAAAAATAGATGTAAATTGCCTTGCAAAATGTTGTGATTTCGGAGTCAATCTGGGTCGTTCATTAGGCAGAGATCTGACGGTAGAAGTTATGTTTAATTTAAGGTTTTTTTCCCTATAAGGCAACCCCTTGCTATATATGTGTAGAAATTCCCAATGAATATTAACAGATTTTGCAATATACTAAAACACAATACAAGATGTACTTCTACAACACTTTGCGGAAGCTTAATCGAATTGAGCAAGATCAAGAGAACACATATAACTCAGAATGAGAAATCAATCACACATAACACAAAAGAAATATCACAGAGAAAGCCTCGGCCTAAAACCCCAACTCTGTATTATCATACAAGTGGAAATCTTGTTCAAGTTACAAAAAGAATAAACTCTCAAGCTATGCTGCTCTCTCTGCAATCAAACAATACAACTCACAGACTAAATGGACATAGTATATGTCCTCCTCAAGCCCTCCAAGCCTCCTATTTCCTTGTGCAATTTTTCTTAGGGTCCAATGAAGTCACATGTGTGAATTGGCCTCATCACACTCATTGTAACCTCTGATCTAACTACAAAATCCTCAAGGAAAGAATTCCTTCTGCATGTAAGGAATATTCACAATGGAATATTCTAGCAATTGATAGTACATTGCCCCTCCATCTGATCTCAACTGGGTTTCTGACTGAACTGACATGCATGAGTTATGTATGAGAGAATACTCAGTTATCTGAAGTGCAGTAGTTACATGCATGCAAGCATTAACTAACTGAACTTACATTAATTCAACAAATTGTTTGAATTAATCTAACAGGACTTGACTCAGTTAACTAAGTCAACTAATTACAACTCACTCTTATCTATTTAACTGATGGATAAATTCCTCAATTAATGGAGAAACTATTACATGTCCCCAAATAGACTTCAAGTTTGATTTTCCTTAACTAATTAACTCAAGATGAATTAATTAATTAATTTACAACCTGATGCTAGGATCAAATTCGAATTTTACTTCACTATTTTAGTATAAGAACTGACTAAAATAGGAAGGTATCTCAAAATGCTATTTATAGAATGCTATTTTCAGCACTTCCATTTTTCCATCCATTGTTGCTAAAATCAACACTAGCTGAAATGATATTTATAGCAGTGCTATTTTTAGCAATTCCATTTTTAGCATTTCTTGTTGCTATTTTCAACACTCCCTCTCAACAAGAAAGGATTATCAGTAACCCTGATCGTGTCTCCGTGGAACTCAAACTTGCATTTTGACAATGCCTTTGTCAAAAGATATGCATCCTATTCCTCGGTCGAAACATACAGCAACAACATGATCCTCTTGACCACGCAATCTCGAAGATGGTGATACAGGATATCTATGTGCTTGGACCTGTCATGAAAAACTGGAATCTCAGAGAGTTTGATACAACTCTAGTTATCGTAGTTGATCAATGTAGAATCCATCATCTCACCAAACAATCCCACTAGAATCTTCCGCATCCAAATGGCCTCACATGCAGCCTGACTAGTAGCCACGTATTCAGCCTCTGCTGAGCTAAGTGCAACTGATCTCTGTTTCCTGTTGTACCAGGAAACTACAGTTCAACCAAGGATGAAGATTCCTCTAGAAGTACTCTTCCAGTCTAATGGACTCCCTCCCCAATCCGCATCTGTGAAGCCCTGAAGCTTCACTCCCTTTATTCGTCTGTACCACAATCTGAACTGAGATGTGCCTCTGAGGTATCTCAGCACATGCTTCGCTGCCTTCCAAAATAGCTTGGTAGGATGAACCATAGCTTGACTTAGATGGTTCACCGCAAAGCATAAGTCGGGTCATGTGTTCACCAGATACATAAGTGAACCCACTAGTTGTCGATAAATAGTAGCAGCTACTACCTCACCTGAAGTAGCATTCTCCTTCCTCCAGTTCCCAGCTATAGGAGTCTGCATGGGCTTGCACTTTTCCATGTGAAAGTGCGTGAGTATCTCATTGGCATACTTGCCTTGAGACACAAATACTTCCCCATCTTTCTGCCATGCCTCCATGCCTAGAAAGTAGTGCATAATGCCCATGTCCTTCATCTCGAACTCTCTTGCAAGGTCCTCCTTGCAAGACTGTATGAGCTTATCATCACCTGTCAAAATCAGATCATCGACATAAAGAACAATGACCAATGGTTTACCTTCCACCATGATGTGGTAAAGGTTCACATCTGCTTCACTCTTGGTGAAGCCCAAACCAGTGAAATAGTTGTCGATCCTGGTGTACCAAGCACGAGGTGCTTGCTTTAGCCCATATAGAGCCCTCTTGAGCCTACACACATGTCACTCACGATCGAAGGTCTCAAAACCCTTTGGCTACTCAATGTACACCTCCTCCTCTTTCTTCCCATTAAGGAATGATGTCTTAACATCCATCTGGTGGATATTCCACCCCATCTGAGCTGATAGTGCCAACATCGATTTAATCGATGAGTACCTTGATACGGGAGCAAAGGTCTCATCGTAGTCGTTCTCCTTAACCTGTGAGAAACCCTAGGCAACAAACCTTGCTTTATGTTTCTCAACACTACCATCAGCTGCCTGCTTTACCTTGTAAGGCCATCTGGAACTCACCACTAACTTGCCCTGAGGCCTTGGGACAACATCCCATACACTGTTCTGAATGATAGAGTCGTACTCCTCTACCATTGCATCAACCCATACTGGTTGCTACACTACCTCCTCAGAATGAAGAAGGTTCGATATCTACACACTCCCCAACCAGGGCCATGTACCCAGTGTACCGCGCGGGTGACCTCCTCTGTCTGCGCTGAGAAGATGGCTGTCCCACATTCTCTCGTGCATCCAGCATCAACCTGTTAGCTTCCCTTGAGCGTTTCCGCCCATCTCTGGAATTATCAGCATGAGTGGATGTCTCCACTCCCGGATCCTCTGCATGCAGCTGCTCCACATTAACCTGAGGCTCCTCCTCCTTGGGAACTGAAAGTTCCTCATCTGTATGCAACTCGAGATCCTTCTCAAGTGATAAGCGCATGGCTTTCTGCTCGTCAAACTTCAAATCCCTACGTACCACAGCCCTCTGAGTGGAAGGTAGGTACACCCGATAGTTTTGGGGTGTATCCATGTACCCCACAAGTATTCCCAACTCAGCTGTTGGGTCTAGCTTCTGCCTGGCATCTTTGGTCACATGACAGTAAACTAATGATCCAAAGATTCGACAGTGACTTACATCAGGTCGCTTCCCGAAATAGGCCTCCATAGGTGTCTTCATCCCTAGTATACGGTGCGGGTTTCTGTTCTGCAAGTATATTGTTGTATTGCATGCCTCGGCCCACAAATGCAGTGGTAGGCTTTGGTCATGCAACATTACTCAAGTTGCTCCCACAATCGATCTGTTCTTCCTTTCAGCCACCCCATTCTGCTGTGGGTTATGGCGTTCCATCAGTGCCTGTTTAATTCCTTCTGCAGTGAAAAGTCTTTAAACTGTTGGGAGACATACTCCCCACCATTGTCGCTATGGAAGGCTTTTATTTTCTTTCCAAATTCTTTCTCTGCCAAGGCTTTAAACTCACAAAAGCTCAAGAAGGTCTGTTCCTTTTTTGCATAAAGTAGATCCAGAATCTACAAGAAAAATCATCAATAAAAATAACATAGTACCTTTGTTTAGCGGTGGAGGCTGTAGATAAGGGCCCACAAACATCTGAGTGAACTCGCTCCAGGATTGCTCCAGTTCTACTGTCTCGACCCTAAAAGGAATATTTCTCAAGTTTTCCCTTGGGTAATCCGGTAGAAATCTGCTACATTATCTTTAGGGCTCCATGGTGCAAGTGGCCCAGTGTTATATGCCATAGCTCGCCAACATCTTAGCTCTGCACCATCTCAGCTTTGGCACTCAAAGAAGCATAATCATCTACCTCCAACTTGTAGAGATTCTTGACTTGAATCCCTATTCGCTTTGTTTGTCTAGTACCGATATGCCTCAGGAATACATTTCCTTTACTAAAGACTACATCATAGCCTTTATCTTCTAGCATAGCAACAGACACAAGATTCTTCTTCAGACTTGTTACATACTTTACATCAGTCAGGGTGAGGGGAGCTCCATGCTCCCTCTGAAACAAAACTGTACCTTCACCTAAAACATGGTACTTTCCATCATCGCCCATCTCGATCCGCATCTGGAGATCCTTCTCCTCCAAGGTATTGAAAAGATTCTTGTCACCTGAAATGTGGAATGAAGCTCCACTGTCTAGGTACCACACACATCCCACCATGGATGAAACCATGCATGCGATAAGTGAGAAATACAGCTCAAACTATGAGGCCAGTGCCTCACCATCAGATCCCTTCGAGGAACCCTTCTTGGATTTCTCCTGTGGACTGTGGCATAATGGCCCAATTCATGACAATGAAAGCATCACACTTTTGATTTGTCAAACTTCTTCGCACCATGGGATGAACCAGATTTGGGATGGGACGCCTTCCATTTCCCTTTCCCTGGCTTACTCGCTAAGGCTAGATTTCTTCTAGCTTCGATGAGGATCCATCTCTGGTGCTTCTTCTTATTTCCTCCTGCATCAAATCCGACCAAAGTCGTTCCCAATCTGGCAGTTTTTCTCTTCCATTAACTGAGCCTTGGTAGCTATGCCAGCTCTTAAGAAGACCGAGGAGTGCAAGACTCACCATGTCATCATCAGCGGTCATGATCCCTACACTTCCAAGCTCATCCCTGCAAGTGGTGAGCTTGTTCAGATATGTAGAGATCGTGTCGCCCTTTTCATACTTGATCTTACGAAGCTTGTATTTCAGCACCATCTTCCTCTGATCGCTGTTGTTCTAATATAAATCTTTCAATGTTTTCCACATTGAAAACAGAGTCTCCTTCCCATGGAGGCTCGAGACAATGTGGTCTCGAACTCCCTCCAAGAGGATTCTCCTTTCTCTAGCCACACATTTCTTCCATTTCGCCAATTGAGTAGCATTAGTTGGCTTCGGGACTTCTTGATCAATGAAGTCCTTTAGACCATTATCTTCTAACACTTCCTCCATGCGATCCTGCCAGGCTATATAATTCGAGCTGCCATCAAGGGCATACTCAAGTCTTAAACCACTGAATGCCATAGGTGAAATTGAGATGTGATAAGAACTCAATTTCTATATTCAGGAACACAAACTTCGAACTTCTCCTTCTTGTATATTGTTCTTTGCCTTGATCACCTTTGCTTTGATACCATATAGAAATTCCCACTGAAGATCAAAAAAATTTGCAATATACTAAAACACAATACAATATCTAATTCTACAACACTTTGCAGAAGCTTAATCGAATTGAGCAAGATCAAGAGAACACATATAACTGAGAATGAGAAATCAATCACACATAACACAGAAGAAATATCACGGGGAAAGCCTCAGCCTAAAACCCCAACTCTGTATTATCATACAAGTGGAAATCTTATTCAAGTTACAAAAAGAATAAGCTCTCAAGATATCCTGCTCTCTCTACAATCAAACAATATAGCTCACAGACTGAATAGACATAGTATATGTCCTCCTCAAGCCCTCCAAGCCTCCTATTTCCTTGCGCAATTTTTCTTGGGGTCCAATGATGTCACATGTGTGAATTGGCCTCATCACACTCACTGTAACCTCTGATCTAACTGCGCAATCCTCAAGGAAAGAATTCCTTCTGCATGCAAGGAATATTCACAATGGAATATTCTAGCAACTGATAGTACACTGCCCCTCCATATGATCTCAACTGGGTCTCTGACTGAATTGACATGCATGAGTTATTTATGAGAGAATACTCAGTTATCTGAAGTGCAGTAGTTACATGCATGCAAGCATTAACTAACTGAACTTACATTAATTCAATAAACTGTTTGAATTAATCTAACTAGACTTGACTCAGTTAACTAATTCAACTAATTACAACTCATTATTACAACTCACTCTTATCTCTTTAACTGATGGATAAATTCCTCAATTAATGGAGAAACTGTTGCATGTCCCCACATAGACTTCAAGTTTGTTTTTCCTTAACTAATTAACTCAAGATGAATTAATTAATTAATTTACAAACTGTTGTTAGGTGTTGGACACCTAATCCTCAATGGGTTAGTGTGGAAGTTGAATAGACAAAAAGAAGTCCAAGAGACCTTGGGATGTTAAACCCAACAGTCAAACAATGTACTATAAATGTATATCAGTTGTTAATAAAAATTGTACTCTCATGTTTTATCCTTCATATTCCTTTGCTGCCCATGTGTGTTTAACATGGTATCAGAGCGGACGATTGCTGGTCTGCTCCAATCTGGTCCTACTCCAATTTGAGCCACTAGTTTTGTGGCCTCCACCTAGTGTATTTGCAACGGTTTATTTGAATTTTCCTAGAATCTCCTCAGTGCTATCCTCAGTTTCATATTGATTTTGTGGCATCTCTCATGTCAGTTCTGCTCTTTCTACTGCTTGTAAGAACTTGAGCGTTTTATTCTTCAATATGCGCCTGCTCATCAGAACTATCATGTCAGTTCTGCCCTTTCTGGTTCTTGTAAGAACTTGAGCATTTTACTCTTCACTGTGCACCTACTCTAATGCTCTGAAATATACCTGAAACCTTGGCGCCCCTCAGAACTGTATTTTTAGTATGTTGTTCCTTTGCATGCACTGCTATGTCCTGTTAGATAACAATTCCTGAAATCTTTGAAGCTTGTGTCTGGTGGGTGTGATAACAAAGCTAAGCCTCTGGCTACCTTCTCGCTGCGCAATTGAATATGCTTAAAATTTCTTAATGAATTGAGCCACCACATTCGTAACAACTGCATGAACAGGCCGCGTCCATCCACCAACATTTAGATGAGGTCGTTTGCACTGATTTGTCAAGATTACAGGAATGATTTGCTCCACGGCACCCTGTCCAAGTCAATGACCTTTCAACAGGTGTGAGGAAGGTTAAGGTTGGCCAGTATTTGCGTCTCTAGATTTAAATCCATGTGATACAATAATCAGGTTCAGCTCACTGCTATCATTATCAAAGTTGTTCCTAATCCTATTCATGTCGATATCCCTCCATAAATATTCCATAAATCTTGAGACATGGTCAAAGACATTGGCAATGGATTCACCCTCTGGAAATTAGTAGAAAAAGCGGCCAAATCATTCTCTGGTCTACTTAATGATCTTCATCCGCTCCTCTTCTTGAAAATTTCCAAAGTCTTGTTCCTCGATATGAACATTCACTAGAAGATTCATAGATATTCATCCACGCATTGGTACATTCTGGAATAGAATGGAATGAATGACAGGCAGTAGAAAGGCGTGATTCGATTCATAGTATGCTATTCGATTTATGGTGTATATGAATGGTGTGATTCAGTTCATAGTGTAAATGTTTGATTCATAGTATGTGATTCACTATGTGTTGAAGTCCATGTTCGTGGGTTGATATAAAAGGTCTCCATGTATTGATTAATTATTGGAATGAAGCGTTGAACTTCCGTTGATCCTAAATCGTTTGAGAAGCTGTTAAAAATGCGTTGAAGGTTATGTAACGATTGCTTTGAGGCTTGTTCCATTGACATATGTCATGAACCATTGTTGAGACGGTCGTTCTAGATACGATGGCTCCACATCAAGAGGAAATCAGGCTATGCAGGAAGATGAGTGGTTGTCCATGAAAGAAAATAAGTTTTTGGTGCATATGTGTTGAATCTCCTTTAAGCGTCATTGTTGTCTGCAAACTTGGGATCTGGACAACAGACGAAAAGTTAACATTTTTACCATCTAGAACTGGAATGATACAAGAGGTTCCAAAGAAGTAGTCGTAGGTGTTGGAGACTTCTCAACATCGACAGTGACAAAAGCTTCAGATTATTGGCCTATTTTTGCTAAAACGTATTCTACTAGCACATGATGCAAGTGACTTCTCTTGGACTTGGTGGAAGAAACAGTTTTGAAATTTCTAGAACTAGAGCGTATAACACTGGAAATAGATTTCACATCCTGAACCAACCACAAGTCGAGTACAAGGACCCGATCCTTTACTTGGAAGATTAGTTGGTATCAACAAAATAACAACTTCAGAAGCAAGCTTCTCTATTTCTACTTTTTGTTCTTCTAGTTGAATTTCCAACAGATATTTTGGTTATCAAGGTGCGGTGAGGCGATTTTGTCGATTTCTGCATGGAGATTTAAAGCTTTAACTGAACCTGTGGATTGTATGTGAGAATTGTGGTTTTGAGGGTTAACAGTGTGATATTTTATTGAAAATTATGTACGAGCTAGTGAAAGGCGTTGCTTCTATGGAAGTCATGCAGAGTGCAAAATCACTAATGGCTTTTTCTATGCCACTTAGTTGAATCTGGATGGCCATAACAAATTTTTTATGCCTGCCGCTTGCATCTACATCTCTCCCCAGACACCCAACTTCTGTATGTGGATTTCAACCTGTTAGCGGAGACTTGTACATCCTCGACAACTTTTTTTGAGAGAAAGACGATCCGTTCTCATCTCTGTAGCAAGCTAGCAGCCTATCACTACAGAGCTGCTTTTCTTATTCCTGTAGCAGCTCATTCTTGGAAGGGGACAAACTGATGTGATTCCTGAGCAGCTTGTTTGGAGTGCCAAGTTGGGTTCAAACAGTCCTAGATCAGCCCATTCAATCTTTGTCCATTGGGATAAATTACCAGGTGTATTCTCTACATTAGTATTGTAAAAGTTTGGTGTTGCTCTCTGTGCTAGTTTGAAACATTGAAGGTTGCCAACTGAGTTTTATTTATTTTAGATTATTGTTGATGAATTGAGTTCACCTACTGAAGTTTAAAAATGAATCAAATTGGCAATTTATTAGAGTTATTAAGAACTCTAATTATGTCAACTACTGAAAGCACAATTAACATTAGCAAGGAAACTATTTTTGACATTCAAACTTGCTTGCAACATACACAAGAGAAGATTGATTTCTTGCAGCTTGAATCTCAGCTTCAGAAAGATGAGTTACAACAACATAAGCATCATGACATCCATCAACAGCCAGTAAATGGTCAAACCATTAACATTGAGACAAACTTCTATCAACAACAGATCAATAATGTTGTTCTAGGAGCAGAATTGCATGCAGATGCAGAAGTTCAGCTTGCACTTCCCAAGCCCATCGTCAAACCTTGGGAACTGCTTGTCCACAACAAGCACAAAACTGGTCTCGGATATGAGAAGGACTTGTCCTCTCATATTCCAGACTACTCCAAGCCCATTCAGTTTCAAAGTGCTGGATTCATTCATGATAGTTCACCCGCTCTTCATGACAGTTCACCTCCAACTGTTCCAGATTCTGTCCTTCATCCACAACAACAACAACAACCACAGATTGTGAAATGCCAACACTGTGACCGAGTTGGCCATTTGAAAGATCACTGTTTTGATCTTCATCCATGTAAGCACTGTCATAAAACCACTCATTCTTCACACAGATTCTTCATAAACAAACGTCCTGCAAGAACAAAGATTCATCTTGGATGGATTGCTTCTTAGCAATGGGCATCAACAGCCAAGAAGATATTCCAATCACATGTCAGAACTTGTTCCAAAGTATTGAATAGTCTTGCAGTTGAGGTTTCTCCATCATCTCACCTTGTATCTGACAGGGGGGGAAATTATGGTCATCTACAAGCTTCAAAGCCACATCAAGCGAGCCTGAGCCACAACCTGCCACACCAGTTTCAGAGTTGTAGCCAGAGACAAAGATGCCCCTGAGCATGCCTTCAGTTGGTAATCTGGGACACTTCCTCTAGCAGAAGACTTCAGCTTCTTGCCAGCCTCTGAAGAATTCTAGGAACAAAATTGAGAACACTTCCTCTAGCAGAAGATTTCATCTTCTTGCCAGTTTTGGAAGAGTTCCAAGAATTGCATTATGCATTCCAGAGTTGATGGTCATCCTTAAACCATCACAGGTTGAGACTTCCCTTTTCAGGTTGAAGTTCTCCCTTTATGTGGGGTGAGACCTCCCTTTCATGGTTGAAGGTTTCCCTTTTCAAAACAATAGGAGCACTTCCTCTAGCAGAAGACTTCAGCTTCTTGCCAGTTTTGGAAGAGTTCCTGGAACTGCACTAAGCATTCCAGTGTTGGTGGTCATCCTTAAACCACCGCCCTTTATACCAACATTTCAGAGAGCACAACATTTTTTCACGTTTTGTATTACAACTCTCTTCTTGGACTCATACATAACCCTTCGGATTAAGGGGGGGAATGTTGGACACCTAATCCTCAATGCGTTAGTGTGGAAGTTGAATAGACAAAAAGAAGTCCAAGAGACCTTGGGATGTGAAACCTAACGATCAAACAATGTACTATAAATGTATATCAGTTGTTAATAAAATTGTACTCTCATGTTTTATCCTTCATATTCCTTTGCTACCCATGTGTGTTTAACACTAGGATCAAATTCGAATTTTACTTCACTATTTTAGTATAGGGACTAAGTAAAATAGGAAGGTATTGTTGCGTGTGGAGCATGATTGTTCAGAGGTCTTTGTTTCAGCCGGATGTATACCCCAGGAAGTTTGTACACCCCTCCACGCGGGGGGGTGCGGGGGGGACTTGTCCCCCCCGCGGGGGTCCGGGGGGCTCAGGGGCAGCGCCCCCGAAGCTAAAAACAAATGTAAAATTGCCTTGTAAAAGTATAGTACTTTCTAGTCAATCTGGGCTGTTCATTAGGCAGATGATCTGACGGTAGAACTTATGTTTAGTTTAGGGTTTTTTGCCCTAGAAGGCAACCCCTGTCTTTGTATGAGGGCATTGTATTGGAGGCTGAGATATAGATGTGTATTCTATGAGCGAGAAACTGAGAGGTGAGACTGTGAGAGAAAACAAAGGATATTACAGCGGATTTGCTGTAGGTTGTGTCTCTTCATTTTGCTGGATAATAGAAAGGAAGGACTTGCTGTTCGGGGTGGACGTAGCCCAAACTGGGTGAACCACGTATATCTGTGTCTCTCTTGTTTTATGCGTTCTCTGTGTTTATATTTCTGCAATATTTTATGTGTTCCATTGCTCTGTAATATATAATTTTCTAACAGGTATCTCGAAATGCTATTTATAGAATGCTATTTTTAGCACTTCCATTTTTCCATACATTTTTGCTAAGATCAACACAGGCTCAACTACTATTTATAGCAGTGCTATTTTTAGCAATTCTATTTTTAGCATTTCTTGTTGCTATTTTCAACAATATGAGGGAATTGTATTGCATCTATGTAGATCTGTATTTTGAGCAAGAAAGAGAGAGGATATTGTGCGAGAGAGAAGAGGGAATTACAACGGATTTGTTGTAGGTTGTATCTCTTCATTTTGTTGGATAATATAAAAGGAAGGACTGGATGTTTCTCCATGGACGTAGCCCAAATTGGGTGAACCATGTATATCTGTGTCTCTCTTGTTTTATGTGTTTTCTGTGTTTATATTTCTGAAATATATTTTATGTGTTCCATTGCTTTGTAATATATAATTTTCTAACACAACTAAAATATTTTGAGACATTTGATTGAGAGTCCCATGTGTGAAGAGTCAAGCAAGCATTGTATGGTCTCAAACAAGCACCCCATGCTTGGTACACTATGATCAACAGTTATCTCACCGGTTTGGGCTTCACCAAAAGTGAAGTAGATGAAAACCTCTATAATATCTTAGTAGAAGGTAAATTGCTTATTAATATCTTACATGTTGATGATTTAATTTTAACTAGTGATGAGAAGTTGATCCAATCTTGCAAGGAGGACCTTGCAAGGGAATTTGAAATGAAGGACATTGGTCTCATGCACTACTTTCTCAGGTTGGAAGTATGGCAAGGCAATCATGGGGAACTATTTGTGTCTCAAGGAAAGTATGCAAATGAGATACTAAAAATATTCTACATGGAGAGTTGTAAACCTGTGGAGACACCTCTACTGATGAACTGGAGGAAGGAGGATTCCACTTCAGGTGAAGAAGTGGATGCTACCATTTATTGGCAGCTAGTGGGTTCACTAATGTATCTCATGAACACATGGCCACATATGTGCTATGCATTCAACCAGCTGAGCCAAGCTATGGTTAATCCAACCAAATTATATTGTAAGGAAGCTAAGCATGTTTTATTGTACCTCAAAGGCACTACCCAATTTGGACCATGGTACAAACGTACAGAGAGAGTGAAGCTTTATGGCTTCACAAATGCAAATTGGGCAAGGAGTCCACCCGACTGAAAGAGTACACCAAGTGGAATTTTCAGTGTTGGGTCCACAATGATTTCCTTGTACAACAAGAAGAAACGATCTGTGGCTCTTAGCTTGGCATAAGTAGAATACATGTTTCCAATTCAAGCAACATGTGAGGCGATTTGGACGAGAAAGATACTTGTAGGAATGTTTGGTCAGATGATGGATCTAACTGTGATCTATTGTGATAATTAGAGTTGCATCAAGATCTTTGAGAATCTTGTATTTCACGATCAATCCAAACATATAGATATTTAATATCACCATTTACAGGACTGTGTACAGAGGTAGATAATGTTGCTACAATATATTCTGACAGAGGAACAAGATGCAGACATTTTGATAAAGGATTTGTAAAGAGGGAAGTTTGAGTTCCATAGGTTCAGGATAGGGGTGGTTTATAATCCCTCACTTGCTAAGAGGGAGTGTTGAAAAATGCAGCAACAAATTCTCAATTTGATTTTGCCTTGATTAAATTGATAAAATTCGAATTTTCACATCAGCGGACAACTTGAATGCAGTTAAATTATGTGACATGGCTTGTGTCACCCAATTTACTCAATAAATTCGAGTTGGAGGAGTTAGAGTCTAGTTAAGCATGTGTGATTGCTAATTTGTAGCAATCAAGATATGTTATCTCACATTATTTTTAGTTAAACTAGCTCCAACTATTGGAGGAACTAATGGAAGGTCAATTGTGTAGTGGGACTTCATTCTAACTCAGTGATCATTCATTTAACTGATCAATCAACCCAAAATACCTAGAGAATTTAGAGAACTCAAGTTCGTTTTGGTGGAGATTCCAAGGTAGTCTAACATCAGTTTTAAACTAGTCTTGAGTGTACAGGTGTTGCATGCAATTAGATGATCAACCTTGGGAATTTTGCAATCCATTTTAGAGAAATTCATAAATAATAGGGGCCTAATATCTCAATAATTGTGCAAGTAAATAAGGGCTCAAGAAGAGGCATAAATTGACTAATTTTGGGTAATATCTTATCAATGAGCAAAGAGAGAGGTTATTCACTTGCAGGTTGTGCTCAGTTGAGCAAAGAAATTGTAATACATCTCTATTTATCAAATTAATGCAAGCAAGCATTGGGGTTTTTAGCATATCGATTTCCCCAGGAAAATTATTGTGTGCATGTGTGTTATTTCTTATTGCATGTCTGAGATTTTTGTTCTAAATTGTGAATTAAATTCCACAAAGAAGTAGAGTAGGTTTGTGTCTTGTGATTTTGATTAAAGCTTCATGATCAGTTGCAAATATACACCATAATTTCTACAAACTAAATGCATATTCAAAATGTACCTATATATAATCATATCAAAAGCATTAAAAAAATAATAAGATTCTTTAGCCCCTTTAATTATTCCACCACCAAAATATAACACAATCTAATTACTAGCAACATCCCATCTATAATGTGTTTCTTTCTTTAATAATATCCATGACAAAGCATAAAGAACATGAAATTTTTATAGAGGAAATGTCTCATGTTGCATAACATAATTACTATACTATTCATTTCTCATGAGTCTTTTATGTCTCAGATCCCAATTCCCACATGTGATTATGTCTTCAAACAATCTTTGATCCCGTAGGAGAGAAATTCTAAATCAAATGATAAAATGTTAATGAATTACCCATACATGTCACAAGATATGATTATTCCATAGGGATGTCCCAGGGGACAAATAATTGGTAATTTGAGACAAGTGAAAATGTTGGAACTCGAGAGACCCAGGTTCAAATACCCTTGTTGTAGCCTGAGCTACGGAGAAGAGGACAAGTCATATCCCCCAGAGGTTTAGTGATAGTTACATGTCAGAAGATTGTTGTGTTCGTCTGGTTACAAAAAAAAATTATTCCATGGGGATCAAATCAATATATATTCTCATGGGTATTACAAAGACTCGTCTATTAAGTTACTAACATACCCTCAAAGTGGGAAAGGGAAATTGAATAGTTACATTATCAAAGATGGGAGGATTTTTTTATTTTGAAAAAAATGAAACTTCAAAAGGGATTTTAGTGAAGGTAAATGTGGATCCACGTAAGGATTCAATGCAAGAGTTCTTGAGCTACTCGTTCTTCGTTAAGTCAATCACAATTAGTGTTTCTCATGGAGCTGTTAAGAACAATAAAATGGTGATATATGAAGAGAATATTACAATGAATATTTGGGTGGAAGGAAATAGAGCATCATTATGTATAGTTACATTTTCACGGGTCACTATTACATTTCAAATAAAGGGTGTGAAACCATCAATTAAAATAAACACCAAGCAACTTATGTTTCAGCTAAGCAATTATTCAAATACAAAATTTAAGTGTGCGTTGTTAGGACGAGAATTTAACCTCGAACCTTGGTGGTGGCTTGCTATTAAGAAATTGAAGTGAAGGCCTTTACCTCAACTCTATCTCCACAATTGTAATTCTCATCTTAGCCCTTGACCTTGGCCTGTTTCCCCTCAAGTCCATCCCAAGCATACATCTAAACCCATAATTAACCAGATTGAGGCTTAAAAATGTTAATGCTTCTATTTGTTTTAAATGGGAATTCCTTCCTTTCTTTTAGTCATATGTGTGTTGTTACTATCGATGCTACTCCAATGGATGGCTTTGTTGGTGATGTCTTCTTACTTCCAACTTACCAACTACAATCCCTAACCATGACGAACAGGTTGTAGATAGATAGGTCACACTGAATCCACATTAAATACTTGGATAAACATGTGGCCATTTAAGGCCTTTTATTTGTGAAATTTGACCCATTTGATCCATCCATTTCCATTCAATGCTCGCTGACATTCCAAACATAAAATGGCCATGACTATGAATGATCACATCAACATGCAAATATAGAGTAGAATAATGAAATAGTATCCAACATAAAAGGTAATAAGAGTAGTGATCCTAATGAAGTCCCTATATTATGAAGAAGATAATAGTAATGGAGAAAATATTAGATCCAAATTAGATGGAACCTCAATACAATGGAAGAGAGCATTGACATGAATGTATGTCGATTGCTTGGAAGTTGTAATTAGTACACATGAATTCAAAAAGAATTTGTAAAGGCTCCCAAGCCTTTGATGATGATTGAGCATGAAAAGAAGATGTTAATAAAATATGTTTTTAATCCTAGAAAATGATTGTTGAACTACCAAATATTCAAAAAGGGAGGAAAACAACTTCCTTTCCTACAATGACACACTATAGAGGGGTGTAAAGGCATCCATGGGGGGAATTCATAACATATATTCATCTTGACAATAAGTGTTGATGTGGTTTGGAATGTTTGAGACAATAGAAGAAGCGACCTTGGTTTATGATAAAGCCACTCTGAAGATGAGGGGAGCTTGTACCTTTCTCAACTTTGTTCTGCGCGTGGTGGCAGAGGTCGTCTCACTGGAACTCAAAACCAACTATGTTAGCCTCCCTTATTTCATCTTCCTACCCCTTAATAGGTCAAATGATGGTACATCAATGTATAGGAAAAGGCCCAACAAGTTGTTTTTAGAAACTTTTCAAGTATCTCCAAAACAAATTATTTTGCAAAGGTTTGGATTGGATGGGTACACAATCAAAGTGTGAATTTGTTTGGTCCATGAATGGTAAGAAGATATATACATGGTTTTATTGATTGTGTTTGGACACAAAGTGGATTCCAAGTGGTTATGGATAGATGACGAAACTGCAAATAAAACCGCCCACCTTAGAAAATGCATTTAGCATAATTTTTTTTGCTCATTTGATTTTTTTGATGTTTTTTAAAAGTAATAATAAAATTTCCAACATCCAAAGTACCTTTATATATTGATTTATAACAAAAGTATTCATATAACTCCTATGTAACTTTTCTTATATTTTCTTTTTAAAAATTGAAATGGGAAGTGGTTAACCAATTTCCAAGAAATAAATAAACATTACTTGCCATTCTAAATAGATTATTCACTTTCTTTATTTAATTAAAAAATTGTTACCATATTAAATGAAAAAGGCATAATTATAACAATCATTTCAACTACATATAACAAATGCATAGATAGAATTCCTTAACTAAAATGTAATTTCTACATGTAATGGTGGCTGAAATGTTTAATCATGACATGTCAAGCAGTACTTTCTTTACTTAATTAAAAAAATGTTGGTGATATCAAATGGGAAAGGAAGAATGGCACAATTCATTTCAAATGCATATATACAATTTGGAAAGTTAAAATCTAATTTATACGAAAACTAATGGACGAAACACTGAATCCTCCATTCCAAAATGAGTTTGAAGTTGAAATTATTTCCATATATTTCAGTTTGTTATCCATCCATTGTCATGGCAGAAGATAGTACATATCTCACAAATTGTAAGAATACAAGTGCATGGTTTGACAAATTGGTGGGACACATGACAAAATCCAAGTGGATATGGATGATGAATGCAAAAATAGAACTAATCCCTTAAAAAACCACGTTTAGTATTATTAAACGATGTCTACAACCAACATGTTTAAAATTGTTTGTTGCAATTTGGGACAATCTGCAACACAAAGATTTTGGAATGACATATAATGTTGGATTCCTTCCACCTCTTCTAACTCACAACACCCACTAATAGATAGTCATTGAAGTTGTTATAGCTTCCCAATCCCCATATTTTATTTAACCTCACACACCCACTTGCGTTCAAATACCTAGAATGAACAATGATTCCATATGTGGTAACTCGAATTTCTTACAACGAACAATGCCAACTTTTGAAGTTTTGGAAAATGACATATTATATGCATTTTTGTCAAATTATCACAAACCCTAAATGATAAATCTACGAGTGTGGATGGAAATTTTCAAACCTCCTCCATATTATTATAATGATACACTTTAAGATCATAAAATTTGAAGCAAACACCTTCCGAAAATTATACCTTTGATATCCTAATCCCTGCAACCTCTAACAATTGAACCCATGGAACTATGCAATTATGAATAAAAGAGTCCAAATTACTCAATTTTTATCTTTCTCCTTTCAACTCCTAAAATGGTATTACATGTATCAATGGCCAATAAATTACCATCAATTCAGTCAGCTAGGCCAATAATCCGAGAGAAGGTGACAAACATTTCAAGTCCTTACATTTATGAAGCTGCAATTCCTTCAAGTTCTTTAAGTCACCAAGTGAAGCCGACAAACATTTTGATTCCTTACATACATAAAGCAACAATTTATTCAAGTTATTTAAGTTACATATGGCATCATGTCCATCAAAGGGCCTACATCCGAAACTTCCAAATTGCTTAACTCTCTAATTGCATTTAGCAGTCCTTTTAAATTTGTACCTCTCATATATAACATTTTAAGCAACCTATAATGTGCCATTTGTAGAGGGAACACTTCAATTTTCCTACATTGAGAGAGATTTACGTGCTCAAGCATGATTATATTTCCTAGTGTTTCGCTTGACATGGTTAAATTAGTTCAAGACTCGAAATTGAGATGTTGGAGTTTAATTAACTTACAAAAGGAATCTAGCAACCTTTCCAAAGCAGGGCACTAGGACAACTTTATCCATAGGAGGTTGTTTAAATTACAAAAAACTTTGGTAGCCTCTTCAAAGTTGGGAAATTGGATAGCTAAATATGTTGGAGTTTGATTAAATTACCAAAGGAATTTGGCAAGCTCTTGAAATATTGGTGTGTAATCAACTGAATTTGTTGGAGGTTGTTTAACTTACCAAAGAAATCTAGTAGCCTCTTCAAAGATTGGAACTCAACTAGCTCAATCTATTGGAGATTGTTTATATTACCAAAAGAATCTAGCAAGTATCCAATTTATTGCATTTTGTCAAGATGATGTGTTGGAGATTGGTTAAGTTACCAAAGAACTAAGGCAGTGAATTCATTTATGAGCACTTTGTTAAGTCTAATGCTTTTAATGACTGCATAAGACAATCTTTTTATGGCAATTTTTCTAGATTGACCTTGTCCTCCTAGAATGAATATTCAGTACCAGGATCAATTACGATCCATTGTAATTGCTCCAAATTCCCTATATATTTTGGAATGCCTAAGAGGCGAACTTGAATCTCCAACTCCTACAACGTTGAAGGTGCCTACAAAATGTTCAACGTGATTCCACTCTAAGAGGCCACTGTTTGGAAATATTTTGTTTCAAGACTTACACATTTTAAGGGGCATTGAACAGTCTTATTTGGAAACGTGTAAACACATGTTTCTTACATAGTTGTTACATGTAGGATTGAATGAATGTAAAGAGTTGTCACAACCTTTTTCATTTCAAGATTTGTCTGTTGTTACAAGTTATTAGTTCATTGAGATTGCATAAATGACACTGACCCAATCTAAAGGCTAACTTGTGTGCTAATTAAATATTCAACCTGGTTGGATTTATTTATTAACTTTTGCATTTATTAAAAATTCAGTTTGGTGTAATAGTTCAAATTGTCATGGGTATGCAAGTGAGAGTAAATGAGGTGTTATTTCCTGCAATACTAGAAATAAAAATCTAGTCCTGCGTTGAAAGAGGTGATTGTCATTTATATAGTTCTCATCCTTAAAATTAATTGTAATTTATCCTATGAGGCATGGAATCATTGACCATCATGGGATGCCAGAGTTTAAAGTGGGAGGGAGTTTACTTTGAAAAACATTCAAATAACTACATGTGTGTGTGTGTGTGTTGTACTGGAATAATAGTCTACACATATATATGATGTTGTTATTAGAATTGTACTAGGATTTCTTAAGCTTGGGAAATCTGCATGCTCCACCATAGAATAGTTTTTATTAACACATCTAGAAAAAATGAATCTTCAAGAGGGTTGTTAGTGAGGATAAATTGGAATGCACATATGGTGGAAGGATGCAATGTAGGATTTCTTGAGTTACCAAATATTCATTAAGTTAACCCCAATTAGTGTTTCTAATGGAGCTCTCAAGAATAGTAAAATGGTGATATATAAAGAGAATATTCCAATGGATATTTAGGTACAAGGAAGTAGAACATCATTATGTATAGTGACATCTTCATGGGGCACTATTACAATTGAAATAGAGGTACAAAACCATCAATTAAAATGAATACCAAGTAACTTACATGTCATTAAAGCAATTATTAAAAGACAAAAATATAAGTTTGAATTATTAGGATGAGAATTTAACCTGAACGTTGGTGGTGGTTTGCTATTAAGAAATAGAAGTGAAGGCCTCCACCTCAACTTTTTCTCCAAAACCACAATTCTCATCCTCACCCTTGACCTCAGCCTTTTGTGCTTGAAATCCATACCATGAATAAATCTAAACCCATAAATAACCATATTGAGGCTTTAAAATGTTAAAGCTTCTATTTGTTTTAAATGGGGATTCTTATTTTGTTATTAGTAACATGTGTGTTGTTTATATCAATGCCACTCTCTTGGGTGGATTTTTTGGGGATTTATTCTTACTTCGAACTTACAAATTGTAGTCCCCAACTAGGACAAATAGGTTGTAGATAGATGGGTCACACTGAATCCACATTAAATATTTGGATAAACACATGTCCATTTAATCCCTTGTTTCGTGAAATCTGACCCATCTAATCCATGAATTTCCATTCAATGCTCCATGGAATGCAAAACATAAAATGGCGATGACCATGAATGACCAAATCAACATTAAAATAAAGAGAAAAATAATGAAATAGTATTCGTCGTAGAAGGTCATATGAGTAATGAGCCTAATGGAGTCCCTAATTATGAAGAAAAGAATAGCAATGAAGAAAATCTTAGGCCCAAATTAGATGGAACCTAAATGCAATGAAATAGAGTTTTGACATGAATGTATGTCAATTGTTTGGAAGTTGTAATTAGTACACACAAATTCAACAAGAATGTCTAAAGACTCCCAAGTCTTTGATGATGGTTGAGCATGGAAGGAGGATGCTAATAAAATACGTTTATGATCTTAGTAAATGGTCGTTGAACTATCAAAGATTCAAAAAGAGAGGCATATGAGAAAAGCACCTTCGCCTTCGTTTACATGGATTATGAGTATTGTTGGAGTAGCTAGAATTCTATCTGCATTTGGTGTTTCCTCTACCATTTATGCCTAAACAAGGTTTTTTCACTTTACTCAAATATGTTTAATGTAGATTTTTTATTTATTCTTCCAATTTATTGTCGGAGGCTACTGGTTGCTCTAGAGAAAAAATAGAAAGATGAAGTGAAAGAGTTATTGTTGTCTATGCCACTGTGTTTTATTATGTTCAAAACCACTGCATCCAAGGACAACAAGAATACCATCACCATTCCCCTTTTGGGGCATGGATTTGGGAAAACTTGAATGCTGAATAGTAAAAGCCAATGGAACAGTGTGTGTGGCCATGTTGATATTTTGTATCTAACTTTATGTTCAATAGATAAATAGATATAAAACAACCTCTATCAATGTGGGTGTTTTGTCTATAAATTTATCTTCAACAGACAGAAAGAGATGGAAAACCCTCTAACCATGTGGGTGTTTCATCTATAAATATATGCTCAATAGATATATGTAGAACAACCTTTGTATATGTGGGTATTATGTATATAACTTTATGTTCAATATATAGATAGATATTCCCACATCTACATATATAGTTTACAAAGTATTTGGTGATATAGAGATCATCATAGATTTAGTGAATGCTTGCATATATTGTAGAATTTCCCACTGTAGATCAATAGATTATGCAATATACTAAAGCAAAACGTAGGTTTTAACCCCATATAGAAATTACCTGCATACGAATTCTCAAACACAGAAAATAAACAATGCGAGATCATAACACATAAAACACATATACACAGAGATTTTCCCCTGGATCCCAAAACCGGGACTACCAGCTTCATTTTTCATTATGTTCCTTTCAATGTTACAATACATATTTATACATGCCGAAGCATCCAATACCATGGACTGAAAACCATCGCGTCCAAAAAACATGTACAAAAATCATGCACAAAACCATAGGTGGGTCCACCCAACCTAACATAGGGTCCAAAACCAAAATTTTTCCAGGGAGCTGCCCTAGACCCCATAAAGTGGGGTTACGGTTTCCCTTCAAACCCCCTGTTAACTACGTGGAAAGAATATAACACAACCCAACATTCTCCCACTTGTTGTTTTCTTTCCACAAGGGGCCACAAGAGAGCTTAGTCATTTTCCCAGCCCTGAAATGTCCATTGTCTCTCTACACCAAGAGAACTTCTCAAAGCTCACAGATTTTGTCAATGCATCTGTAGTATTCTTCAAAGTGTCCACCTTTACCAGCAACACCTTTTTGTCTTCTATCATATCCCTCACAAAGTGATACTGAACATCAATGTGCTTTGTCTTTGAATGATATGCAAGGTTCTTTGCCAAGAAAATTGCACTTTGGCTGTCACAGTGTATCCTTATAGCTTCCTATACTAACCCCATACTTGAACACAATCTCTACAACCAAACTGCTTCCTTGCTTGCATGAGTGGCTGCTATGTATTCTGCCTCTGTAGTTTATAGTGCCATTACAGATTGTTTCTTACTCATCCAACTGACTACACCTCCAAAAAGGTTAAACACATACCCACTTGTAGATCTTCTCTGATCCAGATCTCCAGCCTAGTCTGCATCAACAAAGCCACAAATATCCAACACTCTGTCCAATCCTGGTCGTCCTTGGTAGCACAGACCATAATCAATAGTGCCACGCAAATACCTGAAAACCTGCTTCACTGCTGTCCAATGCTCCTTTCCTGGTTTTGACATAAACCTGCTCAATACTCCCACTGCATGTGTAATGTCTGGTCTAGTATAGACCATTGCATACATCAGACTACCGACTACACTTGTATATGGAACACGAGACGTGTCCTCTTCCTCTTCTTGTGTCTTGGGACATTGTTCAGCAGATAACCTCACACCTACAGGAACAGGAACCTTCACCGGTTTACTATCCTGCATATTAAACCTATGCAGTATTGTCTCGACATACTTCCTCTGGTTTAACCAAAGCTTCCTCTTTGCTCAATCTATTTTAATTTCCATGCCCAAAATATAGTTTGCAGCACCAAGATCTTTCATGTCGAATTTGGAGGACAATTGGGTCTTCAAATCCTGGATAATTTCTTTGTCATTTCCAACTAGAAACATATCATTGACATGCAAGACCAGATAAATAACATGGTCACCAACTAATTTAAAATACACACAATGATTTGCTTTGCTTCTGGTGAAGCAAAGTCCCCGTATAAATGTATCAAATTTCTGATACCACATCCTTGGTGACTATTTTAACCCATACAGAGACTTCTTTAACTTGCATACCAGTTCTTTCTTACCCTTCGCTGCAAAGCCTTCAGGTTGCTTCATGTAGATTTCCTCTTCTAGATCCCCATGAAGAAATGTTGTCTTCACATCCATCTGATCTACCTCAAAATCAAAAGCAGCAACAACAGATAAAATTAATCTAATAGAAGTTACCTTGGCAACAAGAGAAAAAATATCACCAAAAGCAATTCCCGACACCTGGGAATAACCTTTTGCTACCAACCAAGCTTTGTATTTCTCCACCTTTCCTTCTGCATTTGTCTTCTTTTTGAACACCCATTTGCTGCCAATGGTTTTCCTTCCAGCTCGCAACTCCACCAGATCCCAAACCTCATTTTTATGCAAAGATGCCATTTCATCAACCATGGCCTCTTTCCAGAGTTTTCCATCCTCTGAATCTACTTCTTCCTTCACAGTTCTGGGATCATCGTCAGTAATAGATAAAGCAAAATTTGAACAGAAAGCAGATGGACTATACCTTTCAGGCTACCTTCTTTCTCGAACTGATCTTCTCACAACCAGAGTTTGTGGCTCTTCATCTTCTGATTCCTCCTCTGCTGTAGAGTCTGATTCTTCCTCCTTTAGCTCAAACTATATCTTCTCAGGTTCCTTTCGTTGGACTTCATTTTTAATAACATCTTTCACCTCTCTGAACACCACATCTTCGCTATACACAACCTTTCGTGTGACTGGGTTCCAAAGCTTATAACCCTTTAAACCATCCTTATACCCAATAAAGATGCACTTTTCAGATTTACTATCCAACTTGGTTCATTTCTCCTTTGGAACATGTACATATGCATCACATCCAAATACCCTCAGATGTGAAAGAGAGGGTTTCTTACCAGTCCATACCTCTTGTGGAGTCTTATCCTCCAATGTTGATGAAGGTGACCTGTTGACCAGGTAACATGCAGTATCCACCACCTCTGCCCAGAATTCATGTCTTAACCTGACACCACTGAGCATGCTTCTTGCCATTTCCATCAACGTCTTATTCATTTTTTCTGCAACTCCATTTTGCTGAGGTGTATATGGAGTAGACTTCGGCCGTGCTATACCACACTTCTTATAGAATTCTTCAAATTCCTTACTGCAAAACTCTCCACCATTATCTATCCTCAACACCTTTATCTTCTTCTCTGTCTGGTTTTCCACCAGAGCCTTAAATTCTTTAAACCTGTCAAAGATTTCAAATTTCTTCTTAAGGAGATATATCCATGTATTCCTTGAGAAGTCATCTATAAATGATACAAAGTACACAGACTTACCTAGTGATGGAACCTTGACAGGTCCAAACACATCACTGTGCACAAGTTCTAATATTTGTTTCACCCTCTTACTACCAGAGGGGAAACTCACCTGATTCTGCTTCCCATATACACAATTTTCACAGAAATCAAAATCTAGAGAGCTATTACTCATACCTTCTACAATACCTTCACCATGAAGTATTCGAAGGCCCTTTTCTCCAATATGTCCAAGCCTTTGATGCCACAGCATGGTCTTCTCTCCAAAGACCACTAGATTTTCTGCTCCACTTTCAGGAACCACAAAACTATTGCACCCATCAATAACAGTGCTACCTTGCAGCTTGTATAGAGTTCTAATCTGAACTCCCCACATCAATACCAGTGCTCCTCGAACCATCTTGCAGAATATCCTTCTTGAACACTATTTTTACACCTGTATCATCCAGCTTACTAATAGAAATCAGATTTCTGGCTAATGCAAGAATATGTAGAACACCTAGAAGTGTTCTAACCCTTCCACCTTGCAACTTCAACTTTACTTTTCCACGACCAACGATTCTAGCCTTCCTATCATCCCCCAAGAAGACATCACCACCATCATATTTCTCATACTCACAGAACCACTCTTTATGGGGAGTGAAGTGAAAGGATGCACTTGAGTCAATCGACCATGCCTCATGATCTACATGTGTACTTGAAGAAGCCAAGTACACATCCCCACCTTCATCTGAGGTGGTTTTTGCCTCTGCAGGAGGAGCCTCATTAGATCCCTTTCCTTTGTCAGGAGCTTTAGATTTACAGTCCCTTTTGTAAATCCCTTTTGTAGTGCCCTTCCTTTCCACATTTCCAACACACCACCTTTACAGGTTTTCTTGGAGATTTAGATCTCCCTTTAGATTTGGATCTCCCACTCGATGACTTATTTTTGTTTCTATTCTAGGTCCGCCATCGTACAGACAAGGCATCACCATTTTGGCTCTCCATATTTTTTCATCTCATCTCCTCCGTTAGTAAGGATGAGACTATTTCATCAAAATGCAAGGTAGTTGCATTCCTACCTATTGCAATAACCAGACTATCCCACAAATCTAGTAGAGAACACAACAAACTAATGCACTTATCTTGATCTGAAATTTTAATATCAACAGATGCTAACTGACTTACCACAATATTAAATGCATTCAGATGCTCTGTCACCGAGTCTCCATCTTTCATCCTCAGGCTATACAACTTTTTCCGCAGGAACAGTTTATTCACTAGAGACTTAGATTGGTACAAAGTCCCTAACTTGTCCCACAAAGCCTTCGCAATAGCTTTCCCTGATACATTCAACAATACTGAATCTGAGATACATAATCGTATTATTCTCTTTGCTTTCCGATCCAACTTCTTCCATTCTTCATCAGACACTCCCGTTGGTTTAGTACCCAGATCTACCGCGATCCACTGGTCTTTGTCCACCAGCAGATCCTCCATCTTGAGTTTCCATAACTCAAAAATCTGACCATTAAATTTCTCGATCTCTATCTTTCCACTACTCGCCATCTTCTTTTACTAACAGAATCAATCTCGTAGATCTCCTACTGAACATGGTCTACCACAGGCCCGAGCGAAACCCCTTAGCAACAAAGGCGTCCCCTTGAAGCCAAAACAACTCTGATAGCAAATGTAGGTTTTAACCCCGTACAGAAATTACCAGCATATGAATTCTAAAACACAGAAAATAAATAATGTGAGATCATAACACATAAAACACATATACACAGAGATTTTCCCCTGGATCCCAAAACCGAGACTACCAGCTTGATTTTTCATTATGTTCCTTTCAATGTTACAATACATATTTATACATGTTGTAGCATCCAATACCATGGACCGAAAACCATCCCATCCAAAAAACATGTGCAAAAATCATGCAAAAAACCATAGGTAGGTCCACCCAACCTAACATAGGGTCCAAAACCAAAATTTTTCCGGGTTGCTGCCCCCGACGCCATAAAGTGGGGTTACGGGTGCCCTTGAAACCCCCTGTTAATTACGTGGGAAGAATATAACACGACACAACACAAAATACAAGATCTACTTCTACAACAAACTTGTGGAAGCTTAATCGAATATGAGCAAGATCAAATAGAACACATATTACTGAGAATGAGAAATCAAACACACATGAACACAGAAGAATACTCTGGGGAAAGCCTCAACTAAAAATCCTGATCTCTGTATTATCATACAAGTGGAAATATGTTCATATTACAAAAAGAATCAGCTCACAAGCTATCCTGCTCTCTCTGCAATCAAACAATACAGCTCACAGGCTGAATAGACACAAGATATGCCTTCCCTCAGCCCTCCAAGCCTCCTATTTCCTTGCGTAGTTTTCCTTGGGGTTCAGTGATGCCACCTGTGTGAATTTGCCTCATCACACACTCACTAAACTAAAGAAGTAACTGCGCAATCTCTGAGGAATGAATTCCTTCTACATGCAAGAGATATTCACAATGGAATATTCTTGCAACTGATAGTACACTGTCCCTCCATCTGATCTCAACTGGGTCTCTGACTGAACTGACATGCATGAGTTATTTATGAGATAATATTCAATTATCTGAAGTGCAACAGTTACATGCATGCATGCATTAACTAACTGAACTCACAATTAGTTCAACAAACTATTTGAACTAATCTAATTGGACTTAACTCAGTTAACTGAGCTAAATAATTACAACTAAAATTACAACTCATCCTTATTTATTTAACTAAGGGATAAATTTCCCAATTATTGGGATAACTGTTGCATGTCCTCGCATAGACTTCATGTTTGATTTTCAACAACTAAGTAACTCAAGATGAATTAATTAATTATTTTACAAACAACTGCTAAGATCAAATTCGAATTTTACTTCTCTATTTTAGTTCAGGGACTAACTAAAATAGGAAGGTATCCCGAAATGCTATTTATGGTAGTTCTATTTTCAACACTTCTATATTTAGAATTTTTTGTTGTTATTTTTAACACTCCCTCTCAACAAGAAAGGGATTATTAGTAACCCCAATCCTGTCTCTGTGGAACTCGAACTTTCATTTTGATAATGCCTTCTTCAAAATATCTGCATCTTGTTCCTAGGTCGAAACATACAGCAACAACATGATCGTCTTGACCACATAGTCTCGAAGATGGTGATACCTGATATCAATGTGCTTGGACCTCTCATGAAAAATTGGATTCTCAGAGAGTTTGATACAAATCTGATTGTTGCAGTATATCACGGTTGGATCCATCCTCTGACCAAATAATCCCACTATAACATTTCGCATCCAAATGGCCTAACATGCAGCCTGACTAGTAGCCATGTATTCAGCCTTTGCAGAGCTAAGTGCAACTGACCTCTGTTTCCTGCTGTACAAGGAAATTGCAGCTGAACCAAGGTTGAAAATTCCTCTAGAAGTGCTCTACCCGTCTGATGGACTCCCTCCCCAATCTACATCTGTGAAGCCCTATAGCTTCACTCCCTTTGTCCATCTGTACCACAATCCATACTGAGATGTGCCTCTGAGGTTTCCCATCACATGCTTCGTTGCCTTCCAAAACAGATTGGTAGGTTGAACCATATCTTGACTTAGCTGGTTCATCGCAATGCATAAGTTTGGTCGTGTGTTCACCAGATACATAAGTGAACCCACAAGCTGCCGATAAATAGTAGAATCTACTACCTCACCTGAAGTAGCATCCTCCTTCCTCCAGTTCCCAGCTAGAGTAGTCTGCATGGGCTTGCACTTCTCCATGTGAAAGTGCCTGAGTATCTCATTGGCATACTTGCCTTGAGACACAAATACTTCACCATCTTTCTACCACACCTCCATGCCTAGAAAGTAGTGCATAAGACCCATGTCTTTCATCTCAAATTCTCTTGCAAGGTCCTCATTGCAAGACTGGATCAGTTGATCATCACCTGTCAAAATCAGATCATCGACATAAAGAACAATGATCAATGGCTTACCTTCTACCATGATGTGGTAAAGGTTTGCATTGACTTCACTCTTGTTGAAGCCCAACTCGATGAAATAGCTGTCGGTCCTAGTGTACCAAGCATGGGGTGCTTGCTTCAGCCCATACAAAGTGTTCTTGAGTGGGCACACATACGAATCACAATCGAAGGTCTCGAAACTCTTAGGCTGCTCAATGTACATCTCCTCCTCAATCTTCCCATTGAGGAATGTTGTCTTCACATCCATTTGATGGATCTTCCAACCCATCTGAACTGATAGTGCCAACATCGATTTGATAGATGAGGACCTTGCTATAGGAGCAAAGGTCTCATCGTAGTCGGTCCCCTCAACCTGTGAGAAACCGTGGGCAACAAACCTTACCTTATCTTTCTCAACACTGCCATCAGCTGCCTACTTTACCTTGTAAAGCCATTTGCAACTCACCACTGACTTGCCCTGAGGTCTTGGGACAACATCCCACACACTGTTCCGAATGATAGAGTCAACCCAGACTCGTTGCTGCAATGCCTCCTTGTAACTAGTGCCATGTAACCAGTGTACCGCTCGGGCGACCTCCTCTGTCTGCACTAAGAAGATGGTTGTCCCACAATCTTCCGCACATCCAGCATCAACCTATCAGCTTCCCTTGAGCGTTTCCGCCCATCTCTGGAAGTCTTAGCATGAGTGGATGTCTCCACGCCCGGATCCTCTACATGCGGCTGCTACGCATCAATCTGAGGCTCCTCCTCCTTAGGAACTAAAAGTTCCTCATCTGCATGCAACTTGAGCTCCCTCTCAAGTGATACTCTCATGGCTTTCTGCTCATCGAACTTCAGATCCCTGCGTACTACTGTCCTCTGACTGGTAGGCAGGTACACCCAATAGTTGTGGGGTGTATCCATGTACCCCACAAGTATTCCCAACTCAGCTATTGGATCTAGCTTCTTTCGGGCATCTTTGGTCACATGGTAGTGAACCAATGGTCCAAATATTCGAAAGTGATTCACATCTGGTCACTTCCCGGAAATGGCCTCCATAGGTATCTTCATTCCCAGTATACGATGCAGGCTTCTATTATGCAAGTATACTGTTGTATTGCATGCCTCAACCCACAAATGCAGTGGTAGGCTTTGGCCATGCAACATCGCTTGAGCTGCTCCCACAATCGATCTATTTTTCCTTTCGATCACCCCATTCTGCTGTGGGTTATGGGGTGCTGTCAACTCCCGTTTAATTCCTTCTGCAGTGCAGAAGTATTTAAACTATTGGGAAACATACTCTCCACCATTGTCGCTATGCCAGGGTTTTATTTTATTTCCATATTCTTTCTTTGCCAAGGCTTTAAACTCACAAAACCTCAAGAAGGTCTGATCCTTCTTTCGCATAAGGTAGACCCAACATCTACGAGAAAAATCATCAATAAAAATAACATAGTACCTTTGTTTAGTGGTGGAGGCTGTAGAGAATGGTCCACAAACATCTGAGTGAACTCGCTCCAGGATTTATCCAGCTCTACTGTCTCAATCTAGGAAGGAAGATTTCACATACTTACCCAAGGTAAATCCTTTTCATGTATTCGTCTACTCCATTTTTCCCTTGGGAAGTCCGGTAGAAATCTGCTGCATGATCTTTAGGGCTCCATGGTGAAAGTTGCCCAATCTTCTATGCCACAGCTCACCAACATCTTAGCTCTGCACCATCTCATCTTTGGAACTCAAAGAAGCACAGTCATCTACCTCCATCTTGTAGAGATTCTTGACTCGAATCCCTGTTTGCTTTGTTTCTCCAGTACCGACATGCCTCAGGAATACATTTCCTTTACTAAAGACTACATCATAGCCTTTATCTTCTAGCATAGCAATGGACACAAGATTCTTCTTCAGACCTGGTACATACTTTACATCAGTTAGGGTGAGGGGAGCTCCATTCTCCCTCTGAAACACAACCGTACCTTCACCTAAAACACGATACTTTCCATCATTGCCCATCTTGATCCGCATCTGGAGATCCTTCTCCTCCAAGGTACTGAAAATATTCTTGTCACCTGACATGTGTAATGAAGCTCCACTATCCAGGTACCACACACATCCCACCATGGATGAAACCATGCATACAATAAGAGAGAAATCCAACTCAAACTGTGAGGCTAATGCCTCACCATTAGATCCCTTCGAGGATCCCTTCTTGGATTTTTTTCTGTGGACAATTCGTGGCATAATGGCCCACTTCATGACAATGAAAGCATCACAGTTTCGATTTGTCAAACTTCTTCCCACCATGGGAAGAATTGGATTTGGGATGGGATGCCTTCCCTTTCCCTTTCCTCACCTTAATCATTAAGGCTAGATTTTCCTCATCATCTTGCTTTGATGAGGATCCATCTCTGGTGCTTCTTCTTATCTCCTCCTGCATCGTATCTGACCAAAGTTGTTCCCAATCTTGCAGTTTTTCTCTTCCATTAACCGAGTCTTGGTAGCTATGCCAGCTCTTAGGAAGACTGAGGAGTGCAAGACTCACCATGTCATCATCAGCTGTCATGATCCCTACACTTCCAAGCTCATCCCTGCAGGTGGTGAGCTTGTTCAGATATGCAGAGATTGTGTCACCCTTTTCACACTTGATTTTCTGAAGCTTGTCTTTCAATGCTAGCTTCATTTGATCGATGTTGTTCTGATATAAATCTTTCAATGTTTTCCACATTGAAAATGGTGTCTCCTTCCCATGGAGGCTCGAGACAATGTGGTCTTGAACTCCCTCCAGAAGGATTCTCCTTGCTCTAGCCACACATTTCTTCCATTCCACCAATTCTGTAGCATTAGCTGCTGCGGGCTTGGGGACTTATTGATCAATGAAGTCCTTTAGACCGTTATCCTCTAATACTTCTTCCATGTGATCCTTCTAGGCTATATAATTCGAGCTTCCATGAAGGGCATACTTGAGTCTTAAACCGCTGAATGCCATTGGTGAAATTGAGATGTGATAAGAACTCGACTTCTGTAATCAGGAACTTGAAACTTCGAAATTCTCCCTTCTTTGTATACTGTTCTTCACTTTGATCACCTTTTCTCTGATACCATGTAGAATTTCCCACTGTAGATCAATAGATTATGCAATATACTAAAGCAAAATACAAGATCTACTTCTACAACAAAATTGCAGAAGCTTAATCAAATGCGAGTAAGATCAAATAGAACACATATAACTGAGAATGAGAAATCAATCACACATGAACACAGAAAAATACTCTGGGGAAAGCCTCAACTAAAAACCCCGATCTCTGTATTATCATACAAGTGGAAATATGTTCAGATTACAAAAAGAATTAGCTCACAAGCTATCTTGCTCTCTCTGCAATCAAACAATACAACTCACAGACTGAATAGACACAAGATATGCCTTCCCTCATCCCTCCAAGCCTCCTATTTCCTTCCACAGTTTTCCTTGGGGTCCAGTGATGCCACCTGTGTGAATTGGCCTCATCAAACGCTCACTAAACTGAAGAAGTAATTGCGCAATCTCCGAGGAATGAATTCTTTCTACATGCAAGAGATATTCATAATGGAATATTCCTGCAACTGATAGTACACTGTCCCTCCATCTAATCTCAATTGTGTCTCTGAATGAATTGACATGCAGAGTTATTTATGAGAGAATATTTAGTTATCTGAAGTGCAACAGTTACATGCATGCATGCATTAACTAACTAAACTCACAATTAGTTCAACAAACTATTTGAATAAATATACTTGGACTTAACTCAATTAACTGAGCTAACTAATTACAACTCATCATTATTTCTTTAACTAAGGGATAAATTCCTCAATTAATGGGATAACTGTTGCATGTCCTCACAAAGACTTCGTGTTTGATTTTCTACAACTAATTAACTCAAGGTGAATTAATTAATTATTTTACAAACAGCTGCTAAGAGAAAATTCGAGTTTTACTTCTCTATTTTAGTTCAGGGACTAACTAAAATAGGAAGGTATCCCGAAATGCTATTTATGGCAGTGTTATTTTTAGAACTTCTATATTTACCATTTCTTGTTGCTATTTTCAACACTCCCTCTCAACAAGAAAGGTCAGTAACCCCAATCCTATCTATGTGGAACTCAAACTTGCATTTTGACAATGCCTTCGTCAAAATATCTACATCCTGTTCCTCGGTCGAAACATACATCAACAAGATGATCCTCTTGACCACATAGTCTCGAAGATGGTGATACCGAATGTCAATGTGCTTGGACTTGTCATGAAAAACTGGATTCTCAGAGAGTTTGATACAACTCTAACTGTTGCAGTAGATCACTGTTGGATCCATCCTCTGACCAAACAATCCCACTAGAATCTTCCACATCCAAATGGCCTCACGTGCAGACTGACTAGCAGCCATGTATTCAGCCTCTACTGAGCTAAGTGAAACTGACCTCTGTTTCCTGCTATACCAGGAAACTGCAGTTGAACCAAGTTTGAAGATTCCTATAGAAGTGCTCTTCCGGTTTGATGGACTCCCTACCCAATCCGCATTTGTGAAGCGCTGAAGCTTCACTCCCTCTGTCCGTCTATACCAAAATCCATACTAAGATGTGCCTCTGAGGTATCTCAGCACATGCTTCGCTGCCTTCCAAAATAGCTTGGTAGGCTGAAACATAGCTTGACTCAGCTGGTTCACCGCAAAGCATAAGTCTGGTCGTGTGTTCACCGGATACATAAGTGAACCCACAAGCTGCCGATAAATAGTAGTAGCTTTTACCTCACTTGAAGTAACATCCTCCTTCCTCCAATTCCCAGCTAGAGGAGTCTACATGGGCTTGCACTTCTCCATGTGAAATCGCCTAAGTATCTCATTGGCATACTTGCCTTGAGACATAGATACTTCACCATCTTTTTGCAACACCTCTATGCCTAGAAATTAGTGCATAAGACCCATGTCTTTCATCTCTAACTCTCTTGCAAGGTCATCCTTGCAAGACTGGATTAGCTGATCATCACCTGTCAAAATCAGATAATCGACATAAAGAACAATGATTAATGGCTTACCTTATACCATGATGTGGTAAGGTTCGCATCGGCTTCACTCTTGGTGAAGCCCAACCCGGTGAAATAGCTGTCGATCCTGGTGTACCAAGCATGAGCTGCTTGCTTCAGCCCATACAAAGCCCTCTTGAGTCGGCACACATGTGACTCACGATCGAAGGTCTTGAAACCCTCGGGCTGCTCAATGTACACCTCCTCCTCAATCTTCCCATTGAGGAACACTATCTTCACGTCCATCTGATGGATCTTCCAACCCATCTGAGCTAATAGTGCCAACATCGATTTGATAGATGAGTACCTTGCTACAGGAGCAAAGGTCTCATCGTAGTCAATCCCCTAGACCTGTGAGAAACCATGGGCAACAAACCTTGCCCTATGTTTCTCAGCACTACCATTAGCTACCTGCTTTACCTTGTAAAGCCATCTGGAACTCACCACTGACTTGCCTTGAGGTCTTGCGACAACATCCCACACACTGTTCTGAATGATAGAGTCGTACTCCTCTACCATTGCATCAACCTAGACTGGTTGCTGCACTGCCTCCTTGTATGAAGAAGGTTCAGACTCTACACACTCCCCAACCAAGGCCATGCAACCAGTGTACCACTCGGGCGACCTCCTCTATCTGCACTGAGAAGATGGTTGTCCCACATTCTCCCGCATATCCAGCATCAACGTGTCATCTTCCCTTGAGCGTTTCTTCCCATCTCTGGAAGTCTCAGCATGAGCGGATGTCTCCACTCTTGGATCCTCTGCATGCAACTTCTCTTCATCAATCTAAGGCTCCTCCTCCTTAGGAACTGAAAGTTCCTCATCTACATGCGACTTGAGCTCCCTCTCAGGTGATACTCTCATGGCTTTCTACTCGTCAAACTTCAGATCCATACTTACCACTGTCCTCTGACTAGTAGGCAGGTACACCCGATAGTTCTATGGTGTATCCGTGTACGCCACAAGTATTTCTAACTTAGCTGTTGGATCTAGCTTCTTCTGGGCATCTTTGGTCACATGGCAGTAAACTAATGATCCAAATATTTGGAAGTGATTCAGATCTGGACGCTTCCCAGAAAAGGCCTCCATAGGTGTCTTCATTCCCAGTATATGGTGTAGGCTTCTATTCTACAAGTATACTGCTGTATTGCATGCCTCAACCCACAAATGCAGTGGTAGTCTTTGGTCATGCAACATTGCTTGAGCTACTCCCACAATTGATCTATTATTCCTTTCGGCCACCCCATTCTAATGTGGGTTATGGGGTGTCGTCAACTCCCGTTTAATTCCTTCTATAGTGTGTAAGTCTTTAAACTGTTGGGAGACATACTCTCCACCATTGTCGCTACGCAAGGCTTTTATTTTATTTCTAGATTTTTTCTTTGCCAAGGCTTTAAACTCACAAAACCTCAAGAAAGCCTGATCCTTCTTTTGCATAAAGTAGATCCAGCATCTATGAGAAAAATCATCAACAAAATTCAACCCCTCTGCACAACAACTCGACCCCTTATGAAATGTCATTAATTATTCTTCTCTTAGATAGGAAATTTGATCCCCTTTCCACAAACAATTTTCCCAAAAATTACAGCTTAAACTCCATCTTGATCCATGTGGAGAATGAACATGACCTATTCGCAAACAATGGAATCAACCCCTCCAGAATATTGGCACTCAACCCTCCAATTTTTGCCTGAGGTGGAAATAAATTCATCCCTTATCCCTTCAATCAATTCAACCTTCTTTAAAGGGAGAATTTCAACCCCTATAGGTGAAATCAAATTCCATACAAATTTGGCCCTCTTGGTCACAAATATTAGCCCTCTCCCAAGCGTCGATTTTCTTGACAATGGTCCCTTTCTGTAATAAAGTTATTCTCTAGTACTCCTAGGAGAATATTAGTGAGATCTGACAAGTGAAAAATAACTAGGGTGAAAATTAAATTCACCAAATTTTCGGACCATCTAGGGTAGCAATTAAATCTACTGAAATTGAGTTGAGAATCTCCCTTGAAACCCTCTAGTTGAACTCCCTTGAGCGCGACTTCAGTGGTAATTAGAATTTATGAATTAGGATCATTTTCAAATGAGCTCCTTTCCTGCTTTGATAATCACCCTATGAGTGACCTCAGTTGAAGATTTATTAAACAAAAGGTATTACAGACCCATGTACTGGTGTGTGTGTTCTGTGTTATTGAAACAACGGATCGATCAGATTGCCAATACACAGAAAATAAATGGAAAAACAACAGAGAAATACAGTAAGCAACACAAAGACACAAGCGATTTTTAATAAGGAGTTCACCCTATTCTCCAGGGCCATGTCTCTGGTCCAGTTTCAGTGGTGACCTTGTTTTATTGTGTCTTTCAACAAAGAAATTACAATGCAGGGACTCAATATGAGTTCTCCTAAAGTAGATTTTGCTTGGCAGGGTGGTTCTTGGATTCCCCAAGCCACTTGGAGTACAAAAATTCTTGTTCTTCCTACCAGCTCTATGACCCTCGGTCTACAGTCGAAAGAGCCAATTGTGATGCTCAATCCAGACAGATTCCTCTATGGGAAGGCTTGATTCTTCAAGCTCTTTGGTGCTCGATGTTTCCTGTGGTCAACTCGGCCCTCTGTCTCCTTTGCTTGGCTTTACTGCTCTCTGTGCTCAGTCCTCCTCTCAGGGTTCACTGTTCACTGTCTTTCTTGGTCGCTTGGACTCTTCGCTCTCTCTTTCTTAATTCAATTTGGCTGTCTCTATTCATGGCTTTAGCCATTTGACCTCCATCCCTGTTCGGTTCCTCTCCTTCCTGCGTTGATTCTCCTTCCGCCTGTGTACTGGGAGTTACCCATTCTGCGTTAGCATGAATGCTCGGGAAGCAGCCACGTGTCTCCATCGGAACAATGCCAACTTGTTTTTCGATTTGTTTCTTTCTCCGCCGTGGCGGTCAACGGATTCCAAATCCCCTTAAATATCGGCTTAATTCCCTATCAATTTTGCTTTGTTAGTCAGATGCAATCTCAGCCGTCTGATCTGGGCTCCTCCAGATCCAACGTCATACGCACGTCGAGCGCAGTTGACTTGCTCGACCAATAATGCGCGATCACGACGGTTTTTATCTCACCTCCGCTGCCACGCGTTGATCGCTGAGTGTGATCGTTCCGTTTTCTCCAAAACCTCTTACCGTTCAAGGGCGCTCCGATCAAACCGCCGGTTTCCAGGTTGTGGGTCCCACCTTCGTATGATGGCACTTTTCGTTTCTTCGACCACGATCCTCTGGCTCCCAACGTGACCGACCTCCTCCCATTCTGGGGCTCCCAAGGGCTACATCAACCTCCTGTGCAATCTCCATGGGCCTCGGCCAGTGCGCTTTGACCGAGGTCCTCGTCGTTTTGCGCCGGCTGCCATGGCCACTGGTTTAGGGTGTTTTTGATTGCTGTTTTGGATTATTCAAGGATTTTTTTTGTCTTGATATAGTCATGGTTCTATGACAGTCATTTATGGGTTTGATTCAGATCACTGCCTCCCTACTGAAAAGATTTTGGACCACCAAAAGTTGGTTTTTTTTTTCTTCACGCATCGACTAAGTGAGGAAACTGTTGTCTCACTTGTCCAATCTCAATCCACTTCGCACTGCTCGGCTTCAAACCTTTAAGCCCAATTATGAGGTATTCCAGCTGTCCACTGAACATCGTCCTTATCTTCCTGTCCAACACTATATCTTCCTGCAACTCATTAAGATATTCAGGTAGCAGGTCATCAACAGAAGGCAATTGACTCTGCTCTTTAGGGTCCTCAATCATTGAAGGTTCAAACAACCTCAAGCAATCTGCGTTCATGACTGAGTTGATGTGCATGTAAGCTGGAAGATCAAGGCGAAAAGCATTCTCACCAATCTTCTCAAGTATCCTGAAGGGTCCATACTTGATAGGTTTTAGCTTCTTGCCTTCACCTTGCATCCTGTCCTTGCTAATATACAGCTAGACTTGGTCTCCAACTTGAAAACTATGCTCCATCCGATGCTTATCATGCCTAGCCTTGTACTTGGCCTGGCTCTTTTCCAGCTGTTCCTGTACTACCTGGTGGATCTCTTGGATCTGTTCAATGAACCTAGTTGCTTTGTCCACATCACGGTGTCCATCAACCATGGTATCTTTACCAAAGACAAAATCCAAGGGAGACCTTGGTATGAAACCAAAGCAGGTCTCAACAGGATATCTCTGGGTAGAAGAGTGTTTGGCTCTATTGTATGCATGCTGCACATAACACAAGTGTTCATCCCAAAGCTTAGGGTGTTTGCTGCAATATCCTCTCAGTAACTGGATCACTGTCCTGTTAACTAGTTCTGTCTGGCCCTATGTTTGTGGATGAAAAGCTATGCTTTTCTTTAATTTGGTGTCCATTAGTTCCCCCAGACTGGACCAAAACTTTCCCACAAATCAGGTGTCTCGATCAGATATAATAGAAGTGGGTAATCCAAAATGAACCCATACATGTTCAAAGAATAATTTTACAGTTTGTTCAACTGTAATCTGTTTACTACAGGGTATCAAAATACACATTTTGCTGAACCTATTCACAACAACATATAGATAATCATGACCTTTCCTAGATTTAGGCAGTCCTCCAACAAAATCAATGGAAATGCTTTCCCAAGGGTGAGAAGGAACTGGAAACGGAGTGTACAAGCCTAGTTTTCTATTGTTGGGCTTGCTTGTAGCACACATAGCACACCCCTTTACATAGCTAGAAAATGTCTCACTCATTCTTGGCCAATAGTAGAACCTTTGCAGCTGTGCAATTGTTTTACTTACCCCAAAGTGACCTGATAACAGAGAAGTGTGTGCTTCCCTAATTATCTTTGCTCTCTCAGTTTGTGGAATGCAGAGTTTCCCACAATGATATAAGAGTCGATCCTTCACATGATAGTCCAATTCTTCTACTCTTTTGCCTTGAATCAAAGTTGCATATACATCCTTAAAGTCCATATCCTGAGCATACTGTTCTATGTAGCTTTCATGCAGCACAAAATTATGCTTAAGTATGGTAGATGCATTTATAATGGGTCTAGATAACATGTCTGCAACCTTGTTATGTATGCCCTTTTTATATCTGATGACTAAATGAAATTGTTGTAGAAAACCCATCCATCTATAATGTCTTGATTGTTGCAACTCAGTTTGGGAGTGTAGATATTGAAGTGGCCGATGATCAATATGTATTACCGTTTCTTTTCCCATTAAGTAATGTTTCCATTTTTTCACACTTTGAACTAATGCATACAATTCCTTATCATATGTAGGATAGTTGACTACTGCAGGATTAAAAGTCTCAGAATGATAACATATGGGTTTACCGTGCTGTGTAAACACTGCTCCCATGGCATAGTCACTGGCATCAATTTGGATCTCAAATGGTCTTTGTAGATCTGGCAGTGCTAGTATAGGTGCTGTACTAATTTTTTTCTTTCAAGGTGTCGAAGGCTTTCTGCTGTTTGCCTCCCCACTGAAAAACCTTGTTCAATCTTGTCAAAGCATGTAAGGGAGTTGAAATTGAGGAGAAATTTGAAATGAACTTCGTCCAATACTGTGCTGCTCCTAAGAAGCTTCTCACTTCTGTAGCATACTTGGGTTTAGGCCAGTTTACAATGACTACCACTTTAGAGGGATCTATTTTCAATTCACCTCCCCCTACTATATGACCCAAATAATTTAGAGAGGTTTTTCCAAATTCACATTTGGAGAGTTTAACATAAAGTTTTTCTCTTTTCAAAACATCTAATGTCTGCTTAACATGATTTAAACGTTCTTCCCACATTTTACTAAAAATCAGAATGTCATCCAAATACACAATAACAAAGTCATCAAGAAAAGGTCTGAGTACATCATTCATTAATCTCATGAAAGTAGCAGGGGCATTGGTCAAGCCAAAAGGCATAACCAGCCATTCATACAATCCCTGCTTTGTTTTGAACGCAGTATTCGATGCATCTTGCTCTGCAACTCTGACCTGATGGTATCCACTGTGCAAATCGAGCTTGGTGAAATAAACAGCTTCCTTCAATTGATCTAAAAGATCATCTATGCGAGGAAGGGGATAATGATTTTTGACCGTTATCTTATTCAGTGCTCGATAATCAATGCACATTCTCCACGAGCCATCTTTCTTCTCACCAAAACGATTGGTGACCCACATGGTGAAGTGCTAGGCCTGATGAACCCTTTCTCGAGCAACTCCTGCACCTGCTTCTTGATTTCAACATTCTTTAAAGCATATAACCTGTACATCCCAATGTTAGGCAAAGGAACATCTTGCTACAAAATAATATCATGTACTATTCCCTTTTTGGGTGGCAGACCTTGAGGTTCTTGAAACAAGACATCATACTCTGAAACAATCTTTTCTATATCAGCTTGCTGATCAGAATTATAGCCCTCAAATACATTGGTTTTATCAGTTTTCTTCTCCTTTACAACCATTAGTAAGAACTATTTGCATGAATTTATCATTCTTTTCATCTATCCTGAGTTTATGAGCGCATAATTATTCTTGAGCTTATGAGCTCTTACAAAGTATTTGATTCCATCTTTAACAAGTAGATACTTGTTCTCGGCTCTATAGAAAATAGCCTTTCTATCATACAAGTAAGGACTTCCTAAAACAATTCCACATATATCCAAAGGAATTATATCTAACTCAACCTCATCTACAAATGCTAACCCAAAAGAAAACTTGATTTTGCATTGTCTAGTCACTTGTAGTTGTGCTTTATCATTCAACCATCTTAATGGGTATGGATTCTTATGACGTGTAGTTGCTAATCCCAATTTATTAACAATTGCTTCAGAAATCAGATGTACTTGTGAGCCACTATCAAACAAAGTATCAATCTTTTGATTGTTGGAAACAACTCGAATATGGAAAAGCTCATGCCTTTTTCTCTCATGTTCTTCATCAACAACAGATTGAGCAGAATTACTAGTAGATGATTCAGAATTCTTACCTTTTGTACCTGTGGCTGCAATGATTGTTTCATCTCCCGAGTTTGACCCCAAATCTTTCTGAATAGCTGCAACAGTCTTCTTCTTCTTGCCCTCAGACTTCTTAGGTCTCAGCTCTGGATGCAGAATCCAACAATGCTCATCATCATGCCCCTCCTTTTTACAGTGGGTGCATGAGGCTTTGCCTTTCTGTGCAGTGTTATCCTTCCTTGCTTTCCACTTCTGCTTTCTTTTCTCCTTGCTCTTGCTTACATTGGGTTGGGATGGTCCCCCAACTTCTAGATTTCCATTCTTTCCTCTAGCTTCCAGATGAGTAGCTTGTACAGATACCTCATCTATACTAGTGGGATTAAACATGAGGATGGTATGCCTCATGTCACTATGTAGACCACCAATGTACTTCAAAAGAGTTTCTGGTGAGTCTAATGAAATACCCAACATCAATGCTCTCTTTCAGAACTTTTGAGTATACCCTTGTACACTTTGCCCTTTCAACTGCCGAAGAGTTTTCCAACTCATCATGGCTTGTTGCATGTAGGTCAATGGATAAAACTACTTTTTGATTGTAGTAACAAATTCACTCCAGACAGAGATGGTCTTACCATGCTTCCTCATATCAGCTTGGGTTCTGCCTTCCCACCAAACCAAGGCAGTGCCCCCTAGGCGAAGGCTTGCCAATTGAATCTTGCTCTTGTCTGAGTCTATATTTTGTACTCTGCAATACACATCATTTTGTCTTATCTAGTTGTCCAACTTTTCAGCATTTAGCTCTCCATCATATATAGGCAAATCAAATTTAACATCTAACTTAATCAAAGATGCCTTCTTATTATGCACAGGGCTACTAGGAGGTGTAGGGAAGCTTTCTTCTTTCCCCTTTCCTTTGGAGTGGTCATGGGAATGAGATTCATATTCTTCTTGATGAATCTTCACCCTTATGCTTTCTAAAGTCCCTATACATTTCTTCTACCATGGACTTTATAGCTATGAAACTTTCTATGAATTGAGAGTCTGGCCCTATAGAACCTTCTTCTGACATTGTCTTCCGAGAATAGACTCTCCCAATTTTAGGATTAGTTTCCACCAACTCTCCTTCTCCTAATTTGAGCTTTGATCTAGTGAGCATTCACAACTAAACCAACACAAGCTTGTCTAACCTTACAGCCTAGAGCTCTGATACCACTTGCTCTGATAATCACCCAATGAGTGACCTCAGTTGAAGATTTATTAAACAAAAGGTATTACAAACCCATGTGCTGGTGTGTGTGTTCTGTGTTATTAAAACAACGGATCGATCAGATTGCCAATACACAGAAAATAAATGGAAAGACAACAGAGAAATACAGTAAGAAACACAAAGACATAAACAATTTTTAATAAGGAGTTCACCCTATTCTCCAGGGCTGCGTCTCTGGTCCAGCTTCAGTGGTGGCCTTGTTTTATTGTGTCTTTCAGCAGAGAAATTACAATGCAGGGACTCAATATGAGTTCTCCTGAAGCAGATTTTTCTTGGCAGGGTGGTTCTTAGATTCCCCAAGCCACTTGGAGTACACAGACTCTTATTCTTCCTACCAGCTCTGTGACCCTCGGTCTACAGTGGAAAGAGCCAACTGTGATGCTCAATCCAGACATATTCCTCTATGGGAAGGCTTGATTCTTCATGCTCTCTGGTGCTCGATGCTGCCTGTGGTCAGCTCGGCCCTCTGTCTCCTCTGCTTGGCTTTACTGCTTGCTACACAAAATATTGTCACCATGACTATTTGCAGTCAGTATGAGTCTATCACCACTCATACTCTCCTCCTTTGCAAGTCTCAAACCTCAGCTCTTCATGTCAAGCTTTAAAAATGAGAGAAAGTCTTAGAAAATCAATAAAACTCTGGTTCAGCACTTTCTCTTACCATTACTTGCGGTCCTGCACCCCTTGGTCATGTTACCTGCGGACCTGCCCGCTCTGTCTCTAAAGGACTGGGTGCGGACCCTTGTGAAAGTAAAAAATGTGCAAGTTTATTCTTAAAAACTCACTTTGGGTTAATTCTGGATGCTTCTAGAAGGAATCTTGACGTGGATGGTTTGCTCCTAGGTGGTTTATGCATCCCATAACTAAAGGAGCTAACCCCTTGATGAGAGGAGCTTATCCCTTTGAAGGAGGGCTTTATCCCTTTGAAGGTGGACCTAGTAACTTCCCTCCATTGCATTATAAATTAAGGCATTGGGCTGGTTGCTAGGGAGGTTAGAAGCTGAACATTTTTTAGGGTAAATGCTGTTGGAATTGAGACTTCCTAGTTAAGCTTGAGAGGAGAGATTACATATCTTTTGGCTTCTTTGGGAAGAGAGTGAAACTTGTCAAAGTAGAGGAGATTCTTGCTGGACCCTGGGAGGAGCTTGTACAGCATCAAGGCACCAAGGTTGTAAAGTTCTTCTTTGATTAAAGTTAATACAATCAGATTCATTTTTCTCAATAAATTGTCTTATATGGTTTATTTCGTGAACTCCTTGATCATCATGATAAATATGTTTTATTATATTGGCTTTTCAGATGCTATTTGATGTGTATGCCTGTTTGTGTTTTCAGATTCATTAAAAGGGAGCTCATTTGGATCAACAGAGCGTGGCTTCCACAAACTAGCACTGGACCCGAGGTAGGCCTAAAACATCTACTAGCCTTTATTTATAAATTGCGTATTTAGAGAAAGATAGAATTTGGTTTGCTTGTTGCTATATATCATTAGATACTAGGGAGGTCAGTCTTGTCTGCAAGAACGACTTATCCGGCCGACACTGCTCTCTGTGCTCAGTCCTCCTCTCAAGGTTCACTATTCACTGTCTCTCTTGATCGCTTGGACTCTTTGCTCTCTCTTTCTTAATTCCATTCGGTTGTCTCTGTTCATGGATTTAGCCATTCGACCTCCTTGCCTGTTAGGTTCCTCTCTTTCCTACGTCGATTCTCCTTTTGCTTGTGTGCTGGGAGTTCCCTATTCAGCGTCAGCATGAACGCTCGGGAAGCAGCAACGTGTCTCCATTGGAACAACGCCAACCTATTCATCGATTCGTTTCTTTCTTCACCGTGGCGGTCAATAGATTCCAAATCCCCTTAAATCGCAGCTTAATTCCCTGTCAATTCCGCTTTGTTTATCGGACGCAATCTCAGTCGTCCGATCTGGGCTCCTCCAGATCCAACGTCATACACATGTTGAGTGCAGTTGACTTTCTCAACTAATAATGCGTGATCACGGCAGTTTTTCTCTCACCTCCGCTGCCACGCGTCGATCGCTGAGTGTGACCGCTCCATTTTCTCCAAAACCTCTTACTGTTCAATGGTGCCCTGATAAAACTGCCGGTTTCCAGGTTGTGGGTCCCACCTCCGTACGATGGCGCTTTTCGTTTCTCTGCCCACAGTCCTCTGGCTCCCAACGTGACCAAGTGCTTAAGGCTCTACCATTTCAGCCATGTTCACCCAGCAAAGCGCGATTAGCGCGTACATCGAAAATTAGCTCCTTTTCCAATTCCAGGGCTCCTAGGGGCTACATCGACCTCCTGCGCAGTCTCCATGGGCTTCGGTTAGTGCGCTTTGACCGAGGTCCTCGTCGTCCTATGCCGACTGCCATGGCCACTGGTTCAGGGTGTTTTCAATTGCTATTTTGGATTCTTCAAGGATTTGTTTCGTCCTGATATAGTCATGGTTCTATGACAATCATTTATGGACCCGATTCGGATCATTTCCCCTTTTATAATTTATCATTAAGAGTTATTTTTAGTTTATTATTGATTTGACTTCTTTGCAACCTTTTTACCAAAACACAAAATACCAAAATTACCCTTTTGCCACCCTTTTTCCAAAACTGATCAAGAATGCCAAAAATGGATATAATACGCTATTGTTCAAAATGACGGGGACATTATAGTCCTCCTTTCCAAAAATTACTTATCCTCAAGAAATTTAAGTCCTTGATGTTGTAAAACCTGCACCCCCTCCCAAGTAGCATCCTTCGAATGCAAATCCCTCCATTGCACATGGTATTCCTTGATAACTTTTCTCCTCAATGTTCTTTCTCAAACCTTTAATATCTCCTCAGGAATTAGCATTGGATTCTATTCTTCATCCAAAGGAGGAAACTAAGATGAAGTAGTAATCTATTGTCCAATTGCTTTCTTCAGGAAAGATACATGGAAGACATTGTGAATCTTGCTTCCCCCCATAAGCTCTAGCTCATATGCCACTTGTCCAACCCTCCTAGCAATCTTGTATGGCCCATAAAATCAGGGCTTAAGTTTCTCTGCACCCTTCTACTTGAGGTAATATTTGTTGTATGGTTGTAAGTGTAAATAAACCAAGTCTCCCACCTTGAAACTCCTATCTACCTGGTGTCGATCTACATAAACCTTATGTTTGTTTTGTGTTGTGAATAGGTATTTCTTGAGTGTTTTAATGATATCCTAGCACCCTTGGACCTAATATTTTTCCATTGGGACCTGACTATCACCAAACACCATATTAACAAAGGAAAATGCATCGCATCCATACAATGCTTTGAAAGGTGACATCCCAATCGACATGTGGTATGAAGTGTTGTAACAATACACATCCAAGTGCAACCACTTCACCCATGCTCTCTGCTACCCTGCAATGTAATTTCTCCAGTGCCCCTCAAGCTATTTGTTCACTATCTCCATCTATCCATCCGTCTACGGGTGATAGCTCATACTAGGCGTGAGCTCTATCCATACTAAACAAAATATCTCCTGCCAGAATCTGCCCATGAATCTACGATCTTGATCACTAACTATGATCTTAGGCAAACCGTGCAACCTAAAATTATCCCTGAAGAACTGCTCTGCCACCTGGGATGCTGAAATATTGGAAGGGATCGAAAATAAGTGGGCATACTTAGTTATTTGGTCCACCACTACATACACACAACCCCTGCCCTATACTAAAGGCAGCCCCGTGATGAAATCCATAGAAATACTCACCCACTTCCACTCAGGAATAGGGAGTGGTTGTAATAATCCTACCAGGTATGTATGATCCTCCTTGTTTTGTTGAAAAATGTTGCACTTGTGTACATACCTCAAAATGTCCTCCTTGAGACCCTTCCAAGAGACCCTCTCTCTGACTACCTTGTAGGTTTTAAGATAGCCTTGATGGCCTGCCAGTGGGGAATTGTGGGATGCCTGTATAACCTTATTCTTCAGCTATGTCTCTGGCACTAAGTAAATCATATCCTTATAATAAATAATGTCCTACACCACACTATACCAATTGTCTGATATCTTCCCATCCAATATCTCGCATGCCATCATGTTCTTAGAATACTTTACCAATAATTGGGACTTCCAATCTATGGTAGTGTCCATGAAAGAGTATGCTGTAGTCCTCCTAGAAAGTGCATCAACAACCACATTGTTTTTCCCTTTGACATAGTCAATATCAAAATCATATGCCTATACCTTGCTCACCCATTTCTGTTGTTAGTCATTTAACTCCTTTTGATCAAGGAAGAATTAGAGGCTATTATGATCAATTTTAAATTTAAACCGGTTGGCCACCAAATATGTCATGAACTTGGTCAGTGCATGCATTATGGTGAGAATCGCTTTATCATAAATAGAGTAGTGACACTCATAATCAAGGTTCTTATTACTTTCAAAAGCTATAGGGTGGCCATTCTACATCAACATTGCTCTAATCCCATCACTTAAAGCATCACACTCCAACACAAATGGCTGAGAAAAATCAGGTAAAGCCAAAACATGAAAATTATTCATTACCTCTTTCATTTGTGTGCAGGCCTTCTGTGTTGCATCCAACCATAAAAAGGAGTCCTTCTTGGTCAAATCTGTAAGTGGTGACACAATATGGAAGAATCCTTTGACGAACCACCTGTAGTAAGTGCAGATACCTAAGAATACCCTTAACTTTGTCACATTCTTGAGAGTAGGCCATTCAATGATGGCCCAAATCTTCCCATGGTGCACTTGCACCCATTCTCCACCTTTCACGTGCCCCAAATAGAGCATCTCAGTCAACCCAAACTCACACTTTGAAAATTTAGCATAAAGCTGCTGCTCATCTAGTATCCTCAATACCTCCTCCAAGTGTTGTAAGTGTTCTTCCAATGTTTTTTTGTATATGAAAATGTCACCGAAGAAGACAAGCACAAATATACACAACCTCTTGTTGAACACATGGTTCATTTAATACTAAAAAGTGGTTGGGGCGTTGGTCAGCCCGAAATCCATAACCAATAACTCATAGTAGTCATAGTGACATATGAAGGTTCTTTTTGGAATGTCCTGCTCTCTGAACCTGATCTAATTCCAGCTCGAGCGAAGGTCAATCTTAGAGAAATATTTGGCCCCTTTCAACTCATCTATCAATTCATCGATTCTAGGAATGGGGTATCGATTTTTTATGGTCTTCTTATTTAGTGCAATATAATAGATGCACATCATGAGGGACCCATATTTCTTCTTGACAAGTACCATTAATGGGGAAAATGGGATGGATTTAGGGTGAATGTGGCCTAGTGTGAGTAGCTCCCAAATGTACTTCTCTATTGCATCCTTATATTCACTGGGGTGCCTATAGGGAGTGGTAATAATTGCCTAAACCCCCTCCTATAACTCAATGATATGCTTGAAATCCCGATCAGGTGGCCTCCTAAGTGGAATGTCCCCAAACAACTTCTAGTACTTTTGTATTAAAGTTGATATGTCTATTAACTACTACTAACTCTTTGCCCTCTTCTCCAATATTCTACACTCAACTTCCCATTCAATGTCCATGTGTAAGAAATGGCCTCCATTTTGTTGGATGTGAATATTTTGGGTGGGTAAGTGTGCATGCCCCTCAAAACTACCTTCTTTCCATCCTGTGAGAAATCCATCTCCATCTGTTGGTAATCTGTGGTATATTTTCCAATAGAGATGAGCCACTGAACCCCCAACACTATGTTGTTGTCATGAATGTTAGTCACAATGAAGTCATCTGTGATGATATAGTTCCCCATTTTCAAGCTCAAATTTGGGATCATCCTGTTAGACTGCATGAATTTGTTTCCCGGTATGGCGATGGAGAACCCCTCAAACTTTGTGGTGGATATCCCTTTCTCGGCTACATAGTCAGAGTCAATAAAATTTTGGTAGGACCCACTTTCCACAAAAACTATCACCCTATACCCCTGTATAGTTCCATGAATCCTGAGAGTGAGATATTGAGAAAGAGAAACCCTTGTGAGTGTGGAAATAATGCTTCTCTTCTCCCCTTTCTAGGGCTACTCACCCTCCATATTCTTGAGCTCCTCTTGGGGATGATCCTATTCATCCTCCTTGCTCTCAACGTCCAAGAACACCTCAATACAATGTGCTTTCCCCTTAGCTATACCCTAGTTTCTCGGTGCCCAAGGCTCTTGCAAAGTGAAGCATAAATTCCTCCTCCTGAGGTCTCTCCTGGTCTCATCATCAAGATGAATCCTTCCTGCCCACTCCCTCTGGGGAGGTTTAGTCTCTTTCTTCTTTGGTGGGAGGGTTGGTTTCATAGGGGCTCTGGTCTTTAGGGTTGCATCTTGCAAATCTTGTGCTTTACTAATTGCATCTTGTAGTGAAGTGGGCCTATAAGATCTCAATATCCCACACAGGGGCTTAGTTAAACCATCCAAAAACACTGTGATTCTCTAGGTCTCTGATGAATCTAACACCATCATGGATAACTTCATGGATTCTACTATATAGTGCTCTAGGTTCCTTGTCTGCCTAAGCTGTGTCGGTTCTTGGAAATACATCTCAGTCTCCTTTCAATCGAAATGCTCTACCACCCTATGTGCAAAAATCCTCATAAGAGGTAACATTAGCATACCCCAATGTGGTTAGGCCATGGTACCACCAATCGTGTGCTTCTCCCTCTAAATGTAGTGTGGAAAGTTTAATGGCATCAACTTCCATCACCTGGTTCAACTGGAAATAGGTATCCAACTTTTGGATCCATGCCCTAGTTGTGCATCTAGTATAGCCATCAAAACTGGGAAGAGTTAATTGCCCAACAACACGTTGAATATTTGTGCCTTGTGTTGGCACACCCCTTATTCCCTTTCTTTGTTTCGATTATTTAGTAACCATAAATATTTAAAGGAGAGTACATCCTAGAAGCCCTCTTCCATGGAGTGATATTCCCTGTAATCGTCCCCCAAATATATATCTTCTTGTTCAACTGGTTTTGGGGGGTTGGTAGGCAAGAAAATAGGCTTGGTATGCTGGGACATTCCACTATTGGTGTGAGGATGATTGGGGGGGTTTGTAATGGCAATGTTTTGGGATGTTTCTATCCCTTCACTAGTGTATGATTATGTAATGTAACCCTTATTTATGTTTTGCCTCCTTATTTCCTTCACCATTTCCTTATACCCCTTATCCAGGTCATTTAGAACCTTGAGAAATATTTGGAATGTTGCCTCATCCTTGTCTATCCCTGTCATACTGAACTCTTTTGATGTAAAGATAATTTTTGTTTTGTACACTATAGAATCTAGTATTGAACCAAATTTCAACTCTTTCTCTTTATTTATGTTCCCTTGTCTCCTATATGTCACATTCTGAAACCATTTTGGGCTCATAAGTTTTTATACCACAAATGGCCAAGACCATACTTTAATATCATCGTAATATACTAGCACTAAAAATTTGCACAATTTTTTTCAAAATTTAAAACCATTCTCATAGCAGACTTTTGACAAACAATTGGCATGAAAATTTCTATCATGCAATTATAGGATGCTACAAAAATAGTTCAAGAATTACATTAAGCACATAGTAAACAACTATGTTACAACCACAAAGCATACATAGAAATTTCACTTTAAGGGAAATTATATTATTACATAAGTTGGAAGAATTTCTCTACAGTTTTAGAAGAAGGAACCTGAAAAGTACACTAGCTTATGGATATATCAGATCAACCAACTTGTGAAATATCTATGCCCATAAAATTAAGCTCGACCTCCAATTCAAGCAACTTAGCCCCTTGAAGGAGTGCACCCAACTAGAAAATGGTTCATCCTTCACAATTTGACCCCCTAGAATGTGTCCCTCATTGAACCCATCCCTCTGAACAAAAAATTGGCCCCTTTTCACAATAACTTGACCCCTTAGGAAATGAAAATAATTTTTCCAATATTAGCTAGGAAATTTGATCCCCTTTCCACCACTGATTTTCCCAAAATTTGTGGCTTAAACACCGGCTTGATCCATGTGGAGAATGAAGACTACCTCTTGGAAAACAATGAACTAGACCCTTCTAGAATATTAGCACTCGACCCTCCTCCAATTCAGCCCTGAGGTGGAAATAAATTTGGCCCTTCTCCCTCCATTTAATTCGGCCTTCCTTAAAGGCATAATTTTGACCCTTTTAGGTGAGCTCATACTCCCTACAAATTCAACCCTCTTGGTCACAAAATTTGGCCCTCTCCTAGGCTTTGATTTTCTTGACAATGGTCCCTTCCTATGATAAAAGTTTTCTCTAGTACTCTTACAAGAAGATTCGTGAAATCCGGCAAGTGAAAACCAACTAGGGTGACAATTAAATTCACTAAAATCGGGGACCAACTAGGATAGCAATTAAGTCTACTGAAATTGGGTTGAGTATCTCCCTTAAAACCCTCTAGTTGAACCCCCTTGAGCTTTGCTTTAGCTACAATTAGAACTGGTGATTAGGATCCTTTTCAAATTCACTCCTTACCCCTTTTCTAATTTCTCATTGAGAATTATTTTTAGTTTAATATTGAGTTGACATGGTTGCCACCTTTTTACCAAAACACAAAATATCAAAATTACCCTTTTTCCAAAACTGATAAAAAATGCCAAAAATATACAAAATACATTGTTGTTCAAAATGAAGGGGACATTACACCAAGGTTGGTTGCATTTTGGGTTTTGGTAGAAACAGGAAGACGACCTTTGCAAAAGAATTCATTAACCTTGAGAGATCAGATAATGATCATTCCTTGTTGTTTAATGTGTGATAAGTTGTAGTTAAGAGCTCTCTAACATAACTACATAGTAAAATTTAAAAGTGTTTGACTGAGAGTAAATCAATGAATATATTGTCCTGATGAAGGTATATCAATGTTCATAGGTCATTTCTTATACTTTCATTTTTTTTTACAATTTTAAATGTTGTAGATCTTGGTGAGCAGCGAGGTCAATTATTTCACATAAAAGAGTCTTAAATTTACAAGTTGATAAGTTCAGCAAAGAGCATTCTCAAGAGCTTTGAGCTTTCATGTCAATGCCTTCCACCAGGCCCATCCTAGATTTAAAGTATTTCAAAAGCTTTAGGATGCCTACGATGGGATTCTTTTGTCTGCTAGAATACCAACTACCCACCTATCTATTGAAAAAGTGTAACTAGGTTCAATCTTTATAATTATATTTTTACTTGTATCAATTTGCAATTTATGTAAAAAGAAAAAGAAAAATTATACTATTACTATTCATTAGTTAAGCATGTTCTTCATGCTTCTAGGATTTGTTGGGTCAAAGTCTTGTAATTGAGTCAAAGTCCTATTTGGACGTATTATAAGGAAAAATAGAAAGAATTTTCAAAATGTAATTTTGGGTCAATTCATCTCAAGAAGCCAAGTCGGCTCTCCTGGATGACAAATCAGCTTAATCAAAAGACATGTCTTTTCGCATATAAGAAAAAATATATATTGGCATACATCCACCTCCAAATGACAAGTAATTTGGTGCTTCTCTATAATAAGTTCTAAGGTAAGGGCATGCGAAGTTAAAAGTTCACACTAATGAGAGGACTTTTGGGATCCTGAGGCTTAATATCTGAAAAAAATAATGAGTTTTACGATTTATACATTTGAAGTAAATTCAAGTTCTGTGTGGCTGATGATATGAAATAAATGTGCACTCTTTTAATAAAATGTTCTAATATAAATAACGAGCTCCCTATGACATAGGAGCAAAGATTAACGCAAGTTATTGTGGCTGAGATTGATGATATCTCTTGTGACATAAATTGATGGGTTCTATCATGATGATACAAAATTTGGAGGGCTTGACTTGACATCTTAGAGGTTGGATTCTTTGGTCTTGGATTTCTCACTTTGATATGATTCTATAAGAAGAGAAGTTGGTCGGGTTTTCCCCATTGTGGGTTTTTTCCCTAGCTTGGAGCCTAATTTTATGTGTTCTCTATCTCTTGTGATATTTTAATATATGCTTGGAAATTACTAAGAAGGGTGGGGGGGAGGGGTGTGGTGGTGAATTAGTAATTGTATATTTCTAGTTATTTATCTCAACTTAATTCCTTGTCTTCTATTATCTTCTTATGTAGCTAATGACTTATGTATATGTTTAGTTATTAATGGTTTGTTTACAGTTACCAAAGAGAGACATTTGTATATATACTTATTTAGAATTCAAGATCATTCACTCAACATTCAACATGAAACACATGAAGACACCATATATTAGTGGAAACCCATAAGGGATAAAACCACGATTTTTTGGTTGAAAGTGATGTGAAGGAAAACTCCTACTCCCCTATTTCATCAAATTTTTTGTAGGATCCAACCTATAGGAGGTTGCTACCTCAAGGAAGCTCCAAATCCCACAAGGTTTTCTGTAGGATACAACCCATAAGGGTCTCCTACCTCAACAAGATAAAACATGTTATTTATCAAGCTATAACATGAAAGGAGATTGCAATCTCTAAATCACAATACAAAATCAAGTTTTATGGTTACCTGATATTAATTTTTGCTCTCTTTTATGTCGCTTATATTCTCTGCTTCTCCTCTTCAATTATGTTCTCCTTATCAAAATGTTGCACATGAACACTCTCATACAAGCTTCTTGACTCCAAAAGTTCACATTCTCATTCAATAATGAATATTTTATAAGCATAGCTTATTGCTTGTTTGTATTCTATGCAAGTATACACAATCATGAGTTGTCCCTTAGTCTTCTAAGGCTTTTCACAACATGCCTATTCATTTCCCAATCTTATATTCAAATTTTGTAATATAAAATAGAGCTAAAGTAGTATAGGGAAACAACAATGATTGCAAAAGACAAATCTTGAAAATTTTTCATATTTGTATTAGCTACATTTTTTCAGACGTGTACTAGCCACATGTTAATGCTTTTGAGGGTTCATGTTCAATAAAAGCATACATTTTCCAGCTAATGTCTCAAGATATCATGTGTCATTTTTCATTTTAATTATAAGCCATACATCAAGATAATTAATCAACATATTTAACAATGATCAACCTTCAACAATGATCAACATAGTTAACAATGATCAACCTTTGCACTTCACATCACTTATCAACCTTTGCACTTCAAGCAATATTGCAACAATGGTAGTGTAGAAATTAACATAAATCAGCCTTAACACAATCAACAACAATCAACCTTAACACAATCAACAATAATCAGATTAATGACATCAAGCATCATTAACATGATCATTTGACATCATGCCAACATTACCAACATTCTCCTCCTTTGGCATTGATGGCAACACAGCGATCATTTTCTTGATTTTCCAAAAAAAAAAAAAAACCTTTGCCTCCATAACTCTGCTTACCTCCCCTTTTGACATCAATTGTAAGGGGTTTTAAGACTGTAACAATTGAGATGTCTATTGCCCAAATGTTCTATTGTTATGATTAAAAATTTCTTCCCTCTTGACATGAAATACTTTAATTTGTTATATATACCCTTAATTTTCAATATTATCACATGTTTGAATAGAATTTTCAAGTCAACCACTTAGAAGCAATTAGGGTAGCCACACCTTTGATAAATTAGGGCATAAAACCATAAATTCAATGAATAAAAAATATATATGAATCTCAACGCTCTCCAACTTGCAACAATTGTGTATGATCGAAATATAACATTATCCAAAAATTATACTCTCTCAATGCATTAACTTGCTCTCCATAATATATCAATATCCTCTTCATGACTTGAAGGTTTTAATGTAGAACTGAATTGAATGTTGCACAACATTGTAACCACATTTGAAGAACATATGAACACATTGCAAATGAATTGTTGGAAGAACATATAAACAAATTGTTGGAAAAATGCATTACAAACTATATCCATACCATATAACCCACTACTCACACTGTAACTACATATCTAATGCACTACTCGCGCTGCAACTTGCTATCCATACCATATTATCAATGCACTGCTTGCAATATTAAGGCTGCAATATACTTAATATATAGCACATTCATTGTAATATGTATCACTACCATATAAGTTGATATTTGATATATGCCGATAGGCTTATATCAACCACATTAATAATTGTTATGATTATTTAGGATTATTAATAACTATATAAATATTAACAACTAGATTATTTATATATATTACTGTTATGAAACCAGCTCAAGAAAAGATAGAAAAGAAAGATCAACGCCTTAGAATTCAGCCTCTTCGAGGGGGCAACCTCCTTTACATTACATAAATGAACAATTCTTGGATGATACAAATGAAAAAACCTCCTTTCTATATATAGGAGTCTAAGGAGTCATAATATAATCCAGCCAACCTAACAATAATAATATAAAGCCACAAAAATAATAATAGAGGGATTTTATGGGGCACAGAAATAACAATATGTGGGTAATAGGGGCACATCAATATAAATAAGGGGTATAACTACAATAGTAATGGGGTAATCACTAGTATTATAGGGACCCAACATGCCCCTCTCCTTCAAAAAAGTGTTGTCCTCAACGCTTGAGCAGTTCTGGATACTTCTGCATAAAATTCTCATCCTCCCATGTGGAATCTTCAGCGGATAAGTTCTTCCACTTGATAAGATACTCTGAAATTGATCGATTTCGTAGTTGTCGAGTTCTTGTTTCTGTGACTGCTTCCGGTTCCAATATAATTTTTCCTTCCTCGTCAAGTTCTGGTAATATTGTTTGAACTGGGAGCTTGTCGCCTATAACCTTCTTTAAACATGAAACATGGAAAACTGGGTGCAATCGAGAAGCTGCAGGAAGCTCCAATTTGTATGCCATAGTACCAATCTTTTCCAACACCTTGTACAGACCATAATACTTTGGTGATAATTTATTATCCTTCTTAGCTTGCTTTAGGGACATTTGCTTATATGGTTGTAGCCGTAGGAATACCCAATCACCTACATCAAAACTTCTTTCATTGCGATGTTGATCTGCCTGTTGTTTCATTCTATTTTGTGCCAACACGAGGTTATCCTTTAAGAGTTGGAGGACTTGTTGTTGATGTTCGATGTGATGTTCCACTGCCTGAACCTTAGAATTTTCTCTTAAATATGATGTGATTGATGGTGGTTGGTACCCATAAAGTGCCATAAATGGGGTCATTTTTGTTGCTGTATGGAAGGAAGTGTTATACCACCATTCAGCCAGAGGCAACCATTTGACCCATTGTGTCCGTTTATCAGATTCAAAGAAACGAAGATATCCTTCCAAACATTTGTTTACTATCTCATTTTGCCCATCAGATTGAGGATGATAAGATGAGCTATGAGCTAACTGAGTACCAAGGCAAGAAAATAATTCGGTCCAAAAATTTCCAGTGAAAATGGGATCTCTGTCACTTACAATAATCTTTGGGTTTCCATGTAGCTTTTGAACTGTTTCCATAAATGCAGTAGAAACTGTACTGGATTTAAATGGATGTGATAATGCACAAAAGTGTGCATACTTGGTAAGTCTGTCAACTACCACCATGATGACACTCTTTCCCTCAGACTTGGGTAAACCTATGATAAAATCCATTGAAACCTCCTCCCAACGTTGGCTTGGAATGGATAAAGGTTGTAATAGACCCGATGTCTTAATTGTTTCAACTTTATTTTGTTGGCAAACCAAACATTCCGCTACAAACTTTTGAATATCTGATTTAAGGCCATCCCAAAAAAATTCCTTCTTAACCCTGTGGTAAGTTTTTAAAAATCCTGAGTGCCCTCCTAAGGGAGAAGTGTGCAATTCCATAAGAATCTTTTGTTTTAGCTGGGAATTCTTACAGAGGTATAAGCAATCTTTGTACCATAACGAATCATTTTGCCAGCTAAATGTATCAGAAGTACTTGAATCTTGTTGTAGCTTTCGAATAAGTGCCCACACTTCTTCGTCATTCTTCCATTCCTCCTTTGCTTCATTTATCCAATCTGGTTGGATAATAGAAATGGCACACAACAATGCTTCCATATCCTCATCCTTTCTTGAGAGTGCATCTGCCACCACATTTTGCTTCCCTTTTTTGTAGATGATTTCAAAGTCATAACCCAACATCTTTGTGACCCACTTTTGTTGCTCTTCAGAGGATAATCTTTGTTCTAAAAAGTATTTAATACTATCATGATCCGTTTTTACCTTGAAGTGTCTTCCCATTAGGTAGGGTCGCCATTTCTTAAGTGCATGGAGTATTGCCAACATTTCCTTCTCATAAATAGCTTTGCTTAAAAACTTTCCCTTGATTGGACGACTTTCAAAAGCAATGGGTCTTTCATCTTGCATTAGAACAGCACCAATTCCATTTCCTGAAGCATCACATTCCACAATAAAGGTTTTTGTGAAGTCCGGTGTAGCTAAGACTGGTGCTTGGCACATTGCCTCCTTAAGATGTTTAAAGGCCTTTGTTGCTTCCGGAGTCCATGAAAATGAATCTTTCTTCAATAATGTTGTTAGAGGTGCTGCTATTCTCCCATAATTCGTAACAAACTTGTGATAATACCCTGTCAACCCAAGAAATCCTCGCAGATGCTTTATGGATGTGGGGATTTTCCATTCCTTAATGGCTTTAATTTTGCTAGGGTCTACCTTAACTCCTTCATGAGATACAATATGACCCAAATATTCCACCTCCTGGACTCCAAAGAAACATTTGGATCTTTTTGCATATAATTGTTTCTCCTCCAATAGTTGTAACACCTTGTCAACATGTTCAACATGATCCTTCCAAGACTTGCTGTAGATTAGTATATCATCAAAAAATACTAACACAAATTTTCTAAGGAATGGTTTGAAAATTGAATTCATCAAACCTTGAAATGTTGAAGGTGCATTGGTAAGGCCAAAAGGCATGACCAAAAATTCATAATGACCCTCATGAGTTCTAAATGCCATTTTCGGAATGTCTTCAATCTTCATTCTGATTTGATGATATCCCGAACGAAGATCCAACTTGGTGAAGTAAATTGATCCATGCAATTCATCCAGTAATTCATCAATGACAGGAATGGGGAACTTATCTTTAATAGTGAGCTTGTTGAGCTCCCTATAATCTGGACACATGCGCCATGATCCATCCTTCTTGTGCACCAATACTACTGGAGCTGAGAAAGAACTTTGACTCGGTTGAATTATACCAGCCTCTAGCATTTCTGCAACCATACGTTCAATTTCACTTTTTTGGACATATGGATATCTGTACGGCCTGATGTTTGGAGGAACACTTCCTGGAATCAGATGAATAGCATGATCATGATCACGTATAGGTGGGAGACCTTTGGGAGTCTCAAATACCTTGGAATGATTGTCCAGGACTTTTTGGAGATTTGGAGAAATAGATGATTCCAATGTGGAAACATCTAGCGAACATAATTGTGCAATTACACCTCTTTTCTCCTTTTTTAGAAGCTTTGTCAAGCCATTAGAGCTGATTATCTTTCCTGGTTTCCCTGCAATACCCCTTAATTCAACTTCCTTTCCTTCCACAGAAAATTTCATGAAAAGTTCTTGAAAATTAAAAGCTATTGTACCCAAGGATTGTAGCCATTGGACTCCTAGTACAACATCAACACCTCCCATTGGAATGGAAAGCATTGGGCTAGTCAATACATATTCTCCCATGGATAGCTTGATATTATGGCACTTTCCAGAACAATTTATTGTTCCTCCATTTGCAATCATCACTTGACACTCTGGTGCTGGATATAGGAAGCAATTCAATTCTTTTGCTACCCTACAATGAATAAAATTGTGGGTGCTTCCTGAATCAATCAACACTATTACCTTTTTCTTCTTGATTTGTCCTTCTATCTTGATGGTTTGAAGAGTGGTAATTCCCGCCAATGCATTACAAGATATGGTCGGGTTTATTTGTTCTTCATCTAGGCTTTGTTCCTGGAATATATCCTCTTCTTTTGACCTTTCTTGCTCCTTTTCTTCTTCCTCTTCACAATCTATGTAGAATAATTTCTTCTCAGCACACTTATGACCTTTTGTGTATTTGCTATCACAATTGTAACAAAGCCCTTTTTCTCTTTTTTCTTCCAATTGTTGTGGTGTCAACCTTGTAGGTTGTGGAAGACTATGGGCAACAACACTTCCGTCTTTATAGTTGTGAATGGTATGCTTCCTAGTTGCCATAATTTTGCTTTCCATTTTTCTTGCTAACCTAAATGCCTTTTCTAATGAATCAGGTTCCCAAAGGCGCACATCATGTTGGATATTATCCTTTAAAGACCCTATGAACACATCAATCCTATGCTCCTCTGGAATATCTTTTACCCTTATGTTCAATTTTTGGAACTCCTCAATGTGCTCCATTATTGAACCCTTTTGTTTGAGACTTATCAATTGGCTAAAAAAAGTGTTGCTTTTTGTATCCTCATAATGTGCTATCAATTCTTCCGTAAAAATTGCCCAAGTGATAAACTGTTTACGAGAACAAAGCCATTGATACCATACAAACTGATTTGGTTCCAAATATAAAGTTTCCATACGTACCTTTTGTTTGTTTTTCACATTATTGAGATCGAAGAATTGCTCCATCTGTAATATCCATGTGGCGGGATCCTTGCCATCAAACTTCCTCATATCGATTTTTGGAACATGGTGAGTCTTCGATCCAACATTAGAGTCTATGGAATCATGATTAACATTTCTTTTGTTCTCATCATGAGTTTCCTTTAGTACTCTTTCACCCTTAGTGACTATTTCTTGTAGCAACTTATCCATCTTATCATCCATGCCATCTATTTTAGTGTCCATGCCATTCACCTTAGCTTCCATGTCATCCATCTTAGCTTCTACACCTTTCTTTAAACCATCCATCTTAGCTTCTACATCTTTCCTTAAACCATCCATTTTAGATTCTGTTGCTTTTTGTGCAAGTGACACTCGTTGCACTTGTTCTTGTAATTTTGATATATCATATAGCATTTCTTCTTCTTCTTCATGAGTCATGCTAGAGCTTTCAGGCTCCTTACTAGGTGTTTGCATTTTCTTTCCTCGGGGCATCAGTTACCAATAATAATTCTCTAATATGCCCTTTGAATTCCTTCAAAATAAATTTTCAAACCAAGCTTAAGCAAAAATTAAAGAAAATCTACACACCTTTTTCACTTTGTAGGAGCTCGATATTGCCTCCGATGTATCTCTGTACTTTCTGATTATCTGGTTCTGAATTTGTGACCTATAGTAGCCCTCTGTGTCCTCTTTCCAATGCCACAAGTCTGACCCAAATTGGATTCTCCAAGGAAGAGTTATGCGAAATCTTCCACAGTGACTTGATTATAGACTAGTTCCGTAGAGTGAACTTGTACGACGTTCCACGTGTCACTGTTTCAACCTTTGACTCTGAAAAATATATAAAATAAAACTACAGTCCATCCTCTTTCTGTACCTTCTTACGAAATTTCAATCCGATGCTCAGAAAGAAAGTTATGACGATTTTCCCCAGGTCACCTGTTTTGAGTGTAATTCAGGAGTCTGCACAAAGACCAACTTCCTCAGATCATATCTCCGAAAATATCGCGCGAAAAACTCTGAAATTTGGACCCAAGGTTCAGTGCAATTTCTTCTCAAATGGGTTTTTTTTTCGACTTCTAAAACGTCATAGAAAAAAGTTATAGTGAAAATGCCACGATGACCTGTTTGGATTAGCGAAACCCTAGAATCCAAAGCTATGATACCAAATGTTATGAAACCAGCTCAAGAAAAGATAGAAAAGAAAGATCAACACCTTAGAATTCAGCCTCTTCGAGGGGGCAACCTCCTTTACATTACATAAATGAACAATTCTTGGATGATACAAATGACAAAACCTCCTTTCTATATATAGGAGTCTAAGGAGTCACAATATAATCCAACCGACCTAACAATAATAATATAAAGCCACAAAAATAATAATAGAGGGATTCTATGGGGCACAGAAATAACAATATGTGGGTAATAGGGGCACAACGATATAAATAAGGGGTACAACTACAATAGTAATGGGGTAATCACTAGTATTATAGGGACCCAACAATTACTGTATAAATATTATATTAATATTATAATAATTATATAAACTCCTAATATATATTAATTAATAATAAGATTAGCTCATAACAATATTAGATTATCATTATATTATTTAAATAATCAAATAATATAAAATTAAAAAATAATAATAACAATTATATTGTATTATAATAATAATAATAATAATATTTGATTATAATATTATAATAATATTATATTATTATAATAGTATACAAATATAATTGCCATATTATCATAATAATATAATCAATATTAATATTATTAGGAGTTTATATTTTTATTATAATATTTATATAATAATATATAGAAATAATCTAGTTGTTAATATTTATATAGTTATTTATAATATTCGATTATAATATTATAATAATATTATATTATTATTATTTTTAGGTTGTCGTTCATGGACACCCTGGTTAATGGGTGGTGCTACGTCCACAGAAAAATCTGGGCTGATCGGTCCCGAAGGGAATCTAGTCCCGCGGCCCACTAGCAAGGCCTGACCCCAAGGGCTTTGGGGAGATTGGACCCTGTGACCTCTCGATGGCAAGACACTGATTTTGACCAACTAAGCTAACCCTTGAGGCTTATTATTATTATTTTATTATAATAATATACAAATAATAATAATAATAATAATAATAATATAATCAATATTATTATAATAAGAACAATAAAGACAAATTATTTATTATTTATGATAATTAATAACTATAAAAATAATAACAAATATATTATTATATAATTATATATTTATGATTATTATATTAATATCATTATAACAATATAAACTCATAATAATATTAGTATTATTAGTTATAATAATAATAATTATTCTTATTCTTATTCTTAGGTTTTAATATTTTTAATACTTATCTTAGGGTTTGTATACATAGGGTTAATTATTATCAGTATTTAAGATATTAATAACTATATAAATATTAACAACCAAATTATTTATATATATTACTGTATAAATATTATATTAATATTATAATAATTATATAAACTTCTAATATATTAATTAATATTAAGAATAACTCATAATAATATTAGATTATCATTATATTATGGTTTACAATGATTGATATTATAAAAGGAATAATAAACCTAAGGGATTGATATTATAAACCCAAATGAACAATAGACCCAAGGGATTAATACTAAAACCCCAATGAACAATAAACCCAAGGGATTAATACTAAAACCCCAAGGGATTATGAATCCAATCGAATAATATTAAACCAAAGGGATTAATACTAAAACCCCAAAGGATTATGAACCCAATGGAATAATATTAAACCCAAGGGCCTAATACTATAGACCCAACAATCGTAAACCCAAATCTAAATATTACAAAGACCAAAATAAACATGATTTATTTTCATGGTGAGACAATATTTGTCAAAATGGGACATTCAACCATGGGACTAATATGGTAAACCCAAATATAAATATTACAAACACTAAAATAAACATGGTTTATTTTCATGGTTAGACAATCTTTGTCAAAATGCGACATTCAACCATGGGACTAATATTATAAACCCAAATTTGGTAAACACAAATATAAATACTAGAAACACTAAAATAAACATGATTTATTTTGACGATGAGACAATCCTTGTCACAATGCGAGAATCAACCATGGTTGACCATGATTGATATTATAAACATAAGGGAATAATAAACCCAATGGATTGATATTATAAACCCAAAGGAATAATAAAACTAAGGGATTAATACTAAAACCCCAAGGGATTATGAACTAAAGGGAATAATATTAAACCCATGGGACTAATATTATAAACCCAAATATAAATACTATGAACACTAAAATAAACATGGTTTATTTTGATGGTGAGACAATCCTTGTCACAATGCAACATTTAAACATGGTTGACCATGGTTGGCTATGATTGACAATGGTTGACCATGATTGATATTATAAACCTAAGGGAATAGTAAACCCAACTTATTTACATTATAAACCCAAATGAATAATAAACCCAAGGGATTAATACTAAAACCCGAAGGGATTATGAACCCAAGGGAATAATATTAAGCCCAAGGGATTAATACTAAAACCCCAAGGGATTATGAACCCAAGGGAATAATATTAAGCCCAAGGGACTAATATTATAAACCCAACATTTGTAAACCCAAATATAAATATTAGAAAGACTAAAATAAACATGATTTATTCATGGTGAGACAATCCTTGTGACAATGTGACATTCAACCATGGTTGACCATGATTGATATTATAAACATGAGGTAATAATAAACCCAAGGGATTGATATTATAAACCCAAATGAATAATAAACCCAAGGGATTAATACTAAAACCCCAAGGGATTATGAACCCAAGGGAATAATATTAAACCCGAGGGACTAATATTATAAACCCAACATTCGTAAACCCAAATATAAATATTACAAACACTAAAATAAAAATCATTTATTTTCATGGTTAGAAAATCCTTGTAACAATGTGACATTCAAGCATGGTTGACCATGGTTGGCTATGATTGACAATGGTTTACCATGATCGATATTATAAACCTAAGGGAATAATGATGTCGGGTTACCCCTGCTTTACCCACAGTATGCATGTACAATGCATAATCACATTCATCCCAGGAATTGCTAACTCTATCCCGAGTTAAAGCCTCAATACATTATATGGTTAAGGCCCCCATTAGTTATAACTCATGTGGGAACCTTCATCTATTAGCACATAGTCTAACCCTTCATATTCTTTCGCTATCAGGAATTAAATCAACTCCCAAGCCTTCATTAACTCTTTTATTAAAGCCTTTCCCTAAATCCTTCCCATCGTTACTATCGGGACACATACACCCTTCTAAAACCTTTATAAAATCCTTTAATCACATATATAAACAAAACCCTCTTTTAAACTTTGGGTTATAACTAGACTAAACCATAAAACCCTTCTATCACTGCTTTAATCCGTCGTAAACCATTTACAAAGGAAATAACCCCAAACATGCAAATACTTACCTTTTCTGCCTTTCATAAGCCTTGCACAGTTATTGATAATTACCTTTATCACAATCGGCCATCGTAGTTACCCATGGTCTAATCACATATATGCTCTGTCACGCCTCCGATTCTTATATGTGACTATTAGAACAATTAAACCACCTTTTAATATGAAAAGAAGGAAATACACTAAAATTCCGCTCCAAACCATATAGCGGAACTCAAAATTTATACGTCCGCACTTAAATTTATTGTCGGGTATGCCCCTCCATATAAACCTTCTGCTACGCTACTCCTCCTCTGATCTTCGATGACTGATCCACCCGATCTCCGATCAACGCTTATCTCTATTGGCTATCGGTTATCGCTTGATCCCTACACTTTAAAACTTCTGATCTGACATGTGTTTACGGACCCAATGGGTTCTAAGTCGCATTCAATAAGGTTTTGGGTCTGGCCATACATCGCATGCCACAATCCCTTCCTCCCTTTGAAAGATTGCGATGTGATCCCAAGACAAATGTAAAGTGTTGGATCTACGGGAGGAGATCAACGGCAGAGGATAATGCGAAGGCCAATGAGTGGACCCAACGATATTTATAAATGCAGATGTATAAATTTTGAGATCCGCTTATATGGTTCAGAGCGGAAATTTAATGTATTTCCTTTGTATTTCTATAAAGTGTTGTGCTGAGGGCTTTTATGCAAAAGTGTTATTCAAACGTTCCGATAGTCGCATATCGGAGTCGGAGGGGGATAAAGGTATGTATGTGGTATGACCATGGTAACTGGCGATGAGCGACTACGATAAAGGTGATTCTCGGGAATTGTGCAAAGACCGAGGATTGGCGGAAAAATGTATGATGTATGTGGTTTTATGCATTGTCAATTATAAAGGATTTATAATGGATTGAAACGCGATAGAAGGGTTTTAAGGTTAAGCACAATTATAACCCAAAGTTAAAAGAGGGTTTTGTATATGGTGCGGAATAAGGATTTAATAATGGCTTAGAGGGGTTGTATGAGTCCCGATATTAAAGGGAATGAAGGTTAAGGGGTGATTAAAGTCCCGATAATGAGGGTTTAGACTTTGGGTTAGTTTATTAATATGTTTCCACATGAGAGATAATGGAAAGGGCCTTAACCATTACTATTAATGAAGTTTTGAACTGGTAGGTCATATCTATTCCCGGGAAAATGGTTTATGCATAGGTCTACATGCATACTGTGGGTAATGTAGGGGTAACCCTGTGTCAAATGTTGGACCATGGTAGACCATTAATAAAACAACATATGCAACCATTGTTAAATGTGGTTTAAAATGGTTGACCATGGTTGATTTTCATATTGAGACAATATTTCTCAAATCTTGTGATGTTGGACGGTGGATATGAATTGCCATGGTTGATGATGGTTGAAAATTGTTTATTTTCATATTGATACAATCTTTTTCAATATGCGACGTTGGACAAAGAGACCTATCTGATTAATAAACCCGAGCGATTAGAAAAAGCCAAGGGAATAACATTGAACCTTAGGATTAACATGGTTGACCATGGTTGGCTATGATTGACAATGGTTGACCATGATTGATATTATAAACCTAAGGGAATAGTAAACCTAAGGGATTAATACTAAAAACCCAAGGGATTTTCATTAAAACCCCAAGGGATTATGAACCCAAGGGAATAATATTAAACCCAAGGGATCAATACTAAAACCCCAAGGGATTATGAACCAAAGGGAATAATATTAAACAAAAGGGACTAATAATATAAACCCAAGGGAATAATAAACCCAAAGGAATAATAAACCCAAGGGATTAATACTAAAACCCCAAGGCATTATGAACCAAAGGGAATACTATTAAACAAAAGGGACTAATAATATAAACCCAAGGGAATAATAAACCTAAGGGATTGATATAATAAACCCAAAGGAACAATAAACCCAAGAGATTATTCTTTATTTTCATGGTGAGACAATCCTTGTCACAATGTTACGATCAAGCATTGTTGGCTATGATTGACAATGGTTTACAATGACTGATATTATAAACCTAAGGGAATAATAAACCCAAGGGATTAATATGAGAAACCCAAAGGAATAATAAAATGAAGGGATTAATACTAAGATCCCAAGGATTATGAACCCAAGGGAATAATATTAAATCCGAGGGACCAATATTATAAACCCAACGTATATAAACCCTAAGAAAAATATTATAAACATTAAAATAAACATCATCGACTATGGTTAAGGGGTTATTAAAGTCTCGATAATGAGGGTTTAGACTTTGGGTTAGTCTATTAATATGTTTCCACATGAGAGATAATGGAAAGCGCCTTAACCATTACTATTAATGAAGTTTTGACCTGGTAGGTCATATCTATTCCTGGGAAAATGGTCTATGCATAGGTCTACATGCATACTGTGGGTAAAGCAGGGGTAACCCTGCGTCAGATGTTGGACCATGGTAGACCATTAATAAAACCACATATACAACCATTGTTAAATGTGGTTTAAAATGGTTGACCATGGTTGATTTTCATATTGAGACAATATTTCTCAAATCTTGTGATGTTGGACCATGGATATGAATTGCCATGGTTGATGATGGTTGAAAATTGTTTATTTTCATATTTATACAATCTTTGTCACAATGCGATGTTGGACAAAGAGACCTATCTGATAAATAAACCCGAGTGATTAATATGAAAAAGGCAAGGGAATAACATTGAACCTTATGATTAACATGGTTGACCATGGTTGGCTACGATTGACAATGGTTGACCATGATTAATATTATAAGCCTAAGGGAATAGTAAACCCAAGGGATTAATACTAAAAACCCAAGGTATTTTCACTCAAACCCCAAAGGAATAATATTAAACCCAAGGGACTAATATTATAAACCCAATGTATATAAACCCTAAGACAAATATTATAAAAATTGAAATAAACATGATCGACCATCATTGATGTTCATATTGAGACAATCCTTATCACAATTCCATTTTGGACCATGGTCGACATCATAATAAACCATGCTTGATTTAGGAATAATAAACCTAAGCGATTGATGTTATAAACCTAGGGGATTAATACTAAAACCCCAAGGGATTATGAACCAAAGGGAATACTATTAAACAAAACAGACTAATAATATAAACCCAAGGGAATAATAAATCCAAGTGATTGATATAATAAACCCAAGGGATTAATACTAAAACCCCAAGGGATTATGAACCAAAGGGAATACTATTAAACAAAAGGGACTAATAATATAAACCCAAGGGATTGATATAATAAACCCAAAGGAACAATAAACCCAAGGGATTATTATTTATTTTCATGGTGAGACAATCCTTGTCACAATGTGACATTCAAGCATGGTTGGCTATGATTGACAATGGTTTACCATGATCGATATTATAAACCTAAGGGAATAATAAACCCAAGGGATTAATATGAAAAACCCAAAGGAATAATAAAACAAAGGGATTAATACTAAGACCCCAAGGGATTATGAACCCAAGGGAATAATATTAAATCCAAGGGACTAATATTATAAACCCAACGTATATAAACCCTAAGAAAAATATTATAAACATTAAAATAAACATGATCGACCATCATTGATTTACATATTGAGACAATTGCTATCACAATTCCATGTTGGACCATGGTTGACATTATAATAAACCATGTTTGACTTGGGAATAATAAACGCAAGCAATTGATATTATAAACCCAAGGGATTTTGAACCTAAGGCAATATTATTAAACAAAAGGGACTAATAATATAAATCCAAGGGAATAATGAACCCAAGGGAATGATATAATAAACATGAGGTAATAATAAACCCAAGGGATTGATATTATAATCCCAAATGAATAATAAACCCAAGGGATTAATACTAAAACCCCAAGGGATTATGAACCCAAGGGAATAATATTAAACCCAAAGGACTAATATTATAAACCCAACATTTGTAAACCCAAATATAAATATTACAAACAGTAAAATAAACATCATTTATTTTCATGGTCAGAAAATCCTTGTGACAATGTGACATTGTTATAGACATATTTGGGCACTGCAACCCCAATCAAATATGTCCATAAACCAAGGGATTCTAAGTCCCTAAAAGTGTTGTCTCATACCCTAAAGGAGCAAGGTCAGCTGATTACATCATCTCCCAGACGTTATCCTTGCAAAACTACTCAGAACAGGTCAAAACATGACCATATAGCCTGCACAGTGCTAAGGGTGCGATGCATCTCACCTGCCACATGCAAAAAGTGCGATGCATAATGAAAATCCCTTTTGTAGGGTGCGATGAGCAAGAGTAGACAAATGGTAGAGGCAGTTGGCTAGGTGGAAACCCAGAGAATCTTCTAGAAACTGCCCATTTGACACTTGCCTCTCTAAATTCGCCTAGGGATGAGTAAGACATCATGAAATCTCCAAGTGGAACCAAGAACTACCAGAGAGATGACACTAATCAAAATCCCAGAAGCTGACTCACCCACTTGCAAACATCTATATATGGATCCCTCATCCTAGAGATCCAAAGGTTGGAATTTTGTATCTTGTAAGGAAGTGCTGTTGGTTTCTCTGTGCAACATTGTATTGTTGGGTGATCTAAGCTTTTCATGAGGTGAAGAGGGCTTTCATGCTGGGAGGATGGCGCTAGGTCAGACCAAAGGGTTATAATCCTCTCTTGTACTACTTCTATCAATAAAGCTATTTGAGTTTTCCTCCATATTCTTGTATATCTATGAATCTTGTATTGATATATGCATTTGGATGGTTAACATACATCTGATCCTATATTGTTTACGGTTATAGATCTCTATGCTTTGATGGTATTATGCTGCTTTGACTCTATAGGTGTTCTTTGAAGCGGGGCAAGTAAGGAAGGAGTGGTGAAGCTCTGTCAAAGGAGGGAGGAAACAAGCAAGGAGCCAAGTGAAAGACCGAGGTTGGTACTCTCGGCTTCTCTCTCATCTATCTCTCATAAAGGATAACAAAAGTAACTTTAGTTTGTTTGTTTCTAAGATAGCTACCCATCTTAGTGGGACTAGCAGCTCTAAATGGACACTAGTTTTCCCGATAACAAAATGGCGACTCCACTGGGGAACGAATAGTTCGATTGCTTGTCTCTATTTGTTTGCTTCATAAACTACAGACGGAGCATGAAGTTAAGCCAGCTAGCCTTCGAATTGCATTTGCTATGCAAGTGTAAAGTAGATCAATGTTGCTTCAGTCAATCTTCGGGTTTGTTTATGAACTGAACAACTGACTTGCAAACATCCTAAGTGCCCTGGTGGTAGCTCAAGTAACCTCATTAGATCAACCCCTGTACTTTGTATTTACTGACTATCATTATCTCAACTTAAATCCCTGAACTAACCTGCAAACTGTGAGCAAAAACCAAGCCCAGTCTCGTCCCTGGACCATCGCACTATCTCCCTTTGACAGTCTGGATGCATCGCACCTCCCGTGTGCTATAGGTGAGATGCATCCGTGTTCCCTGTGTTACAGGTGAGATGATTAGGTAAGACTGTTTCTGACTTCAGATTTTGGTTTTTTCTTCATTTTCTTCAGCTTTATTCAGGAGTTTTTCTGTCTGTGATCAGTATATCACTGTTGAAACTCCCTTCCTTTGCATTATTCAGCCTCCATTGTATAAAGAATTGTGAATGTTTTTATGTATTTTTTGCCATTTACAGTTCTCTTTTTGCAAACAGTAGCTTAATCGAACTGTCGAATTTTGATTCGAAAGTGTCGCAAGTGTCGTTTTCAGTCAAAGAAAAAAATCTTCCTCTTTCTGATAGTCGATTACACTTTTGCCATTCTTTTTGATTTGAATCATCAATTCTTTGAATTGTTGAAAGTAGGTTTCAAGTTGAAATTGAAAGTGTAGCTCTTAGTCTCCCTTTCGTTTTTCAAATTCGAAATCGCAAAGTGTCGTCTTAGCCTTCCTTTCGTTTTTTTGAATTCGAAATCGCAAAGTAGTCTTCCTTTTGTTTTTTGAATTTGAAATCGCAAAGTATCATCTTAGTATTTATTTCATTTTTTGAATTTGAAATCGCAAAGTGTCGTCTTCGTCTTCCTTTCGCTTTTGAAAAGAAAAATGTTAATACTGTCGCTTTGAAAGAAAAATAGTTCAGATCTGTACTTATCATTATTTTTGTCGTTCACACATTAAGAAAGCGGAAAACAAATACATGCATGTGAATTTGCATTTAGACTGCTTGTGGAGATTGATTTAGGACAATGCATCTTAGTGTGTGCTCTCTGCTCTATGTTGAAAGAATTTCGCTTCTCTTTCCTTAGTAGCTAGGATTTTCGTTGCAAAAAGAAAGTAAACGACTGTTTATCATCTTAGATTGCATATTTAGGATTTGTATATCTACATCACGCGGTGAACCTTAAAGGAAAACTTCTTAGGAAATGTCAACTGTAAAATAAATTCAATGAACATAAAATGCTTTGGAACCTGTTGTGGCCACCAAAAACCCCCCTTCTTATTGAGTGTTATTCCTAATACTAAATAAGTGGGGACCCTTAGTTAAGAAATTCAAAAATCAATTAGTGCTTAGATTTCCTTTTCGAATAAAACTTACCATCATAAGCTTAGGAAACCCCCTTGCAAAATCTAAAAAATCTAAGTTTTATGATAAGGTAAGACAAAATCTTTCCTTAGGAAATATCGGATCGCAAAAAGATGACAGGATACCACCTTACAAGCCGATTTCCAACATTTCGAGATCACAATACGCGATAATAAAATATCACATTGCATACATCAAGCACAACTTACATTGAAACATCTTAAATTGCCGATATGCGATGACGCATATCGCAAATCGCATTTCACAGAAAACAGAATAAAAAAGATTGTCATATATCACGTTCCTGCGATCTGCGATATTGCGACATTGAGATTTCGCGATATAGCGACAATGCGATAATGCGATGTCACAAGACTCTGCGATGTTACGATTCTGCGACTTTGTGATTCCACGATATTGCAATTTGCGATATTGCGAAGCAAATCGCAAAATAGCTTCATCGCAAATCTTTCAGGCTTGTTATTCAAAAAAGTATTTTCCATAAACTGACACCTGGTTATGCGCTTTAATGCTAATAAATGAGTTAGTTGCCAGTTATTAATGGAATATGGTTTCGTACTTGTCGAAAAATCATCTCATGTAAAGTGGTATATTTGATGCATCTTCGGCATTTAAAACTTTCCCATCACCCTGCCTTACCATTGTTTTCACTTCACTTGTGAATTGCAGGAACGGAGAACAGAAAACGATTCAAAGCAATACGCAGGATATTATGGGAAAGAAAAGCAAAGCTCCGAGCTCTGAAGAGAAAGAAATGGCACCCTTGTATACAGAAACAGCCTGTAACAGAGACGCTGGTGTTGCTACGTGGGAAGGCATGTATAATCTGCTTGAGGATGAGAATCCCAGAGTGATGGAAGTTACTGCCACTGCGGGCTCACATAGTTCTTCTCAGGCATCCATCACAGAGCTAGCTTGCTCATTCTTGCACTGGATAGTAGCAAGGCCCAAAATTCTCCCATACACGGACATGGTTAAGTGGATACTGGACAACATTGATATAAGAAATAGACAGTTTAAAACTCAAGGTCAAGAGCTTACAGAATCATTATTATCACAAAATTTGAACTTTATATCACCTAAAAGGAAAAAGCACAAAAGGAGAAAAACGCATCAAGGAAACCCGGATCAAGAAACGGAGGCAGTTTTCGAAGGCACAATCGCGCATCGCTGAGAAAAATTTCTCGAAAAGGAAAGCTTATAATTGCTCAGTCGCCTGCAAGCTACAAAAATTACAAGAAAGAAACGATACAAATAGACTGGAAACAAAAAGCTCAAGAAAAGGCAGAAGCAATCCAAAGGTTAACCAAGTTGAACTGGGATTATTACTGGGCATACTTGGTAAAGCCACATAGCCAGTGGATGACTCTCCAGTGTATCATCAATTTGGCCGAAAGAATGGCTCCAACTCTTACCGATTCTGTTTTCTCAGCTCAAATAAGATCGGAAGTCGGCCAACTGACTCTTCTCAAACAGATGCTAAATGCATGCGATTTTAAGGAGCAGATACAGAAGTAGTTTTATTTTTGTTTTATTTTGCTCGAACTCAGGACGGTCATTTAAACCGCATCCTACATTTTTGTAATAAGTTATTTTTAGATTTAGTTAGTAGTATTTAAACCCTTCTTATGCATTTAGAGAAGGGTCCTGAAATTTTTCAAAAACTTATCCCCAGAACATGCACTTCTATACCCTCTGAGGAGGTTTTGATGAATGAATGGAACGGGATTTATTGATATTTGCATTTGATATCTGCTACTGATGTTGCACTTTTGTACTCTTAGTGGATGTTAGATCAAGAAGAGATAAATCATTATCGCCTGAAGCTCATGAGTAGGACTAGTTATAAATGGTACTTCTATCTCTTAACTATTTCTGCCTTTGTGTTAAAGTGATATTCATGTTCAGTTGTTTATATATTGATGTATGAATGCCTGAGTTATCATTTGGCACTTTTGTACGATGATAGCTATTTATTTATGCTTAATGTATGAGTAGCTTATTATGCGATATGTTTCTCACAACTGTTTCGTCTAACTTTTTATACGAAGTGGTTCATCTTTATTGAATTCTTTTCTCATAATAGTTGAATGATATTTATTACCAGTTGTTATTTGAAATCATTTTAGATCGCATAAAAGAAAGATTACACCCCGGGTTAGTGTAGATTTAGATATTTCTGCTTATTATAATACAATTTCTATATTATTAGATTAGAATTAGAGTAAAAGTATTCCATTTAAAAATTGTTAGAAAGAGAAATATCAGTCCGTCACAAATACACACATTAATTGGGAAACTGGGCCCATATCCCCAGTCGGACCCACTATACCAAATGGAAAAGGAGCTGCTAACCAAGGTTTGGACCGGGTGGGTATCCCCCTTGTTGTAGACCCGATTTTCGGGGCTTCAACATATTTGGCATTAGAAGGAGGGCCCTGAACTCCGAATGGCAAGAAAATCTAAATCTAAATACCATTCTGAGAGTAAATCACCCTCACCATCTCCCCCAACTGCTCCATTGCATTTATAATCTTTAAATCCAGAGTTAGAAGTCGCTGGAGCAATAACCGCTGCTACAAACCCTGATATTTCAGAACAATCTACTATTGAACCTCCTGAAGTTGAATATTTGATTCACAAACTTCAATGATTTTCTATATCTCCTCAGAAATCTGATAAATCTCAAGGTAGCGTGACTTCGCAATATAACCCTGCGCATCCTCTACCAAGTTAAAAAGCGAAAAGTTTGGTGTTCAGCCAACCGAGTTACCTATACTTACAAGGAAAAGAGCAAGGAAGTCTCCTAAAGGATCTGATAGCGAGAGTATTTCATCATCATCATCCATCTCAACCTCTTCAACACGAAGTCAACCATCCACTCCTCCACTTCAGATTATTGTCCATCAGCCTACTGGAACTTCCACAACTCCTTCTCAACCATCTGGAGTCATAATATCCTCATCTTCTCAACTGTAGGGATCATCTTCTGCACTTTCCTCTATTAGTAGTTCAGCGATGGCCCAATCTCCATGGAATAACCCAGGGGCAGTCTTAATGCCTGCACCCTTGAGTCAGTTACCGGCCCATCCTGAAAAATGGCTGCCTAAGTTTAATCCTGAGGCAGGCATGCTAGCGGAAGAACATATAAATAACTTTATGCTATCCATAAATCTCAATGGAGTTGTTAACGAAGATGCTGTTGTTCGACTTTTTCCTTATACTTTGCAAGGAACAGCCGGATCATGGTATTTCTCATTACCATCTGGATCTATTACTAGTTGGGACATCTTCCAAGAACAATTCCTGACCAAGTTCGGTGATGACAGGTCTACAGCGACACTGATCAATGAATTGTCTCACTGTTTAGAAAATCTTCGGCAAAATCACATAATCAAACTTTTGTCGACGCGTTTCGAACCAACCAGTGTGGTTCATCGTCAGGACAAGTTGAAGAACCAAACTGGCAAAGCTTGAATAAATAGAGCGTGCAGAGACTCCAACAGCTATCAAGCTAACGGCTAATTTGACCTAATGCTCCTGGTCAAACCACTAATTTAGTAAATTAATATTTCTAGAAATCGCTAAATAGGTAAATAAGGGAATTCGATTGTTAATTAAAAATAAATGGATATATTATCATTAATATCTCAAAAATAATATTAATATTTTAATTATTATATCTCATAATATATATTAAATAAACTATTTCCTCTTGTATTTATATAATATTGAAATAGTTTATTTAATATATATTATGAGATATAATAATTAAAATATTAATATTATTTTTGAGATATTAATGATAATATATCCATTTATTTTTAATTAACAATCGAATTCCCTTATTTACCTATTTAGCGATTTCTAGAAATATTAATTTACTAAATTAGTGGTTTGACCAGGAGCATTAGGTCAAATTAGCCATTAGCTTGATAGCTGTTGGAGTCTCTGCATGCTCTATTTATTCAAGCTTTGCCAGTTTGGTTCTTCAACTTGTCCTGACGATGAACCACACTGGTTGGTTCGAAACGCGTCGACAAAAGTTTGATTATGTGATTTTGCCGAAGATTTTCTAAACAATGTTATGGATCACAGAATTGTCTCACCTTAAGGCCGAGTCAAGAGAACCTATCAAAAATTTCAATTTATGTTTCAATAAAATCTTAAACAAAATTCCCACTGCTTCCCAGCCTAGAGAAGAAGTGCGAAGTGAATGGTACATTACTGCTTTACCATCAAACTTAGCAATCTTTGTTGATAGGGCTAACAAAACAAGCTTAGTTGA